>NW_022045860.1:1093925-1248101 GCF_001654015.2 Drosophila navojoa | reverse complement strand
AGCAACAGCAGCAGCAGCAACAGCAGCAGCAGCAACAGCAGCAGCAGCAACAGCAACAGTAGCAGCTACAGCAGCAACAGCAACAGCAGCAGCAACAACAACAGCAGCATCAACACCACCAGCAGCAGCAGCAATACCAGCAACATCACTGACAACAGCAATACCACCTTTACCAGCAACATCACCAATATGAACAACAGCAAAAACAACAGACATCGAAGTAAAAACAACAACAGCAGCGACAACAGCAGCAACAACTGCAATTAAGGCAACTTTAAACAGCGTTGACAACTCTGACGACATTGACTTTGCCTTTGTCTACGGCAACAAATTGTTGTCTACACATAGTTGTTGCCATTGTGCTGTCATTGTTGCTGTTGCTGTTGTTGTTGCTGCTGCTGGAATGTCATAGCTGAAGCAGCTGGGGATTTGTTGCAGTTGCTGCTGCCGTCGTAGGAAGCACAAAGTCGAAGCGGAAACTTGTACAGCATTTTGCAACAGTAATTTTTTGGGTGTTGTTTCCGGCGGCGTTGACATTTTCCGTCTTTGTTAACGGTCAGGCGGACCGGCCTTTGCCCACTAGCCGCCCACCCAACCTGCACTCCATATGGACTTGCCAAATGACTTATCGAGCTGGAGTAGTAGCAACAGCAATAGCAGCAGTTAGTCTCTGTAACAGTTAGTCTCTGTGCTCGGCACGTGGCCCTGGACGAACCCTTGCAAAATTCATGATTTACGTTTAAGTGTCATTGGTGTTTAATTATTTAAGGCGAGCCCCCGAGTCGTTTAAGCTGCGAGCACCCCAGCAACATGACATTACCCGATGGGGATAAGAGATTGTCATGGCGCAGAGATGAGCGCCGTCACCGTGAGTCTAACGTCACGATAGTATTGCATAGAAGGCGATATGTGGCCCACGTGCCCAAAGTATCACATTAAAATTCTTGGGATGCAAAGGCAAAGTTGATCGGCGATAATATGATTGCTATAGATAATATAGGGGAGATACATTTGTAGTGCACTAAAAGCTCTTTGGAATGTGTAAATAAATATATTACAGTGAAGACTCTCTACAAGATATTTATCTCCTACTCTCACTCAACAGCAAACTTGACTCACTCTCTGTGCTCACGCTCTCCTCTCTAGCTGCCGGCAGAGAGATTAAGGACTGCAGTTAAGAATTGCCAATGCATGTGTGTAGGAGTGGGTGTGAGTGTATCAGTGTGCGTGTGTGTGTGTGAGTGTGTGCGTGTGTGTATTTCACTGTATGTTCACCTGGTCGCGCTTTCCATTTCATTTTTGGCCAATGCCAACAGGAATGTTTGCATGTTTCTGTTGGCACATAAATATGCGCGCAGGACACGCGAAGCCAGCCAGCAATGGTTGGCGCTGCGAAACCCTGCACAATTCGCAAATACCCTAGAGACCGGGCGGTGCCCGCCTGCTCCTGCCTGCGTCGCTTGTCCGTTGCTATGCTCATGTGAAGCATGTGTGCATTCCACATCAGCTGTGGCTTGCGTTACGGGGCCCGTCTCCAAATCTCTGGGGTGTGCATGCCAGGCGCCCACTTGGGGCCCGGCGTGCAGAGGCGGCAATAACAACAGCAACAGAAACGTTCAGCGGCAGAAGCAGCAGCAAAAGTGAAATTAAATAAATTTTATAACATAATTTACGCTATCAAAACATGCACCCAGTCGGGCCGTGCAGTTGTCTTGTCTGCTTGGGATTTGCACTCGCCTCGCATCCTCATCCCGGCAGCAGGAGCAAGTGAAATTTTTCGTTAATATTGCGCAGAGCCCGCAGCGGCGAAATGTAGGCTTCAATTAAATGTTAATTTTACAGAGCTTAAGCATGAAATTCGGTTTGCTCAAGCCGCCCTCTGCTGCATGCTGCCGCCTCCTGCTACATTGCCTGCTCGATTGTTGATGCCTCTGCCAGAGCTTTTCATTAGGGCAGCTCCCATAAATTTGTGTATTTTATAGCTGCATTTTAAGCTCTGCTATATTTTTGATTATTTTTTATTCACAGTCTGAATACCGTTTTGGCCATCACAATATTGATTGGATGCTTGATAAATGTAATAAGATTTAGTTATTTAGAAAGTATGCCAGAATGATAAAAGCCCAGCACCAGATGCACTCACTCCATTCTTGTTCAGATATAAAGATATAAAGATCGGAGAGTACTCTCCCAATTTGATGCAACCATTCAAAGATGATTCGTTACACTTGACTTCAGCTATGCTGCAAATTTTTGTTGAATAAAATATGCAGTGAATAAAATGCATTTGCCACTTGTCTGTGCTTCGTCCGTTGTGTCTGCCTGTGTGGGCGTGTGTGTGTGTGTGTGTGTGTGTGAAGCACCCAAAACACATTCAAAACACGCTGCGAACTTGAATACGTTCAAGTGTTCATAAAAAGGCGCTTTCCTTCCCATACCCAGACACAAATGCACCCACACACACAGACAGCCACGCACACACACACACACAGTGAGAGAAGGCCATAAAATCCATACGAACAATATTTTGAAAAACGAGAATCGGGTTCAACATAACAAAAAGCAACCATTGTAATAATGTCCAAAAATATGTTGCCAACACGTGTAGTGTTCCAATTCCAACGAATATATGTATTTATATATTAAAAATAAACGTGTTTTAGTGGGCAATGCGGGAAGAGAAGATACCCTGGGATAGCAATATTTAATATATTAATATTTAATATATTTAATATTTAAGTATACAAAATTTCGTAATATTTTAAGGATATTATTCTGACAGTTAACTTTTTGTTTATTATAAATAATTTCCCATCAGAATCTCATGATGAGATATTGAAGTAAAATTCTGGAGTTTAAATAGAATTCTTTTAGGCTTTATATATTCATAGTAACATTTTTACGACCAGTGAAAGTGATAGAGAAGCGAGAGATGTAAAAAGGAAGAGAGCTCATTGAATGGATCATGAATACATATGAATAATGAATGTAATATATATATATATGTCCAGCCTTGCTATAATCAAGAACTCAATTGCATATACTCCTCCCGCTATCTAGCTTTGCCTCCTATAATCCTTCACAGCTAACACTCTCTTCCATATCCAAAGGCTACAGGGTATACAAAAAGTCAAATGGAGAAGGCAACGAAATATATTTATGCGTACATATATAGCAAAAAATAACAACAAATATGCTGCCCTGTTGACTGTTGCGAAAAGGATTGGGCGATGGTGGGGCATGCCCGAACGGTTAGACACGCTTAATCGATGCAGCGAGCCAGCGCGAGGGCGTGTCGTTGGCAAAGGGGAAGAGCGGGGTGGGGGAGGGTCGTGGCAGCACTTGAATTTTTATATGTTACGATATTTTATTTACCGCCAAACGGGAGACAAAACTCAAGGGGGCGACAGCGAGAGAGAGAGAGAGAGAGAGAGAGAGAGAGGGCGGAGGAAGAGCAGGAGGCGATTGCAGACAATGTCAATGCGCAGCCAGCGTTCATCACATCACACAGAAGCGATTCAGTCTGACAAGCGGGAGGGCATCGGGTGTGTATGTGTGCGTGTGTGTGGGTGTATGGCATGCTTAAAACATAAAAAATATGCTGACAATAAAAATTTGTTGTCGACTGAGCGGCTCAGCAGCATGCAACATGCTGTTGCACAGCCGCCGGCAACAAAAGCAACAGCAGACACAGTCGAGCGGGCAGACACACTGACAGACAGACAGACAGACAGTCGGACAGATAGACAGAGAGGTAGACAGTGGGTTGGACGGACAAGCTGTTGCCAATAGAGTTTACCTGTGACTGTGCGTATGTGTGTGTGTGTGTCTGCGTGCGTGTGTGTGTGGGAAACTCATGAAGGAAAAAGTTGACTGCGGCGTAGTAAACTTTTTACTATATACCCTGTACTTAAGTGGGAATGACTAAGCAGTGGTTACAATGCAGATAGAGGAGCGTGTGTAAGAGAAGGCAAATAGGGAGAAAGTTTTTATATCATTTCGTGCAGTGTAAAGAAAATGCTTAATGATAAGTTTGCCTCTAGATGTTGAAAATAATAGATAGATGGAATAAGCTTATTCCCTGTAGTGTGTGAAACGCTATGCAGCTATTACTAGTAAGGTTGAGAGAAACTTTAATTAAATCCAGAAGCATTTCAAATAGAGGACATAAACGAAATATATGATTTTAGAGAGCAAATTCACTATGTAAAGTTCTGCAACACAGGGTATAAATTACATTAATATATACCACTGCAGCTTACTCTTATGTATGTAATACTGTAATAATGCTAATTATGTACGTAAAACTAAAAGCCGATTTACTTTATACCCTGTCCATATGTTAATCCATATAATAGGGTATCATAATGTAAGCATAGATCTAAAGACAACCAAGAGTCGTGTCAAGTTAACAGACAAGAACATTTAGGGCATAATTGATTACTTGTCAGGTTAGGTACTATATCATTAATTAAAGCCTATCGATAACATGCCCTTTTATAGTTATCGATTTCTTTATTGATGCCTTTTGTTGATCAATATTCAAGAATAGAAATCGGAAACTGCAAGTTACATACGCTTGCTGCAAAATCATTTGCAGGGCATATTCTAGTCGGATATAAGAAATAAGTCTCTCTTATTTACTCAACACCTGCTGAGGTACAGGGAAACTTTATAAAAAGTGTACAATTCGGCTTAACCCCAGCCTACTTGCTGCTCAAAATTCTATTAGCTCATAGAGAGATATTCGTGCCCTTTACAAAGCCGCAGATATATCAAAGAATAACGGTAGTTTATGCACGATCAGGGCATCCTTTAATCCCTTTGGTTTTTACAGGGCATATGGCGCAATAAAAAGCTTTACAGTTCAATGCCTGCCTGACTTCAATGGAGCTGCAATAAAAAGCGCGGAATTTGCGATTGCAATAAAAACACGAGCAGAAGTAGAGACAAAGAGAGGGATTGAGAAAGAGGGTGAGGGAGAGAGGGAGTGAGAGAGAGGGAAAATAGAAACAACTGCGCCTAAAAACCACTCAAGCATACGCCGTTGTTTTTGGAAGGATGGATGGAAGTTGATACGTCATGGCAGCAGGACGAGGAGGAGGAGGAGGAGGAGGTCGAGGTGTGCGTGTGTGTGTGTGTTGCCATAGCCAAAAGTAACAAACGCGCGGCCGTGAGTGAATGCCGCTGATCAGACAAACAGACAGCGAGGCACTGCCAAACGTTGGCTAGGTAGCAAAAATAAAGTCGTAAACCTGAAAATAAGCCATCAATGGCATTAAAATTCGTTCGCTGGCGTCGCCTTTTTGCCGAGCTATCGAAAAATCTACCCAATGCGAGAGCGAGCAAAGTTTTGTGTGAGCTGCTCGTACTTCAATGACGCCTTTCAGCCCTTATGTTTCATTTGTCAAAGTGCTGCCATGACTGGCACTTTTTGCGGCTTTCACGTATGAGAAGTAATCTTATAGGCGGGCATTACTCATACGCCGCGTGAGCCGACAGCTCAAATCACAACGCCTTTTTCACCAGTTCACATTTAAACTTAGCTGATTACACAGCAAATTATATAATTTCGTTGTTGATTTTTGCTGCACACCAACAAAGTTTGATGTCTCGTTAGAGCGAGCACACACACACACACTCTCTCTCTGTCTTTCTCTATGACCTGCGGCGCTTTAGTGCCTGGCTCTGGTCTTGGCCCACATACCTGGGCGACTCTTCGGCTTATTTAAAAATCAATATTTGTGGTAATACGTGTGCCGCATATTAATCATACGCAACGCACTCAGCTCACTGATTTCTGTCGATGGGCGTGGCAGGCATCACATTGCCCACTTTCGACACTAATAAAAAGTTTTTCGATGCCAATACGTGTGCGGCTCCAGCTGCGAAGCTGCTGCCTGGATATTAGAATATTCACTGAATAAACGTAGAGAGCGTGCAAGAGCAAAAGGTGGCAGGGGGCGGGGGCTGGGACTGCTGCTGCTACTGCGACACTTTCACATAGTTATAATAAGCAAAGTTTTATTTTGAGCATAAATGTTAGAAATGGCACAAGAGGAAGCTAGCGCCACGGGGGTTAAGTGAGGCCGTTGCCAGCGCGGCGCTAATGAAAGAAAAATTAACTTCTTGAACGCCGGCTGCTCTGTGACAAGATAATCTAGATAATGCAGGAGTCGAGTGTGTGTGTGTGTGTGTGTGAAACGAACCAGCTTTAGCAAAAGGAATACAATAACGGAGATTGAGATTCAGGTATGTGGATGCGCTGGGATAAGTCCGCTATTCACTTGGCTGGCTAATATAGATATCAAGTGCAGATATTCTGCGTGCACAGCATGAAAAGGGTGGCTCATGGGCTTTGAGCTCAATTTGATGTGGATGCCTGCATATGCTTTGAGTTTGAGGCGCACTTGAGTTAAATTAGATACTGCTTGGCAGGTTTCTAGCCGCAGTTTGAGAGTCACTTGCTAATGAAAGGTTAACAATCCAGTTGCGGCAGCTTGAGCTTGAGAGCAATCAGAAGATGGCACAGCTAATGTGACAGGTTGACAGTCACATTATCTGCTTTACAGTTTTAGAGTTACCTATTGAGCATTTTCCATATGCAAGAGTGGAGTAGAGTTTTAGCTTGATAGCCAATAGACCAGTCTTACAGTTTTGAAGTCATAGACTGAGCTCAATAGAACATGACACTGCTCCAAGTAGTGTTGGATCGCTACTAGACCTGGTTCTACAGTTTTAGAGTCATAGATCAAGAGGGCTTTATATACGGATAGAGCAGAGATCAATCAAAGCCTGACAATACTGAAGGCACAGCTTTGCAAACACTAGGATTGTTTTTACAGTTTTAGAGTCACAAATCGAGAGTAGTCTAAACACCGAGAGTAAATCGATGCACATGGCACAGTTTGGCAGCAACTAGGCCTGCCTTATCAGTATTAGAGTCATACATTGAGAACATGGCCATCTCCATGTCTCGAAGAACTGCCTTTAGCTACTATTATCCATAGAGCAGATTATAATGCAGCTATTCGGTATATTCTCACCTGCTTCTAGCTGATTTCATGATTAACCTGACCATTTCCATTGCGAGCGCATCAGCAACGAGCTGCAGGCCAGCAGTTTGGAAAGGAAATTCATAGCTGGATAGGCGTATGCACACCTAGCGAAAGTAGCTTCGAGCTGCAGCTGGAGCTGCATAATTGCCCAGCCGCAAATTAGTTTTATGCATTGCTTCATACTGATGCTGCTGCTGCTGCTGCTGCTGCTGGGAGCACAGCTGCTGCAACTCCTGTGTGGGTTACTCCAGGCGAGCAGGATCTGAGCTTGTCCTGTTGCCTGTTTGCCAAGAGCTAACCGCCAGCCAACAGCAACAGCAGCAGAAGCAACAGCAACAGTAGCAACTCGTAAATGTTTGAACAGCTTTTACCGCTGCCGCAGTCGCAGCCGCAGCCGCAGCTGCTCCTCCGGCTCTACCATCTCCTTTTGGTCTGCTGCAGGGGCTGCGCTTCCGGTTTGCCAGATATTCAACATGGCGCCTCGCAGTGCTTAGTTATTGTTGTCTAGCTGCGTTTTTGTGTGCATATTAATTGGATTATCTAACATGCATACACACACTCACACACACCCGCACATACACACATAGAGATGTATATGGAGTGTGTGTGCTGCTGGCAGTCACGTTAATCTCTTGGGGGATCGGCGAGAGTCCTGGCTTGCAATTGTTGAAAAAGCATTTGCACAAACAAACGCGCGCAACTCGCCTTGAGAGCGCAAAAAGACGCAAAATCAACATTAGAAGCGGGCCTCATATTCCGCCAGCCAAAGCGCCCTAGCCACCCAGTCACCCAGCCAGTCAACCACCCCAGTCAGCTCCACCGTTACCGCCTCCACACTCTTGCATAAATCAAGCATGAGCCGCGCAGCAGCTGCTCTCGCCTGGCCTGGCAGCTTGTCTAAATATTTATACAATGCCAATGTAAATTAAAAAACAGAGAACGGGCAACAAGTTGAAAACATTGTTAACATTATCTAAAAATAAAAAAAATAAAAAAAAAATAAGAAAATGAAATCAAATACATTAAAGTGTGTGCAAAGGACTAGACTTAGAAATGCCCTAGATAAAGGTACGAAGTTTGGAGTAGATATAATAAATAATTGTATGATAAACGTCTCTTAAGCTCAAATATTTCTTTCGTTCTATCGATACTTATCTATTTTATGATAGCAAAGCTTACACAGGAAAACAAATTAATTATATTTTGCATGGATAAAAATAATTTTTTATGTTAGTTAATAAATCCTTCGATATCTATCGATTTATTGTAAAATCAATCAAATTTTGTCAAGAGCATACTATCCATAGTCGATCCACAAGTTAAATAATTAAAAAATAATATACCCTTTATTATATAAAATACAGGGTATAAACAGAATTTAAATACTGAATGTTCAGCGTCCTTTCGAATACGAGTTTTACATATACATACATATAACTTGTATGCATATCATAAGAACAATTACAGTTTACTTTGCGTATATGCCCCATTCAAAGACTACCCTTATAGGGTATCTAATCATTGTAGCGTTAAGCAAAGGGCTGCTCAGCTAGACAGACAGACAGATAGACAGACAGACAGACCGTATCAAACGGACACGAAATGAATGCCTAGGCCGCTGTTGTGGACAGGCATCATTAGGCTGGCAGTTGTGGACTAATAAACTAGAGAGCACACCCGCACCCCCATCCATCCGCACAGCCATTGAGGGTGATCCCGTCCAGACGTAAATAAGCCCAGAGCCTGTGTCCAATCCGGGCGGATTAAGCAAACCAACAAAACAAGTAGCTTAAAAACGCTTGCGGCGCACTCGTTGCCATGGACTTTGCCGCTTCCTGCTAGCTGGCTGTTGGCTGCTGGCTGCCGGGACTCTTACCTTGGATTTGGTTTTGCACCTGCGTCTGGGCATCGTATGTATGTACGTCTGCTGCGCCCTTGTTTTATTTTGTTTTTCGTTTTTGGGGTTTTTGTTTTGTTGATTTCACATATTTGATGCTGCGTGGGTAAATTAACAAATAAATGGCATTTTTGTTGCTGCCATTGCCGCAGTCCATTGTCCTTTATCGAGCAGGACCTCGGTCGCTCGGCTGCTCCTTTGCAATTTCATAAATTCCCATTGCAAATGCGTAAAATGTGGCTAGCATCGAGCCCCAGGCAACGTTTGACCAGGCCACCCACACCCCCCTCCATGCGTTCATGTCCTTTTTTGTATTTGACCACAAACAACATTGCACTTTTCCTTTGATGCATATTTCCATACATGTGACGTGTGTGCGTGCGTGTGTGTTTGCGTGTGTGTGTGTGCGTTTTTGTGTGAGCTGTCTAGGCTGACATTACAAATTGCTCACATTGGGGCGCCTGAATTTGACTTTATGTAGGCAAGTTGTAAAAGATTTATAAAACATTCAATAAGAGTCTTTAATTATTTAAGAGGCTGGTGCACTTCGAGAAAATATTGGGTACTTTATAATATATATATGTGAGTGGAATGGCAGCCTTGGTGAATCTAATTAATCTGTGTGCTTTTCCAGCGAAAATGCTGTGACAGACATTTGACTTCTTGGGTTCATGAGGCCAGACAGATATAAAGAGACCACAAGGTATCATGAAATTCAAGAAAAATACCTCAAGAGACCAAAGTAAAGAGGCTAGACTAGAACCAGAAGAAGACTCAGATGCCACCACCCGCAAAGCCTTGATTTAAAATCTATGAAATATACCCCAATTGACTCTTGCTTCTCTTAAACATATTCTTTGTTTGCATAGCTTTCAAATATATATTTAATTATTTTCCGTTTAGACTAAACTATACGCTTTTTGTAAATAAATATAAGATTAAAATAAAGTGAAAATAGTAATAAAAAAAAAAATTGAACCAATTTAAAACTCTTATAGTAAAGTTGTAAAAAGTTCTAAAAAAATATTAAATAAAATATTTCTATATTATTTACTACGAATATCGCCTCAAGCTGAAATTTATATAAAATCCACATTTTTTCGCGCAGTGTACCATTGTTTTGAATGTTTGTAATTTATATATTTGTAAATTTATTTAATTTCGGTTTGCATAAAACACATGTCCAAGCATGTTATATTAGACATTCCCCCCCCCCCCCTCTCACCTGGGCTTTGCTCAAACTTAATCCTTGACCTGACAATTTTCTCTGGTATTATTTTTGCTGTTTTTCGTTTCTTTTGAATTTTGTCAGGCATTGTGTAAACAAATTTCTTATTGATTGCAGCGCTGTCAGCAATTTGCTCACCTGACTGACGCGAGGGTGGGGCGAGCGAAGTCATTCGAACAACTTCTCAATTAAGTGATATTAAAGAGGGGCGAGCCCGCTGAGCAGGGCGAGTGTGCGTGTGTGTGTGTGTATGTGTGTAAAACTCTTTAGTCATTCGGGCGCTGTAAATCTCGTGCAGCGAAAAGTTTTTAAAATTAAATGACACACACAAAGAGAGAGAGAGAGAGTGAGAGAGAGAGACTCACACACACATACAGTGCATAAGTGTGCGTGCGTGCAAAATGCATTTAATTTGCTGCAAAAGTGGCTGTCGGACGGGCCTCAGACACTGGACAGGCACAGCTGCAGGCACGGCTCCAGCCGCGGCGGCACCGTCACAGCCAGCTGGAGGCGGCCCAGCGGGCGGTCGAGCGGTCGGGCGGCCGGCTTTTAAAATGATAAAAGTCGAGGCTTGTCGCGACAACGAGACGCCGACAAAGCGGCGTAAATTTCAATTAAATGTGAAAGCAAAACAAATTTTAACTTTACTCGCACTCACACTCGCCGCCCGAGAGTTGGACGCCAAATGCGAAAGCCACTTCAGCAAACACTTTGGCCCGACAGCCGTTTATGCGGCCTACAAATCGTGAATTAGCCAAAGGCACAAACGTGCGAGGCGTTGATTGATGCATGATTGACTAACTGTCAGATGATCCATATCAAGTGCAGGTCTATTAGCGCTGAATAACTATGACTGGAAGACTTATCATGCGAGGTTATTTGTAATGATTGATAGCTCAATTGTTTGTTCGACTGATTGACTGATTGACAGGCAGATTACTAAACGTAACGTGGTTATTTATTGACTGATTGAATAACAGATGGGCAGACTGTTTGAATCGATTGCTAGCTTGACTGATTGATTGATTGACTGACTGATATTTAAGTTGTGCTCTCAAAACTTAAGAGGTGAGATAGATAGATAGATTAGCAGACTGACATTAACTGATTGATCAACTTCCTAAAGATGGATTGATTGGTTCTTTCAATCAATTGACTGACTTATTGATTGATTGAAGATAGACTGACTAAGGACAGCCTAACTGATTAACTTATTGACTGATTGACAAGAAGATAGATTGACTAGTTCACTGATTGACTTCTGACTGATGGTAATTTAGCAACGATCAGCGCTCATTTCAGAATATCAATGTCAATTCTAACCAGTAATGAAGCGTAATTCACTGTTTATCTAATTCTCATGTCATACTCAAAAAGTTTTCAAGATTAGGAAGCTTCAAATTACAAAGCCCCAATAAGTTAAATAAAATTTCCAGGAACAAAAACCCCAAGCGTTATGCAGCAAATGCCAGGAATTTGGCAAATTGCGAATTTCAAATCGCGATTTCATGTCGCGCATCAACATAAAAATTTGGGTGTGAGTTAGAGAGCGAATGCCTAAATGTAATTGTGACTACCATATTTCAATGTAGATGTGTGTGTGTGTGCATGTAATTGCCATGACTGTGCGAGTGTGTGTCTGCTTTTATGTTGTTGTTGTTGTTGTTGTTTTTGCGTTTTGTTATTATAACAATTACTTGAAAAATACTCGGATATCAGCGTTGAGCGTCGACAGCGCCAGTAAAATTATTTAAATGCTTTTGTGTGCGGCGATTACGAGTGTACGCACACACACATACATATGTATTGGGGCAGAGTGAAAGGGCGACATGGATATGGTGTATAACTGAGAAGGATACAGAGGCACGCACTGGGGCCTTGTTATACAATCACAAAAACATATAACAGACTACCATCATGCTGCAGGCCACACTCCTCTGTCTCTCTGAGTGTGAGGGTGTGTGTGCGTGTGTGTGTGTGTCTGTGGGGTGGGAAATGAGCATTGCTCATGGGCCTCTGCTTGTGTGTCTGCTGGAGTTCCGGGCAGAGGCCCGGAGCGGCCGTCCGACAATTTGGTTTAATTGATAGTTGGGATAATGTAATTATAGACAATTGCGTTTCATGCGAAACCGATTTGCTTGCTTGCTGCTCCGATTATAATGCTCCAAGTGTTGTTCATATATGTATGTGAGTATGCGTGTGTGTGTGTAGTTGATGGCAAAAAAGTGACCAAGTGGCTGGCACTTTTGTTAATGAAAATATGCGGCCAGCTGAAGTGTTGTTAAGTTGTAAAGCATTGAAAAACCCTCCAAGGCGTCTGTGTTCACATGCTTGTCTGTGTGCGAGAGTGTGCGTGTGTGTGTGAGTGTGTGTGTGTATATGCTCTAACTACCGCTACTGAATGCTGTGCTGCTCTGCATGTGGCCAGCTAATGAGGCAGACTATTTGAATGGGCTGCCAGCTGCAGCGTCCAGTATCTTTTATCCCGCTTTATTCGTACGGTGTCTGCCCCACGTCCAGTGCAGCCATCAATCAATTCAGCAAGTGGCATAAACAACAAACAGGAATGTCGCAGCAGGCTGTGCATGACTGAGGAATACCCCACAGTTGCGTATAAAATTAGATTAGAGCTGCTAACAATGGGCTTAAGAGGTAAGACTTCGGAAAGTGGGGAGTTTAAATGACTGCAGGATGCTCTGTTGTTTTTTTGGAGGGCAAATATCAGAGGCAAATCCACAGAAACTTTGTATATAGATCAAGGGATATATAAATCATATGTATTTCGCAGTAAAGGAATGAATATTTGATAATAATGTGCCCTACGGCCTGTTTCAGTATAGGGTATTCAAATATGAACATTATAGATATAACAGTTATCGCAGTTAATAATCATTTCAAAGGAATTCAAACAAACAGTCGATATGCTCGCCGGGCGCCTTGTTCTATAGAGTATTTAAAGAACATAGACCAGCAGAGAGCAAGAGGAAGAGAGAGTGAGAGAGAGCGCGCGCGAGAAGGAGATATAGAATTGCAGCTCGTGCTGGCAATTCAACTGGCGCTAATTGGCAGCCGATGGGGGCCGATGGCCGCAGGTACATGCAATTAATTATGGTCATTTTCAGGTGCGCATCCACCTGCTAAAAACCTCGAATAAGCAAAGCCGAAAACGTGGCAGCCAGGAGTCGCCATCGCCGTCGCCATCGCCAGTTACAATTGCAGATGATGTGCCGTGGAGCTAAATAACAAAGCGGCGCCGCTTTGCCAATGACTGTTGCATACTTTTGTGCGCGACTGTAATGAAGTGCGTGGGTGCAGCGCACAAATGCGCGCAAACAAGCGCATAAACGTTTACCCCTTGACCCCGTGCCCGAGCTCGGAGGCCCCCTACCCGGTGGAAACAAATGATGAGGTTTTTTTTTCGGCTCTTTGCTGCTGCTGTTGTTGTCTGCAAAATGGCGCCCAATTGGCAATTGGCATTTCCGGCGGCTGATTGGCTGCACCGGACAGGGACAGCCGGCATAATGTGCATCCGTATCGATGACAATCATCAAATCGGGCTTGCCAAATGCACACAGCCACAACAAAAGCAACAGTCAACAACTGGAACAACTGTAACAGACAACGCGGCGTCTCCTCTTGCTGCGTTTTTATGTTGAGGCTTTTCCACGCTTTTCCCCAAACTGCTTTGCGGCCGTTAAGTGAAACAGTTTCATGCAAATTTTCGTCAGGCATTTTAAATATTTCTCAAAAGCGATGCCCAATTGACTGAATGGCATTTTTATGGTCTGCTCCATTTACCTCTTGCTGCTGCTGCTGCTGCTGCTGCAGACACTCAATGTAAAAGTAAATTTTAAATATAGCGCTGCCCATCAATGAATGAGCGAGAAATGAAGGAAATATCCATTCAATTTAAATATGTTATTGTGGAAATATAAATACACTTGAATACCCTATAATAATGAAATATGCATGAAGTGTGATGTGAGTCATTATGCAGGAAGTGTTCATTCAATATGAATTTATTATTTCTCTCTCTGGTGGATAAACACATATGAGTACAGTTGAATACCCTGTAATACTGTAAGGTGTGGAAGCTGCTATGAAAAGTATTCATTCAATTGAAATGTATGCCAAATATTAATATATATATACATTTGTATACCCTGTAATATTGAAGAGTGTAGACTTTGTATACCCTGTACAATTTGGAGGCATAAAATACTTATTCAAAATTATTGTAGATGTAAAAAAAGAAGTCAACTGTAATTTAATTTATTTTAAACATAGGAAAAAAATTTAAAAAATTAAATAAACGTATAACTCTATTTACGTAAATTGCGGAGAAAGAGATGGAAAATAGAAAACAGGAGATTTAATAATAAAAATACTTAACTTTAGCCACGTGGGCTGTAAATCGTAGCTATATAAATATTCTGCATGCTGAAAGTTCCATCTGCTTGTCTGGCTTTATTAAATTACAATCATTTAAAACTCTATTCTTCGGCAGATTTGCTGTTTTGGCTTAAAAGAGCAAGAAGAAGAGATAGAGGAAGAAATTGCAGTTAGCTGCACTACAGATGGCTGCGCCAGTAATAAAATTAATCAGCTTTAATGCACTTTGGACGCTGCAGCTCTGGCGGCTGCTGCAGTAGTGTAGCATGTTGAATGGCTGAGATAACAATAAAAAGGAATCCCGCCCGCCAGGCAATAGCAAAATGAAGCACTGAACCAGTAGGCGGTGGCAGCGGCATTTGCTGCTCCTGCTGCTGCACTAAATAATTTCTAATAAAATAAAATAAATAATGAACGCAGCGGCCGAAGGATGCCCAGCCAGTCAGTCAGTCAGTGTTTTCCGAATGGGGCGCCATGGCCATGGGATGGTTTGGGATGGGTTGGGTTGGGTTGGGATCGCTGCCATATTGCGCAAATATTGCTGCAAGCTGGCTTCGGCAATGTGTTTTACTTTTATTGCACTCGAGCCGACGGGCGCGCTGCACATTTTTAACGCCACTCATAAAAAGCGACGACGACGACGAGCCGCAAGCCAGAACTGGAACTGGAACGGGAACGGGAACGGGAACTGGAGATGCTGTCGCAGTTGGAGCGGAAAAGGCAGAAACTCGAGCTGCAGAACTTCGAGCTGAGGCCTTGGCTCTAACGTATTTTTCCAATTTTAAGGCTGAGCAGCGCTCGCCAAATGACCGTAGAAATGATTGCCAGTCGAATCGGTAAAAGTGTGGACTGGGAATGCGAATCAGATGGGGAATGGGCAGCAAAGCTGAGGGCCAGCTGCGTAACCAGGCAACAGTCCAGCTCAGCAAGGGTCATTGGTTGTCCGCTGGGCCAGCCTGTTGTTGTTATTTGCCAAGGCTTATTTGTTAAAAATAAAATCCAACTGCCAACGAGATCTTATATGGGCAAATGCGTGTAAAATAACAGAGCTTAAAGAGTCACCAACGGCCTCACACTGACTAACTGACGATGACAATTAAAGCTAAAACTATTTTCAGGTTAAGTTTTGATAAAGATTGAGAGCCTGAGAAAATATTTTTGTTGCAGATGCGTAAGTATACGTAAATAAAAACAAACTGAATAATCAAGTGATAAGCCTTAGACGAACAACAAAGGAATCTATAGCACATTGCAGCTGTGAATGCTGAGCGATAGTTATGCTTCTTGTGAATCAAAAAAATATATAAATATCTGGGATCAGGCAACAAATACTCGAATTATAATATTCAAGTAATGTTCAAGAGGGGCTTTGACGAAATCAATGGAATGTTTGCAAAAGTTCTAAGAAAAGTTCATGGAAAAACCTTTAAAAACAAATTAATGAAAGATACAGCAATAGGAAAGCATTTCAGTAAACCAAACATACATACATACATCATTCATCATCATTTGATGCATTAGTCAATCGTAGATAAACTTACCATATACCTCGTCTTCTGCTGAAAATTGAGTGTACTCAGAGCACATATTTTGAGAAGAAAGATGTAAACATTACAAGCCATAAATAATATGGATCTGCGTAGTTAAAATTCTCAGCTTACATAGTTTCGACAAATTTATGAGAGCTAAAAAAAGTTCTACTGAAGCTGACCTTAAAGAGAGCAATTCAATACAGAGTAACTTCTCTTCCATCACTCCCGGCTCAAGCGTACTTAACCGCTTTTATAGCTTGATTTGAGTATGCTTATTAATAATATGAAACATGTTTGTTGTCTTGTATATGTATTTACATGAGTGTATGTGTGTGTTTGTACATCATATGAGAGTATATAAAGAGTGTGCAGTAAAAAAATATTGGAAAAAACTCTGCTCTTAGGATTCATGTTCTCTTTTTATTTTCTTTTATTTTTTTCTTTTACCACACAACACGCAGCTCTATTGGCCACTGATAAAGTTTGTTGTTTTTATTTAGCTCTTATTGTGGTTGTTGTTGTTGTTGTTGCTGCTGCTGTCGTTGTCAACGCAATTTCAATTTATATTTATGACCTTTAAAAGCCATTTTATGAGCTGGCAACCTTGCCATGGCCGCCAAGCCCCACCATCCCCCATCTATGGCTCATGTTAATGTTATGGCGCATTTTGCGATTTTAAAGTAATAAACTTGGCCAATGGACAGGCCATCAAGATGAGCAGGAGCTGGCCATTAAACTGAGCTAAGACTGAGGCGTGGACTTGTAGCGACTAGTTTTCGGAAATTGGCGCCTCCCAGAGGCACATCGCACCATCGGCCCGTCTGCCCATTGGCCTGACATATTGAGTCACATCCATTGATCGTATGGCGTCTTGTTCGAGGTCTGGCCGGAAATGCCTGGCAATCAATCAGCCAACAACTTCATTAGACACATTAGCTACGACAGTCGCTTATTTGCTCCCCATTGCGCTGGACAGCTGTCCGGGCCAGTTGCTGCCTAATTAAGATGACAGTTTTCGATTCGATTCGAGTCGATTTCCATCGGCAGACTAAAGTGAAAAACGCCATTAATATTGCCAATTGCAAGTCATCAAATCGCAGATGCCTTGCTATAACTGAATGAAAATGTTTTTCATATATATATTTTTAGATTTTACCTTAAGCTATTAAATCTTTTATAAACATATTGCTGTTCTTTCTTTGTCGATTTTATATGTATATTTGAATCAGAAAATTGTTAACAATCTTATTTCTCTAAATTCATTTATTTGTATGCAAAAAAAATAAAATAAAACAAAAATAAAAAAAAATAAAAATAAAAAAAAAAAATAAAAATAAAAACCCAATATTTTTATATAGAAATTCTTAACAATTTTGTGGACATTTTCGACTGCCTCTGAATCAATTTTTAGCCTGCTTCGCTGGCAAATTTTGACAGCCAACAAAAATTTGAATTTTCACTTAAAATTTAGCTCTAGCTGTGGATGATAAACATATTAATTCTTTCTGATTCAATCTAAAAAGAAATTGAATAAAGCTCGACGTGTTTTAAAACTCTTTTGGCTCACAGAAATCGATTCACTTATGCCAACGTTGTGGCGTTTGGGAAAGCCAATGGCACACACCATTTCGCACAGTGTATTGGGTTTTTGTTTTTTGCTCGGCCACAAGGCATAAATATGGGCCGAGAAGTGGCTAAGTAGTTTGTTTGCATTGTTAGCTATTTATGTGACAGCCTTTTGGGTAAAGATCCCTAGACTCCTTGTGTTGCTCCGCCTGCGGGTGTGCGTGTGCGTATGTGTGTGTGTGTGTGTGTGTGTGTGTCTGCGTCGGGCTTGTTGCTTGGCCACAATTCGAATTGTGGTTAAATTGTATTTTGTCGTTTTTACATTTTTGAGACATTTTCTGTGCCCTTATTGGCATAGGTCGAGTCCAAACACTTTGTGGTTTTTATTTATACAAAACAAAGCGAAGACCATCCAGGATATGCAGGACATCAAGGAGCACCCGTCGTAAGCAAATCGGGTTATAGTTGCAACTAGAAAATAATCCCAATGAGTAAAGTTTCAAGCTGCAACAACCACAACAACCACATGGGGCATACAAATCAGCAGGGGGGGCCAAAAAATTGACAGGTAAAGTTTCAGTTTTTCGGGGCAGCTGAGGAAAAGTTATTGCAAATTTGTATAAAAAATTATGAAATATAATTTAAAACTTGTCACTGGCAAATCCACTAAATTGTTTTCCTTTAATGTCACTCGAATGTGTGTGTGTGTGTGTGCTGAAAGTTTTAAGTAATTGAAACTTCAGTTAAGTCCATTAGAGGCAAAGCAATTGACAGATTGACGATTTTCAAATGATATTAGCAAACCATTTCGAACGCTTACCAGAGAAAACGTATAATTAGAAAGAAACGCGAGAAAATGAAATTTCTATATGAAAATTGTTGGCAGTCTTGCGATGCAGCTGATAGGAAAGTGGAGGATAAGATTAGTTTTAACTTGGGGGAATATATAGACTATATGTTGTGTATAAAAAATATTAGATTTTATATAAAATATTCCTATATACCAACGTAAAATTTCGAATATATGTATATGAAGTCAACATAAGTTTTATTTAGAATAAATATATAGACTTTTTTAGAATCATATATTATTAAAAAAAAAATCCATAATTAATATGGATATAAATAGTAGTGAATAGTAAAGTCTTAAAGTTAGTTTGATAGAGTTCTGTTACTTTGGTTTTGAAATATGTAATTTATACATTTTTCATGTCTTCCATCTTTGTACACCTCTTACATATCTCAGCAACAGGGTATATTGAATCCAACCTCGCATTGCTACACACAATTTCTTTTCTTTTTTTCTGCTCGCTCGTTGCGCTTCACCTTCGCCTCGTCATAGTTGGACCAAAGTGTAACTGCAACAACTCTTCAGCTACAGTTGCAGTTGTTTTACTTTTATTTTTGTTTGGCAAAAAGCTTTTAGCTGGACATAGATGCGCTGGAGCGTACCTCGTTTGATCCTTGGCTTGCCGGCATCAAAGGACATTTAGCTTGCGCATAAAGTTCACATCATTGCCAAGTTGTTTGCCATGTTAACTTTATTAGTGACTGTGCTGCCAGCGCCCCATTTCGACTTAGATTGCAATGTTGGCTGGGGAGCGGAGCGGAGGTCAGGTAGATGGTATCATGCAATGCATTCCATACTATCGATACGACATCGTCTGTTGTATTTGATTAGCTAGCAAAGTTGCTTTCAGCGGCCCTGGAATGCAATTTGCAATTCGCAATTTGCGCGAAGAGCTCTAGCTCCGGCTGTGGCTGCCAGCGCTGCTTTTGGCGAGCAGTGTATAGAAGGCATTATATAATAACAATCAGGTTACATGTATGAAAGCCACGCAGGCAGGCAACACATGTTGCCCAGACCCGCCGCATAGACACATGTCAATCAAATGCTTTTGCCTGAGAAATGCATCGCCAGCAACCACATGGTCTGTTTGCCGTGTTGAACTAATAATTCGCTACACTTGGAGAAATTTCTGGTCATATGTTGAGAGAAAGGGAGAGAGAGAGATGGGAGAGAGAGAGAGAGAGAAAAGGAGAGATAGTGAAGGGGAGAGGGAGAGAGGGGGTAAGGAGAGTAAGCAGCAGCAGTAACATCTCATTGAGATGAAATATAAATGCCATTAAAAATATTCCCTTGATCAGCTGAATTGATAATACTACTACTTTGCACATCAATGGAACTTATCTCTGGAAGTCTTTCCCTTACTGAAGAAATCTGAAAAGAAATGGAAGGTTAAGAGCTACTAGCCGTACTACATATTACAATCAAATCAGTTCAATCAACAACATGTAGAGGGCACTACAAAAGCGAAGTATGAACTGGAGTAATCCAAGCTGGACTCAAACATCCACAATCTCCAACATGTCGCACCTACTTATAGCAACCTTTTTTATTGCAGTGCAGTCAGCTTGATTGAATTTTCTTTTTTCGTTCTTTGGCTCCGTTGACTTCAGCGTGGCCGTTGCCTGGCATATTGCAAAAGAATGGTCTGGCACCACAGACCCACCAATGAGTAGCGACTAGTTGCGGAGTTTTACGAGCACTTCAGCTTTGGCTGCGGGCACTTGGCAGGCCGCACTAAGCGCACTTTTCACTGTTGCTGCTGTTGTTGTTGTTGATGTCTTGTTTGATATTATTGTCTAGCAACGCGTCTGGCAACCGCACACACATACGCACACATATACATACGCATATACACATGCAGCAGGGTAGCCTTCGGCATAATCAGTTGCAAAAATTTGACACGTCGTTTGGTAAGAGGGAAAAAAATGCGCTCGTTTTTTCGCTTTACTTATTTGCCAGCGCCATTTTCTTGTATGTGCGAGTGCCTGTGCGTATGTATGTGTGTGTGTGTGTGTCTGTATTTGCATATCTGTTTTTGATTTTTGTCGCTTATGGCGTACATTCAATTTGACGTGCTGCCCCAGCCTTGCAACGAAATCAATAAATCTGCTCCACTGTTTGAATCCAATTTATCACTTTGCAGACTTTTCACTTCGTGCTTTTATTTTTTGTACTTCTTTTTTCCATGCATACCAGACAGCGACACGCCCACATATGCACGCCCCTGCACGCAGGCAATCAACCATTTATGAAGTGGCAAAACAGGCGTCGCCGATTGGTGGCTTATCCACGCTTCGCTACGCCATACAACTTCATTAGATGTCGCCCAACGTGGCGTATGAGTAATGTGTGTATATATATATGTGTGTGGGTAGCTCTTTTTCTGTTTGCACACCCTGCAGCAATCGCTTATGCACCGCTCAATCGATCAATAATGAAATTTAGCAAAAATATTGCTCAGGCAACAATGGCGCGTTACTCCACATATATCCTGTGGCGTCGCAGCCTTTTGTGTCCCATTCGCATGAAATATTCAACAGCAGGAGCAGGAGCAGAAGCAAAGGTAGCGATAGCAGTCGGAGCAGCAGCAGCTGTAGGAGCAGGAGCAGCAGCAAAGGTAGCGATAGCAGTCGGAGCAGTCGCTGCTGTAGGAGCAGGAGCACCTTCAAAGAAATGCTCTTCTTACGTTCACCATGTGAATTGGGAGTCTATTGGTCTCAATGTGTTGCTGTTGTACCTGAATATATATAGGTAGAATTTGATGTGTATATATAGTCCTCAGAGCTTCTCGAGACGTAGCAATTGAGTCCGTTCCAACTTGTTAGTCTAAATCTAAATCGGAGTAAATGAATATCAGCGTAGATGATAGATTCAGCAAGAGCTGCTGATAGAGTCTATCTAATTCTCAGTTAGCTTACTTACTGGATAAACCTAACATAAGCCCAACATTTGTACGCATTTGGGCACTATAATACCCAGAAACTCAGCTAATATAAATTTATTAAATAAATTCAGCTATTTTTCCAGCTGAAATCAGTATAATGTATTCATGCCTAGCTCAACTCCATATTCATGTTCAACTTCCCATAAAAAGAAACAGAATTCATTGAATACACTCATACAGCATCGAGTGCGGAAAGTGAATTAGAATAAAAACAACAATTTTTTATGTTTTTTTATACATTAAATATATTTAGATGTTTTTCATTTCAAAATTGTTTTTGTCACGCAAATGTGGGGCGCAATGAGCGCAAGGATTTGTTTTTTTTTTTTCTTTTTTTTTTAGGTAAAATGTTAAACAAAATATTGCAGTTGGAATGTTTTTTTTTCTTTTCTTTCGTGTTATTTGGTTTTTGTCAGTTTGCCTGTTTCTATTTGTTGGTTTTCATTTTGTTTGACGTTTCGCTATTGCGCCACGCCCTCATTGCGCCCACGCTCATATGAGCAGCGACAGATGCCAACGTTTTCCTTACTGTTTTCTTTGTTTAGCAAACTTTCTTACATCAAAGTACATTTATATAAGTATTTTCTTGCTTTTATATTAGAGTTTCATTTTTTTTTAAATTTATTTTTTATTTTTTGTTGTTTTACAATGCATTTGTTCTTGTGTTTTGGTAAATATTTCACTGTATCTTGGTTTGTGTACATTTAAGTTGAAAATCATTAAGTAAGCTACATTTAAATTGTATTGTTTAAATATTTAAAATTACGTTACTCGGTGCCTTCTTTTTTTTTTTATAAATATTTTTTGTTTTTTTTTTTTTATTGAAAATCATAGACAGAAGATATTGAAGCGAAATGAAAGATACTGGCAAAGCTTCAATTGAGAGCAGGAACTCAAGACTCTTTGGTTAAGAACGCTTAAGGCTAACTATATATGAAATCATACTTTAGTTTCATTAATTACAAGCATTTAATGCGAGTCACTAAACTAATCAAGTTTACTTTACAGGCAATTTCAATTAATTTATTGTATAATCCGAGTCTGGCAAATTAATGTACATATATATTCATGTATATATATATATTCATCCAATCGATTTTGAAAAACATATTTCGAATGCCTATAGAGAGCTAGCAGCACCAGTAAATTGTGCCGCTTCGCTTGGGAAAAATAGAATCAAGTTTCACTTTGGGGTTTTCGTTTGCTTTTATTTTTCTTGTATTTCTTTTTGCACATTTAATTAAACTTTCTTACGCTTACCTTTTCGCTATTGAAAACTCTAGATACATTTAGCTTAAACTAATTTTCTTTATGAATAAGTTTTTTTTTTTATAAATTTTTAGTTGAAGTTCTTTTTTTTATATCTGGCTACTTAACTGCTTTGCGTGCTGTTCAATTTTCTGTCAAGTTTGTTCTGCTTCTCATTATTTCGCTTTCGCTGTGCTTTTTCCATTTTCCTTTTACTTTGCTGCTGATTGTCCACTAAAAACTATGCTTGCTTCTAATGCTTTGAGTTTTATTTCTGCTCTATTTGAGTTCGGTTTACATTTAAGTTTCTCTCTGCTTTCTATTTCTGTTTCAGTTTCAGTTTTCTGGTTTTCTGTTTATACACTTATACATAATTTGCAATTTGCTTCTCTCTGTATTTTGTTTTCAATTAATATATTTATTTATTTTCATAATCATATTTATATTTTCTTATGGCGAAAATACACACACACATTCATCAAATATGGTAAAGTTTTCAGCTTTTTCTGTTTTTGCAAATGCAAATTATATTTTGTGCATAATTAAATTGGCAAAAAATTTATCGACGAGCTTAAATAAATTGAAATATGCACTTATGTATATTAACTATGTATATATATATGCATATTATGAATAAATGTAAATGTATATGCGTTTGTATGTGCGTGCGTATGCGGTATGTGTGTGACTGTTTGTGTGTGTGTGTGTGTGCTCTATATAAATAGCATTACCCTTTCCCCCAGCTTGCGTTTATTACAATACAATTAAACGTACAATACATATACACATACACATATACATACATAGACATATAGTGTATATAGTATAGAGTATATGTTTAAGCATAATTTATATTTATTTATTCAGTCTTAAGCTACAAAAATCGTTATGCATATTTCTGCTCTTTTGTTTCCACATACATATATACGTATATATGTACATACATATATATATGCATACTCATATATATGTATTCATCTGCTAAAAATTTAAAATCTATTCAAAATGAGTTATAAATTCGCAATTTATTTAAATTATTATTTTTCTTTGTTTCAGAGTGCAGTGAAAGTAAAAAAAAAAAACTCAGTTGTAGTTGAAGCAGGTGACAGTTGTGGGCGTGGCAGAGTGAAAGGAAAATTTGGAAAATATAGATGTGTGTGTGTGTGTGTCTGCTTAGATCTAGAAACAAAGCATTGCTTAATTGCTAAATAGAAGCCGACTAACTAAGGTCGACTAAGCATAAGTTATCTATTAATATTAATATTTATTTTTATTTTATTTTTTTTAATTTATTTTTTTTTTTTTTTTAGTTATAGTTTGATAATCTACTTAAACGTTCAGCTGTCGTATGTCTGTTTGTTTTTTTTTTTTTCTGCAATTATATTTTACAGGCTTGCCTCTGTTGGACGCTGCAACTGCAGCTAGTTGGCCTTTTGTGTTGACTGTGTACCTAAGACGTTTAGCGCTTTCCAAGTGTTTCACTGTACTGTGTGTACCTTGTTGAAGAGTTAACGGAATATCAAATAATGCTAACCGTATGGCTAACCATAAAACTATAGCTATGTCGTACAGTGTTTGTAGTTTTGGGTTCGATTTCATTTTTAGCTGGGCTTAAGTTTTCTTTTATTTTTTATTTTCATATTCTTTTTTGTTCTTTAAGTTAAAATGAAACGCCAGTTTGTTCGGAGGTTTTTCTTTATGTTTTTGGGTTTTTTTTCTATATAGTGCTGCTGGTAGTTCGGTTCAAAGTTTCTGTCAAAGTCAAGACTAATGCTACAGCTAACAGCTAGGTTTTAAATTAAGTTTAGGTTTCATTTTCTTTTTT
Source organism: Drosophila navojoa (assembly GCF_001654015.2). The sequence goes on along the minus strand of NW_022045860.1, from coordinate 1,223,561 downwards.
TGGTTTATCGAATTTTCATTTTTTTACATATATACAAGACTTTAAGGTGTTTTAGTTTTCTTTCTCTTTTATCTTTTTTTTTTTTTTGTGTTTTTTTGAAGCTCGTTTCCAAAAGTTCTACTCTGTATCCATATGAAAAGATCTTTAGTATTAGTTAATTTTTGCTGTAGAACAACCAACTGAATGCTCACGAGTATTTACAGTTAAAACTCATATGGGCTGTAGAGCGTCCTTCCAGATGGATGCTCAACCTTGACTGAGCAGCAGCAGAAGGGCGAGGCTGCTTAATACTAGTCCAAGTGTCAGCTGCACGGGGTTTGCGCCGTTGATGAGCAGATCTTGGCCCGCATTGCTGCGCACATCCATCAGATCACGGGACAGTGGCAGCTCGGTGGGATCGCTCAGCTCATCGTGGCAGGGCAGCATATCCGGCTTCAGTATGAACAGATGAACGTTCAAGGAGTTCTTATTGGCCATAGTGTCGAGTGCATCGCCGGCTTGCGGCTGCAGCTGGTGCTGCAACTCGACATCGTTGTGTGCCAGGCCAGTGGCGCCATAGAAACTGCTTTGCTTATGCAAGTTCAGATTGTCATCCATGTCCAGGCCATGTGTCAGGCCCAAGCTCGATGCGTGTGCATTGCCATTGGTATCGTCGTAGTAGTCATAACGCTTTTGTGTTTGCGCCACGGCAGCGACGCCGCCCAGCTCCGCTTCCGGTTGCTCTTGACGCTTGCGACGCACTCGCAGCTTCGACTCGACCACATTTTCGGCACTGTCTGTGAATTGTCGCTGGCCGCGCAACGCCTGTCGTGACTTGCTCGAGCCATGTTTTTTCATGGTCAGCCCATTGTTGCTGCTCAGCTCCTCCAGATTGGCGTAGTTGCTGCTGCTGCTGCTGCTGCCAATGCCCCCAATGCCGCCCATGCTGGCGCTGTTGCTGCCAATGGCCGTGAAGCCGCCAAAGTTTAGCAGATCGAGTATATGAGACGGCACCGGATCCACGAAATGCGACAGCTTCGGCTCCTGCAGTGCACAAATGAAATTCTCCAATGAGTCGCGCAGCTGCTGGTGACGTGTGCGATTTCTCAATTCAAAGATCCACTGTAGACGACAGTCGCAAATGAATTTGTTGTCTATATGCGAGAGAAGAGAGAGAGAAAGAGTGGGAAATGAGTAAAAATATATAGAGTATTTATATATGTATATGTATATGTGTGTGTGTGTGTGGCTATGGCCTTCCAGCAAGCAGACAGACAAATAAAAGGCACATTGACAGCTCCACTCAGCCAAGTCGCAAAGGTATGTACGTGTGTGTCTAGGTGTGTGTGTGGGCGTGTGTGGGTGTGTGCGGGCGTGTGTGGGTGTGTGCGGCCTGCCCTGAAATTGCTTTTGTTAAGATTTTGTGCAGCCAACTCCTTCTGCCATTGCTCTTGCAGCTAGCAATCAAAAAAGTCTGCACTGCTCAAGTTTGAAAGACTGTTGAATACCCTGTAAAGTGATGTACTCTGCCATTATCATAAATTATCTAGACTCCCTGCCAACTTACGAAAGTAAACCATTTAATATATATGCTCTTCAGCAATCAAGCGAATTCAATATTATTTTTTTACTCTTAAGAAATCATAAAGCGTTTATAGGTATATAAAAAGTCAACTGCTTTCCTTCAGCAACTATTCATAGACCATTCAACCCAAAAAGACCATTCCACGCATGACTGTCACCTATCCAGTGTTCCGTTCCATTCTCCCTGCCAAAATATGCAAATAAAATAACTCAATAATCGTTTGTATTTCCTGTACAATCAATATGAACTTTAACAGCAAGCATGAGTGCTCTATGCTCTGATTAAAGACAAATTTATTCAGCAAACTAAAATATTGTACATGCATGCCAGAATGTGAGCTCCACTCTGAATATGCAGCCCGTGATTTCTTTTACAGGGTATTTCGAGCATAGCCTATTGTCAGCATGATCTATAGACAGGTGAGCGGGCTCAGAGGGCGTTCACGTCTGGCCGTTGGCAGCGACTGCCAGCTAAGTGGCCGGCTGCAACAATTGGCTGTCATTTGGACTAGACTTGCATTGGAAGTGGATATGGAATCCGTATGGCTAGGCTAGGCGAGGTCAGGGCGTTTTAAATGATTTTGCAGTCTGACTGCCGGCCTGCCTTCGATTCGCTGTCCATGTCGTTGACGGTGCGCAAGTTAAACGCCTCAATGACATTTCCAATTTAGAGGAGACGCCACAGTTTCGACTGGCAACGGATTGCATCAGCCCAGCTGGATTTTGACTGCGTCTGTCTGTTGCTCTGTCACTCAGTTGAACGCCCAACTGCTGTTGCTGTCAATTATTTTGTACTGCTGCTGCTGCCCGGGGGCTTCGGTAGAGCATGCCAGCAGGTTGCCATTTGCCGCTTGCCGGTTGCAAGGAAACAAGCTTACAGCTTGCAGCATGCAGTAGACCGGGCAGAGCACAGACACAAGTCTGCATCGATTTTCATTGATTCGTTTCGTGCGCAAACCAATTTGTTGTTTGGTTAGTTAAGTTCGAACGGTTTAGCTTCAAATTGAGCGCATAAATAGAGGACCGAGCATCGAGCGTCGAGGAGGAGCCATCCAAGAGCTGCTCATTAAGTCGAGTGTGTAAATTATTTGCAGACTCTGTTCAAGTGTTTCAACAGTTTGCACTAACAACTGTCTGCGCAGCCACAGAGCAGCCGCAAATCAAATAATTTTTGCTCTAATTGAATATAATTTGTTTACCTTGGATCAACTTATATAAGAGAGAGTTGCTAGAATTCTAGAAGCAACAGGCATAAAAAATGTATATAAGACGAATATTATATTGCTTCAGCTCGAAATTGATCAATACATATAGAAGCTAATATGAATTCATAATTATCTCAGGATTCGTTAAAATAATTATTCTTGTTTTCCCACAATCTTTGTCGAGTAAGGCAGAAGCACAGAATCTCCTTAGGTATTCCACAGGGTATAACTAAACAAAACACAAAGCGTATCTAAGCTCAAGCATAATGAAGAGAATTCTCTAGTAGGCGATTCATATTGAAGTACTCTTGTTAGCTAACTACAGGCTGCATTGCTTTCAAATATGGAAAATGAATTTTTGACAAAGCTAACAATATTATGTCTACCATCGACACAAAGTTCACAAATTAATCGTGTGGGAAATGAAACAGTTTCACGAATATGTGATAGCTTCACTGTTAGGCTAGCGAGGAGGGAGGGATAGCGAGCTGGGTGTGGGCTGCGACACAGGCTAGTTAATGTGCTGGCAAATCTCTCGAGTATAATTAGGGCCGTACGGTGACACAGTTTTCCATGTCAACATGCATAATTAGCATAAACGTTACAAACAAAATATTGACTCTTTGACTGACTGACTGAGTGAGGGAGTGACTGAGTGAGTGACATACACAGTCGAGAGCTGTGCACATCATTATCCTTGCTACGCACACAAACAAGCACACACATGAAAGGCTCTACACATAGCACACAAACGCACACAATGCCACAACAGTCTGTGGGCCCAATTGTGGGCATACAAAGACCAGATATACCAGAAATGTGACTTCAACTACAGCTCCGATTCCCAACGATTGGGACGACAATTCGTGACATATTCTCTTTGTGTGTGCGCCCGAAAAGTTGCCCACAAAACGACAAAAGGAAACTTTCGTTGCGAAAATAGTTGGCAAATTAGTCGAAGAAGAAGACGAAGGAGATGGGGCACTATAGAGAAGTCAAAAATTCTAATTTTCCATATGAAAAACATGCAAAAAAGCATAAATAAAGTTAAATATGCAAAGAGAAGCAACTCCGGAAAATGGTTTCAAATGGACGACGACGACTTGGCAACATTTAGCAAGCAAATTACAACAAAATTAACATGATAATGAACTGGTTGCCACTGGCCCTGCCGCAAATTGTGGCAGGAGCAGGCAGCCAGACGTGGAACGAGCCGTTGCCTGCTCTGCATAGATGAAAACTGGCAGCTGTTTGCAGCTGACCAAATGACAATGACTTGCCAGAAAAGCAGCCAGCAGCCAAGCCGGCACATATAAAAATAAAGGGTGACAGAGATGTGCTGGCGCGTGAGTGAGAGAGAGATAGAGTTATCTTACTGTTGCAGCAGATAAGATACCCTCAAAAAATATGGCGGTGATCTACGAAATAGTGTGAGCCAAGAAAATGAAATTGTCATAGTTGGGGTATTGTAGAGGGGGGGCGAAAGAGAGAGAGAGAGAGAGAGAGGTAGAGAGAGAGTGATCAAAACTGAAAATCAGGTTATAGTAGAGCTTCAAGCAATAAAATAGCAGAGAAATCAATATTTTAGATCAATTTTGTCCTATGATATACATGTATGCATGTATGTATAAGACCGAATAGCAAACGGTATTAAAAGACTTTAAAAATAATGTCATTGTATATCTAGTTCAAACTAAGAAACTCTGCAGCAGAGATCTCAAAAAGTGAATGATTTCCTAGTAAGGATGTGAATTAATAAACGTTAAGGAAACAATCCTTTAGTTTCTCTTATCCTGTATAGATATAGATATACATATATATATATCATATTATACTATAGCATATTCGATATTATATTATATCCTTATATTATATATAATCATATATGATCCCTCACATTTCATCAGCTCTAATACATTTTAGTTAGGGCATAAAAATATCAGCGACAATGTCCCCCAAAATACATGTACATGTGTATACACACATGGCATATATGTATGAGTTGCACACTTACACACCCACTCACTCACACACACACACACATACACACACTCTGTATGTGACACACAGATAGTAGAGTCATGTGAACTGGCTTAATGTGCACCAAACTGTCCTTGTGAGTGTGCATGTGTGTGTGTGTGTGTGTGCATAAAATACTTTTATATTTTTAATGATACTTGGGCAAAGCGGTAGGAAGTGTTTTGGTCTGCTGCACACACTCCAACACACACTCACACACGCACACACATACACTGGCACACTAAAATGACGCCCGCCTCATTTTGCAAGCAACGAACTTCGAGTACCGCTAGTGCCCAGCCCCACACCACAACACCCACCTCTACATCATCCCCAATTCTCATCCCCTACTTTGATAGTCTGCTTACTAAACTAGATGACTTTCAACTGTGCCTCATGCCGCCCGCCACATGACATTGCAGCTTAGTTTTTTTTTTCGTTCTTTTTTTTTCTGCTATTTTCTTTTAGTTTTTGGTGCTGCTGCAACAGTCGGAAACGTTTTTACGGTTAGCAAGGGATATTTACATACATATATGCACGCACACACACACACACACATAAGCAGCAGGAGTCATGCATATGTGTACATTAAATTTTATTATTGTCATTTTCATAGCGTTGTCCAAGCGACCACGCTGCCCCTTTTCAACTACACTTTGACTAGCAAGTTTCAAGTACTAACTGTTTGCATAAGTTCACTTATGTTTGTGTGTATGTGTGTGTGTGTGTGTATGCATATATGCTCTATGCCAACAGGCAGCCAGCCAAATTAGACTCAGCTGAACTTTGTTTGGTCAGTTTTAATGCAAATAGTTCCGTCCGTTTCGTCTGTCTGTCTCTCTCTCTCTCTCTCTCTCTCGCTCTCTCTCCACCTATTTGCCTGTTTCTCTGCCTGTTCGAGCACGGCAGTTCATGTGTCGAAACATATTCATAATTAGCTGTCATTGCCATTTGCTGCAGTTGCAATTCTAGAACTAGATATTATGATAAAGACTCTGCTGTCGTGCTTCAACCTCAAATGAAATCAACTGAATTTTTTAGCCCAATGCCAGCAATTAAGTAAATTGATCTCTGGCTTGGTTTAGCTGAAGCAAAAGCAAGTCTGTGGGAAGTAGAAAAGTTGAAGTGTTTCTCAAACACTCTATGAATGGAGACTGAAAAAGGAAATTCAGTTTTTTCACATAAAGGTTTAGACTAGGAATTTATTAATATATATTTGAATATATGAGTTTAACATAATATAAAAAAAATATTTATACAAAATTGAATTTAAAAAAAAATAAATAAAATAAAAAATTAATAAAATAAAATTTTATAAATAAATACAAATTAAATTGTATTTATATATATATTTTTTTTTTAGATTTAAATATTTAAAAATAAAATTGTAAAAAAAAAGTTTAATTTTCAACTTTTATTTCCTCTAAGCTATTGGTGGCATTTCTCATTTTCACGACTTTTAATTTGCTTGGCATAAAAAACGAATACAATTTATATAAATTACACTTTATTTAGATGCCCACGCTGACCTCAGAGCCCTAGCTATCGTCTCCTTTTCACTGGAATCGATGCGTTTGGCTTTAATGGAGCAGCGTAACGGGCCGCTGTCATACATCAAGCGCGCTCTCTAAATGGCATTTCATTAGCTTGGTCTGCCCTGCCGCCTTCTCCCAACGGCATGAAAAGAAAAACATTTATTTTAAATTTAATACACTACACTACGCACACACACACACACAGCTATGCGCACCGAAAGCACAAAAGAAAAGGAAAAAATAAGCAAAAAGAAAATCATTGCAGGTCCGTTGCTTTAATTGGTTGAAGCGGCGTTGTTTAGGCTCTCTTTTTTACAATTTTCTTTTCTTTTTTTTTGGCTGCGATTCCTAACCGCCCAGCCCTTACCTCTCCAGCTACTTTTGGCTGCCTTTCTTTTTTAACAACCGCCTGTTTTCTCGCCGTGTAGTTTGAAAAGCGCAAAGAAAACGCGAATGGGTGCTTTACTTTCTTTTTCTTTCTGTTTTTTTGTTTTTTTGTTTTTCATACTGAGCTGCTTGAAATATCAACACGGGCGCCAAAAGTTGAGCCTGGCCATTCGCCCTGCCCCCCTCGTCTGTTCGTCTCTTGGAAAATCAACGCAGATGATGCTGGCCTAGTTACCGCCTTTGTTTCTGACCGGATCCCGACCCAGCGCCTGGCTGCACAATGAATGCCGCAGCCAACGCAGCTTTTGCTCTGAGAAATCAGCTCCTCCTCGTTTTTAGGTAGCTCGGTTAGATGTGGGCAGCCAGCGGCGGGGCGAGTGCGCTCCCAAGCTGGGCAACTGGGGAGCTGGTTCGTTTGTGGCCTGTGACCCGCTAACGCCACCAGGGGACAGCACGCACAGTTAGCAGTTACCCTGCCCAGCCCACAGCTCCTATACATTCCCTATATATGTATATATATATATGTATATGTATATGCGCTGACTCTCTGGAGAGTTTTATCATTTTTTATTACATTGCTCGAGAGCGCTATGTATGCAAATGAAGTCGAAAGTTTCGCTTTGTATAGTTGCCGTAGTTGCGGCCAGTTGGGAGCGCCAACTGTGGGTGTGTGTGTAAGTGTGTGTGTGTGTGTGTGGTAAAAAGCAGAGACAGCATGTACATACTCATTCTCCATTTCTCACACTCTCACTCCATCTCTGTGTCTTTAAAGCGGCTACAACAATATTGTCACAGTGCTTCTGCATTTCATTTCATAATAGTTGCGAAAGTTTGCTTAAACAACTTTTTACGCTTCTAATAGATATTCATATAGATTAATTAGCAAACGCCGTTCGAACCATGAATTTGAGTTAAATGTTATAGCATGATGTGTTTTCGGCATTTATGTGGAAAGTTTGTAGCTATAAACTCTAGTTTATATCGAAATAATAATTAGCTTAATGTCTAGAAGTTAGTTATATGGATTTTTGTAATAGTTGTAATAATTATGTTATAATAATAAAATTATTTATTGAGCGATTCAAGATTTTACTATGACTGGGGATATATTATTTATAGCTGACTGAATGATTTATTTATTTAAGTTAAGTTAAGTTAAAATCTGCGCATTTTTTTTTTAATATAAAATAAATTTTTTTCTTAAAGATAATTTCAAAATTAATAAATCAAAATTAATTACTTGAAATCCAAATGTTATCTCTTTAAAAAAATAAGTAGCGTATATAATAAGAGTATTTTCTTTAGCTACTTTTATTTATAGCTATTTATGCCCAGAGCCCATTGAAAAAGGAGAAATCAGGATAAAATGTTTTTTATTTTCCTTTTGTAAATATCTTGGCCTGCCTTTCAGCTATTTTTTCAGCTTTCATTCGAGTATATAGCATTCACTTATTTGCTTTCGATATGCACTTGGGTTCGTTTTTCATACAAATACAGGGTATTTACTCTGGCTTGTGCATATACTTATACGGCAGCTGCACAGTTGCTCGTGTTTACTTATTTCATTTAATTACAGGGTATATTCATTTTGGAGAAAATTCTCTCTCATCTGTTTTTGCTGCTTTCATTCAAGTACAGGGTATTTACACTGTGGCTTTTCATATGCATTAGCCCTGCTTTTCAGCTGTTGTTTGCTTTCTCATTCAACTGGCAGCCTTCAGTTTTATTTTAAGCCGCCTTCAATTTTTTTAATGAGCTCCTCTACTAGCGCCTACATTTTTCCAACGGCTTTATTTATTTTTAGCTTGTTTTCTGGCTTGTTATTGCTGTGCGTGATTTCGCACGCTACGCCACGTGCCATGCGTCGTATGTCGATGGGCAGGAGAGTGTGGCAGCAAAAGATATTTAATTTTGTTGCCTGTCTTGTTGCTACCGCAGAGCCCGAAACCAAAAAGTCAGCTCAGGTCCCTTTTAGCGTCCTGCAACTTTACTCAATTTATTCAAAATCAAATGGGTTTTTTCTCTCCTTAGTTTCTTTTTTTCTGTGTTAACTTTACGTTTTTTTTTATACATTTTTATGTGCCACGCCCTCGACTGTGCATAGCCATTGAAAGCCATTTCAATGGCCGTCGCTTTTCTCGCCAATTTTCTTTATGCTGGGTCAGTTTTTGGGGGGCAGTCGAGCTCATTGAATGTTTTTATTACGCCAAATGAATGGAGGAGCAACAGCAGCAGGAGCAGCAGCAGCAGGAGCAGCAGCAGCAGGAGCAGCAGCAGCAGGAGCAACAGCAGCAGGAGCAGCAGGAGCTCCTCGACTGGACCCTAGCTACAATTGTTGTGTTGTTGTTTTGTGCTCTCGCTTATTTGCACTGCGAGTAAGCCATAAAATTATATCACTTGTACACATTTTTTTTTTTTTTTTGCTCCACTCGCATTCTCAACAATTTTTTTGTGCGTTCGTTGTTGTCCATTTAATAACATTAAATATTTCTTTAAATTCGACAGCTGCGAAATCGAGTGAGCAAATTTTCGTGGCACGACTTTCAATCAGCAAACAATTACAGTTTATTTCTTTCAGATCAAATTATTTTTGGCAATCGAGCGTAAAGTCAAATAAGCAGACCAGAAAAAGAGAGAGAGAGAGAGAGCGAGAGACAGGAAGAGAGTGGGAGCGAGAGAGCAAACCAAAGCAAACCAAGATCAAACACTCGACAGACAGCTGCATGCAGGATGTCGCCGCCCCCGAGGCGGCAGTCAGCCAGCCACGCCTCCGCTTTTCATACTCTGCTGGTGCCTGGCAAAAGGGAAAGTCATTGCAGGCGATTTAACAACTACGCTCGAGGATAAATATTTTATGAAATCGCATAAACAAATCAAAGACGAATCACAGACGGCAGCAGAAAAAAAAAAAACGGAGGAAAAAAAAAGAATAGGAAAATCACTTTCCAAATCAATTGGGGAAAAAACGAGGCAAACGGAAAATCAAGCGCGCCGATCAAATATGACCACTCAAGCGAGTTAAAGTACACACAGACACACATACACACACAGACACACATACACACACATACACACACGCACGTACACACACACGCTCATAAATATTAGCCCTTCGGCTAAGCATTAAGCTGCCTCTGCCAAAAATATTTGCACAGTTGGGCAGTGGAGCGACTCGTCTGCTTTCTTGTTTTCTTTCGCTTTTCTTTTTGTGGGGGAGGGGGGTAATGTGTTTGTTATATGCTAAATCGCATAAAAAATACAGCTATACAAATAGATATGTGAGTATGGATGTGAATATGTGCCCATAACAATAACAAGCGATATGGCAAACTATACAACAGCTATAATAACAGCTCACCCTCGAGCCAGAGCAACATGTTGAGAGTCCCCCCAACTCTCAGCTCTGTTTAACACCCCCCTTTTTGGGAGTCGACCAATTCGCTGCCTAATGTTTGCCAAAATAGCCATTGCATCATCCTCTTTGATTTCGCTTTATCTCTGGCTCAGCTCACATCCTTATGAAACCCTCAACATCATCTTCAAAAGGCCCTCTTGATTTTTGCTCTTATTGAATTGTATTTAATAAAATATGCGAGCGTTCGCCGCGAGGGTTATGCCAGGGGTTGAACTCAAAAAGCGAACAACTACAACAACAACAACAATAACAAATTATATAAATAAATAATGAGGCTTTTGTTATTGCGCTGCGATTTGGCAAGTCAAGTGGCAACTTGTAAGCTGCTCCCCGTTGAGTAGCTGACTGAAATGTGAGTCTATTAACAGACAAACAGACACACACACACACACACAAGCATACATATATCTGTGCCTTATATAGCGGCCATATATCAAACGAGCAACTGACATAAATTGTGCACTCAAATGTCCGCTTGAAGCTCGACTCCTTTAGCTGGTGGCAATGCAATTCCCATCCATCAATGCCAACACGTTTACATCCGCATCGGCTGTCACACAAGATATGCTGCGACCATATATATGTACATATATATATTTATATACCATACACTTTATATATGGGGGACACATTGAAAATTGAAATTGAGATTATTACATATTGTAAAGTTTGTGCTTATTTATGGCCAGCTGCACAGCTCTAATCGATTGAGCCGCTCGACCGAAACAGAAACTCTAGGACAGAGAGAGAGAGAGAGAGAGAGAGGGACTGAGAGAGAGAGTTATGCGACTCGCTTTCTCCCTCTCTCTTGCTCTATCTCTATATTTATTGAATGCGGCAATAAGTTGCGCAAAATATTCAATTAAATGTTTGTCGTTTCGGGCAGCCAGCTGCAATTTATGTTCAATGAGTTGCCCTAATGAGTTTTTGACCTGGCCAAAAGGTGCTTAGCCAAACAGCCGCATACCCCCCAATCGGTGATATTTGGTATTTTAAATTTCAAATAAATTAGTTTCTTAATATTAAATTAAATTTCTTCGAGAGCTGGCTAGATGGATTATTGGCTTTGTCTGTCACAGGCAAAGTCTACAATTTGACTAACTATCGGTATACCCTGTAAAGCACACAAAGGCTGTACTGACTGTCTAATGTAATATGGGGGAAAGTATAGGATTTATTCAAGTTAATGTTTGAGAAATTGAAGCCATGTTGCTTTATCCTATATTTATTATTGCTAAGTAAATCACTCATATGGATTACGTATATTTTCTCGTATGAATTACGCACAATTTTGCACCAAAAATCCATAGAGTATGCCAAAATAAGTAAAGCATGTAAATAATTCGATTTGCGCCTCATGTCAAATGCCAAAAAGCATATTGATGAGGCACTTCAGGCCGTTGCCAGGCCAACGTCTGCCATAAACCAAACAAAAATTACTCTAAAACACACGTCGTCAAATTAAGGTAAGCAATAACAACAACAACAACAACAACAACAACAGAACTATAATCATGAGGTAATTTGTGGGCACAGGTGAAAAACCGCAGGCGAGAAAATCAGCGACGCGCTTAATTCAGCGGGGAGATTGAAGCTTGGCTGCCAGCCTATGCATATATTAAGATAGATTACAATACACACACACACACACGCACTCAGGTGTGCGTCAAGTACACCAATGACAGACATGAATTTATATTAAAAGCAAAGCTGCCAAGACAGCGGCCAAAGACGAAGCTCAAGTTACGCGCAGTTGGGCAAATCCGTTAAAGGATATCGAAAGGATGAAAGCTTACACGTGTAATGCATTCCGTTTGCATAAATTATATACATCCAAATACATATACATAAACATTGATATATACATATGTACGCCTCGCTATAAACTTTTGATAGCTAAAACTGTGCAGCGGTTTTCCCGCTAAAGCCAAAGCTGCATAGCAATTGAAACCAGTGAAGCGCCACAGCTCTCATCGTTGTTGTGCCTGTTGTTCTTGCCGCTGATTATAATAAATTTAACTAATAAAGCGCGTTAATGATCAGCCATCAGTTAGCTGTGTGCGACAAAGCCAAAAGCCGTAAGGGCTTAAATCTTGGGCATAGTTGCCTGGGAGGCAGGCGTGCTGAGCTTCCACGCAATTTGGCTTTGTTCAGCGCCATATGCAAAGTGAAGCGGCTTTAATTATCGACCGTGCCAAATGACACCATCTCGTGCTGGGAGTTGTGCCGGAGGGGAGGGGGGGCGTGTCAGTGGTTGCGGCTTTAGAGACAACTACTACGCCTTATATAGCCAGGGCGTTGCTAAGCCTTCACAATGCGCTGCAAACTGTGTTGCCTGTTTAGTTGGGCGCTCTTGATTGGCTTGTTATGCCCTAGAAAAAGGCCCAATGGGGTATATTGTATCATGCTTTCAAGAGGATGAAGTTAGCTTAATATTTTACTTTGCTAATGAAGCACAACTTTTAGTCTTAAAACTTATTAAAACTGCTTCAATTCAAACTTTTAGCATGTTTAGTACAGCATATCTCTCTGTCTATCATCTTTACCTTTGTTACCCAAAATAAGCTACTCGCATAGTCCCTTTTTCTATTGAACCTCAATGCTGGCAATTAGTTCAGCGCTTCTAGTTTTATGACACGGAAATCAAGTCATGAAATGGAACAATCCAAACTTTTTCCCATAATAATGATATCAATTAATTTTCAAGCGATTTAAAATGTGACACAGAAATTAGAAAGGGGCGTGAGTAAGCGAACGGATTGGGCTACAAAATTGATGCGTGCGGTGAAAAATGTTATAAAATATGCAGCAGCTTGACGAGGAAGGCGAAAGTTAACATATATATATATACATACACACTCTCCTACATAGTCGGGGCCACGCCCGCACACGCTCATGGCTGTATGTGTATGTGTATGTGTATGCTGGCATACAAAGCGAAACGAAAGCTGGCCTCGAGGCACACAAAAGTTTTACACATTAAACAATAAAAACTCATTAATAATATGCATTTAAGTTTTAATTGAACTACTTAATGAGGGAGGGTGGGTGAAAAGTCCTTGAAGATATGTCAGAGTGTATACTCTTTGAATTGTGAAAGAGAGGGAGAGAAAGAGATAGGATATAGACAATAAACAGACTGTGAAGAATAAGAGGTGGGAGATAGAACATGAAAGGATGAGCGAGCAGAGGGGAGCTAGGCAAAAAATGCGGAGAGAGTGAGAAAAAAAAGATTGAGGAAAATGTGAACGACATGTGAAAGAGAGAGGGAGAGTGAGAGAGAGCCAAAGAGAGATACAATTTGAAGATAGAGAAAGAAAGAAGATGGGAGAGACAAAATGAGAAGAAGAAGAACGAGACGAAAGACACATGGAAGTGCCAAAACAGAGTAGGACAGAAAGTGTGATATAAAGATTGGAAGGGAGAGAGAAAGATGGGACATTGAACTAGAACAGAAAGAGAGAGATATGGAAAAGGACCAGCCAGAGATACAAAGCAGTGGTAGAAAGAGGAAGTCGAGAGACATAGAATTAAGAAAGTCTCAGTAATACCTACATCCATCCAAAACATTGTTGCTTAGCTCCCTTAGGCAAACTTACAATGATTACTCTATATATATTTTACTATAATTAAAAGGCTATGTAGAAGTAAGTGCATTAAAACTTCGTCCATTTCATAGATAGCTATCTCTCGCTCTCTCTATCTCTTTCTCTCTTTCATTCTTGTGCATTTTGCTGTTGCTGCCGATGTTAATGCCATTGGGTCTTGTCAGGCGACATGAAAGGAAATTGTTGTACGCTCTCATTATACATGAAAAATGGCCACAAACAAATTGCGCAATTGCATTTCATATTATACACACACACACACACTCAACTATATATATGTATGTGTGTGTTTTTTATGGCATCGGTGAATGCAGTTTGAGCTTTTACTCAATTGAAAATGTTTTTTTTTTGCCGCTTGCATAGAAAAGGTGCGTAATTAAAACGATGCCGCGGCATCAACTGCAGACAATTAAACGCATGCCACAAGCACAGACAACAGCCAAAGTACAAAAACATGGCTAAATGAGCGATGTGTGTGTGTGTGTGTGTGTTTGTGTTTAATTGCGATGACACACACACACGCACACATACAAGTCCTTTAAATTGATGGCCGCCAGGAGAGCGAGAGAGAGCATCAGGGTTTAATAGTCAAAAGAAACGTGGCAAAGTTGTCAAGTTGCCGGAAATTGAATTCTAAAATATTTATAGAGTATAGAATGAGTGTATGTGTGTGTGCGTGTGTGCGGATGGCTAAACAATTGAGCCTGGCATACATATTGAGTCGAGTGATTTATGCAGCGTTCAGCAACAAATTGCAAATGGAACGCAATGAAACGTACCCAAAAACCAAATGAAATGCTACTTATGCATGCATGTCACTGCACGACATACAAACATATGTATATATGTACACGGCTCAACAGGCAATCAAATCGTAGCCAAAAAAAAAAAAACTTATTAGTCTGCGCATACTACTATCGCTCAGTGTTGAGCCATAGATTTATTGAATGCAATCAGTGGTACGCTGACATTGACTATCGCTAGTCAATTCCGGCTGCGTGTCACATCCTCATTTGTCCAGTTTATGGCCAACATCACTTGTTCGTTCGTCCCTCTTACTCTCTACTGTTTTATGCCTTTCAATAAATTCTCGCTTCCGGACCCGGCGCCAGTGCCTAATACCTGTTTATTGTTGCCATTTCAGTCAGCCCATGTTTATGGCTCGTACAAATGCAATTTTAAGCTAGAAACAATCGCATTACATGCATTAGAAATGAGCTACACAAAAAGGCTCGAATCGCTCTTCAAACTGAATTTTGCAGAGAAGAGAATTTATTTTAAATAAAATCCAAATCAAAATCTAAATCAAAATAATTCAACAACAGTTTTAAGTATTCTATATAAGGCGTATTCAAGTCTTTCATGAAAATCTTACTGTCATAAAACTTATGTAGATGAAAAGCCTTTTTCTACTCTCAGATTTTCATAGAATTTGCTTGAATTGAAGGCCTTAATAACTTTAGTTTAACCTTTCTACTCTCGTCCATTCACTTTCTTTCTCTCAGTGCACCACAATTATACGTATGCAATTTTATGAAGTTGAAACTAAAACAAAAACTTTATTAACTGGCAAAAAGGTGAGTGAGCAGACAAAAAAGCTGTTAGCAAAATAATTAAATTGCAGTTTTCTGCTGTCAACGTCATGCGAATCTCGGCTACGTGTGTGTATGTGAGGCAGCGTGCTGAAAAAAATCTCTGTTTTGAAATCCTATTTATATTTCGAAACAATAACCATTCAATTCGAGCTAACGATTTGGGAGCAACCGGGCGACCAGCGCCCGGCATAACGAACCAATTGAGAAGGACACAAAACCCACAGCCCCACAACCTTTGAGCTGGCTGTGGTGGGTTGGGTGTGAGTGTTGTCGCATTTATTACCAGTGTTGCTTGCTGGGCAAATACGTATGTATGTATGTATGTGAAAAAAACTTGCATTGGCTTTAAAGTGAAAGCATTTGGAAATGGTCGTAGGTCCTGGCCACAGGCGCGACGACACAAACAAAACGTGAGCCGCATACAAATAAACAAGCATCTACGTGTGGGTGGCGCAGGCCTGCCGCTATGGCTGTTGTTGTTGACCAACGTCGAGCGATGACCAACGGAATTGAAACAAATGCTACAGCACTGGGCGTGCCTATAAATTTTTTACAAAATACGTGGGCATAGGTGCAGCTGGCATTGCATTTGCCCAGCCCTGGCCTAAGCTACAGTCACTGTTCAAACAACACTCACACACACACGAGGGCACGGGCACGCACAAAACAGCCATACATTGGCAACGGTTCTTGAAAAGGACAAACCATAGCATTGTTTAGTGCTTGTGTTTGGCTGCCAGACATCAAATGGCATTTAAATGCTGGCAGCATGTGTTCCCGAAAAGGTCTGCACGCCCATACAGAGCGAGAAAAGAAATTTTGTATGGGCTTAGTCTCTGCTTACACACATATAGATGTATGTATATGTAGTTGACCACAGGTGTCCAATGTCCCCATCGAAATCCCCAAATGCAATTCTCATTGCAACTCATGCAGTTCACCTGCCAAATTAGCAACTGATGAGTGTGAAGCATTTCGAATGAAGCCGATTTACGGAAGAACTTTCAAGTGGCCTCAAGACTCTTTCAATTTGATGCTATTATAACAGGAATGGGAGGCAAGCGTATAACTTTTATTGATGTGAAAGGTTATATGACAGGTGTGAATACTCTTAAGACTGCAAGAACACATCAGTCTTTGGCTGGAATATCGACAAGTCCCATTTGAATGCTTGGCAGTGTTTTCTCATTTGGCCATGTGGAGCCAAAGTAAATTTATTCTGAATCTTTTAATGATTTTCACAAAGAATTGGTTTCTAAAATTTCATTATGAATTAATATCAGTTTCCTAGTCGGATCTATAACCATTTAATTGAATAAAACTTCAAATGTCGAAGCCTTTACTTTGCTCTAAGAAATAAATGATAGAGGAGGAATAAGAGTCGGTTATCTGTTTGGATAAATGCATGGTTTATCTTAAAAATGTAATATGTATATTAATTCAGTGTAAATTAATATGTAAATAAAATTTGTAATAAAAATTAATTAAAAAGAAATTCAAAATGTTAAGAGTTAATTTGTTTTCCACATTAAATATGGAATATCCATTTTGAATACGATTGAAAGCAATCTTTAAGCACATACCCTACACAGTGAGCGCAGGTCGAGTTTAATAAAACGTAAATTCTCTACAATCTCAAAGGGAAACTTAAGTTAAAAGCCCTTCGACAAATATAGTTTGCTGCTCCATGACATCTATTAGCTCATACCCATTTCAAAAAGTAAAAGACAACTAGTTCACCCTATAAACTCCCCATAATACAGGGTATGCGCTACCTGGTCCTCAATCAGGAAAATTCATTTTCTCTGCTGAAATCTGCACGTGGAGCCACTGCGGCAGCAGCAATGTCAATCAGCTTAGCGTCTGCTCGATGCCTGTCAATGGCAATTACGTAAAAGTCAAGTCTTCCACAAATCACAATGTGCTCCACTGAGCTTCACTCTCTCTCTCTCTCTCACACACACACTCTCTCTCACTCGCTCTCAATCTTTGCAGCTCTTCTGTAGATTCAGCTGGGCATGGTTGATGCATGTGCTTCAATTCTGTAAAAGTTCATGTACATCATTTGTCCTGCCGCTAATGGAAATCCCCCTGGCTAACACCCATAGAGCTGCTACCGCCTGATGTGCATTTGTCAAATAGTTGTGCACAGCTACAACACCTTTGCACCTGTATCTATGTGTGCGTGTGTGTGTCTGTGTGCTTGTCCTGGGACATTGGCACGAAATTTTGGCTGACGTTCGATTAGTTGACGCGCTCAGCAGTTGGCAAATACTTTGGACCCAAAAATGAATGTAGCGATGGCATGTGATGTGGCCAGCAGCTGAGCAGCCGAGCAGCTGAGCAAACGAGCAGCCAGGCTTCCACTGAAGTGGCACGTTTTATGGCCACAGCGCCAACTTTATCCTTAGACGACATCGTCAACGTCTGTTTCGAGTCATTCTCTCATCTCGGCGACGTTTCTCACATGTTCAGCTGCAATTTTGTTGCTTGTTTTATGTGCTGTTGCACTCGGAGAAAATTAGTTTGAAATTTCGGATGCTGAAGACTCTAACGGAGGCTAAAGCAGACTGAGGCTGAACTTTCGTAGTCTTTATTTTCTTTCAGTGCATTCACCACTCTTAGTTGCAGTTGCTCTTGGCAATTCATCTTGCCTCTCTGTCGGCCCTGCTTCAACACATGCTTCAACACCAGCCAAAAGAAAGTGTTGCATCTTTTAGGCGCTTGCGACAAGTTTTAACCTATAAATTTATCATAGAGAGAATATTTTTAAGCTACTCTTCAGCAGACGTGAATGTTTTTCTTCATCAGCTGCTGCTCATTTATTTATTTACTTTTTTTGTTGTGGCCTAGCTTAATACGGCAAATGAAAAGCACTTATTTAATTTATTTATTGATGCCGACTCTTGAGCAGCAACAGATACTGTCGAACCGACTTTAAGTATGCATTCAGCTTAATGGCTCGATAAATTCGTTTGCTTTATAGAAATTTGCTGCAGCCAGTTTTCTTTCAGTTCATTAGCAATGTTGCGAAAACTCTCTTTTAAGTTAAAAAATTTCATTATACAATTTTATATATATTTTTAGAAACATTTCTCTTTTGCTTTTTAACTTTGCGAGCTTCGATGAAGCATTCTAATCAACCTTTTGCTACTGCATATGCAAATTGTATAAGTTAGAGGGAGTGTATGTGTGTGTGTATTCGTGTGTGTTTGTGTGAACATAATCACTGCACATGAATTAAAAAGTTTTTGGCATGCGAAAATATTTTGCAGTTTAAAGCAATTTGAAGTCATTTGTAGCCAATTTACAAATGTCTGCCGCTCACTCTCTCCATCTCACTCGCTCTTTGAGTATGTGTGTGTGTGTGTATGTGTTCTCAAATGCAATTACGGCCGCATACACACACAGCCGCACAAATACATATGGGTTTGGCTTTTGTATGCCAATGCGCTCAGCTTTGCTGTCGTTCAGCGTCATCCTATACCCTGTACATAAATAAATCACCCAAAGAGCTGATCACACATGCAAGTCCGTTTGTATGAATATTTTTATCGCTTTTGATGACTTTTGATATGTTATATCTGAATAAATGGTTATATATTTATGTGCTGTAGCATGATATATACATATTATTTTACAGAGTATCTTTTTGTTGAACTGCTTTGACTAGGGATTAGTTTTTTGTTGCGACTTAAATAAGTCATGCTAATGGCAAACCATTAGCGAAAATTTCGCTCGCACACTCACTTTTACGTGTGTCTGTGTGTGTGCGAGTGTGCGAGTGTGTGCGATAATTAAGTTGCATTTGTAACTGCCATTCGGTTGTGCATATGCAGTAATTTTATGTGTGCATGTGTGTTAGTGTGTGTGTGTGTGTGCGAGACTTTTGCTAAATGAAAGAGAAATGCGATTTTGAAGGCTGTTGTTAAATATTTAAATGTATTCCACGGGCCAAGGCGATCTAACTATTCTTTACGATTATTGTTGTTGTTGTTGTTGTTGATTTGATTGTTGTTGCCACTGATTGCATAGCGGTTACATCAAAAGGCTAATTGCCAAGCTGAGCTACAAATGAAATTGCCTACAAAGCGCTAATGGCTTTCAAGGTGTTCGAGAAGCCTTGAAAGTGCCTTTTGCCAGAGACGTTATATAGGTATAAGTATATGCCGATATACAAAATCTAGCTATTTTCTGCTTTATAACTTTGCTTATATTAGCATAAATAACATTATTATTAATCAAGAGAGCAATTAGTTCTTATAAGAAATAATATTATGAATTTAATACAGACAGAAAAAGTGTTTATCAAGTCCTTAGCAACTATAAGTTGACTCTAAATAATCGCAATGAAAAGACTAATATTTCATAATAATTAATACAGAATGTAGAGTATTAATTATTAAGAAAATATTACTATTTTCATTGCGATTATTTGGAGTCAACTTATATTTTATTAAATATTTTTTATATTCATTTTATGCAATCGCCTTCCATTAGAATGGTCTAGATGCAAGTTATTTAACTGTAATTTCTGGTTCATAAATTTCTTATGCATACACAACAATTCTCATATATTTGTGTTAGCCTTGGTTATATTTAAAAATGCAAAATTTAGAATGCAATAAGTGAAAACGTTTATTCACTGTAGGGAATTGCATTCATTTATATTTTGTAATATTAATATTTTGTAAATTGCCCAATAAAAACAACTATTTACTCATGCAGCTCTATGCCAACAATTTAATTTGAATGTGTGCCAATTGTGTGTAGATTTGAAAGGAGAAAGAGAGTTATTTAGAGAGAGATAATGTGATAATCAAATAAAAATAACAATAAGAGAGAATTCAAATTTTCTCATAAGAACATGGAATAGAGAAGTTGTGGATACTGGCACCCTATATAGTTGCCCTTATTCCTGCTCTTACGTTCTCTTAGCATGTCAAAATAATATTTAATAATTTTTGGACAATTTAGAGTGAGAATATGAACGGCTGTGTATACGTCGATATATAAATAACTTTGACAGGGTAAAAAGATAGATAAAAACAAATACAGTGAGCTGAGAGCTTAAGTAAAATCTACACGAAGTCCGAGTTAGTTTTGCTCATATTCAAATAAAATCCCAAGTTGTAATTTGCCTTGCCCTAAACATAGCTTGCATGCCTAATAAAAAATTGTCTGATCATATTTACAGAAAAATCATATGTGTTGAGCAAAACTTACAGCTCACACTAATTAATTAATTTTTTTTTTTTTTTTTGACTGCATATGAAAGTCCTGGCAGCTAGCGAAATGGCCGTGACAACAATGTGAACGTATGCACTTAATATTTCACTTTAATTTACCTTTTAATTGAGCTAATCAACACGCTAATAGCTGTTGCTATTAACACACACACATACACTAAGAGAGAGGGAGAGAAAGAGTGAGAGCGAATGGAGACTGCCTACGACCATTTTGCAGGACATATTTTATTGTTATGAGTTTTGCAGTCGAGTCGAGCCGAGCCGAGTCAAGTGGTGCGACATTAAAGTGGGGCATGGAAATGTGGCTATTCAAGTGGTGTGGTTTGATGTGTGGTGTGTTGTGCACCGAGCTCGACTCGCTGCTGCTCGCTTTCAAAATTGCAGTTTAATGACTAATTTGGTTTTTGTCCAGGCCACGGCTGCTGCCAGTTGTCAATGCCCAGGCAATTAGCCGTGTGCCAGAGTGAGACAGCAACAACTGTCTCTCTCTCTCTCTCTCTCTCGCCTGCTAAACAACTATGACTGTATAGCTTTTCTCCTACACACGCTAGGCAACTGTGTCTCTTTGTGAACGGAAGCGCACACTTGAGCAATGACGATACGACATTTCCTTAATGAAGCCAATCCAACTGCAAGTGTGTGTGTGTGTGTGAGAGTGTGCCTATGTATGTCTCTGTGACCTGCCTAATTGTCTGCTTAGACAATGTCTCACAGGCCGCTTGTCATAAAACTTTACGGCTGCAAACTAACTGAGCTCAGCATTTCGTGTCAACCAGGCCAACGTGGCGTATGCGTAATTATAATAAAATGCCTGCATATCAGCTTTGTCTGCACTGCTCTGTTCTCAGTCTGTCAAGCCAATGCGATCGACTCACCTGACACCAACAGCTCACTGGTGCTGTTCACCAAATTGTCCATAATTGGCTGGAATGTGTAGAACGTGAGTGTTTCCAATTTGTTTGCCTGCACATTGATGGACAGCAGAGCCGGTGTGCCACGCAGCAAGCCGGTGTCAATTTTCTTTAGCAAATTATTGCGTAAATTCAACGTTTTCAAATTATTCAAACCGTCCAAGGCACGCTCCGAAATGCGCTGTAAGAATAGAAGAGATTGAACAATTTAAATTTGTATGGGAGATTGGTAAGTAAAATGAAATTAGTCAAGTTTCATTAACATTTATAAGTAAAAAAAAAAAATCTACGTTGATTGGCGAGGTGCAAGAAATATTCATTGCTTGACTATATAATATTTATATGTAAAAAATTATGATCCTAATGATGATAAAGAACATGTTGAGAGTCATGGAAGGAAAGTAATTATAACAACGAGCTCTTCATGGCCTTTAAATGTCTTTTTTATCTGCCTTAGAGACTTCCTTGTACTTCCTGGCATTTATGCATATATATTTCAAAAGCCTGAGCTTCAAATTGATTTATCAGCATACAACGCTTTACAGTAATTCATATTCTTTATTAAAAAATTGTAGCTCTTGCTCCCTTTTTCCGATTGATATTTCAATATGATATTTAAGTCTCATTGGCATTTGTTAAAAATGTATCCATATATAATTGTATTTATGCTATATCAGCATTTTTGCGACGTTTCGCTAACCACTCACTCTCGCTCTCTTTCTGCCCCTCCCTCGTTCTCCCTTCATTCTTTGCTATCTCTTTCTCTTGATATTTTATATTTTGCCTGGCCGACCGAGCATACAAACAAATATTTTCTGCCATTTTTCCGCATTTTTGCGTATTATTTTCACTGTTTTTCTTTTCAATATTTTGCTTGTCTCTTTTTATTTTAAACATTTTTCCTCTCGTTGTCTCGTTTACCATTGTTGTGTTGTCTTTGTTGGCGTATTTATTTATGCATGTGAGTGTGTACGCATATAAAACATATGTAGATGCATATTTCTTTTTTCAACTGCTATGTTCCAATTCGTTTGCCTTGAATTTTATTATACGACAAAAAAAAGTGTTTATTTTCGTGAAACGAAGCGCCAGCGAAAGTTGACTGTAGTCCACAGCTTCCATTACTTCTGTTATGCTCCCTGCTTTTCTCTCTCTCTCTCTCTTTCTTTTGCTCTTTTTTTCTGTCTCAGTTTCTATGGCTCGTCATTATTTAATATTCAATATGCTTTGCCTAGTGAAATGGATAAATTATGCATATTAAATGCGAGCCGTCCAAAGCGAGACATGTGCCGTTATTTATCCAACTTCCATACATTTGGCATTTCCCATTTCCACTTGCCTTACTCGCCAAAGACAAACAAATACATACGGATGAAGATACAGTCATATCATGCGCTATCACATCGTATCAGAGCAGTTTGTTTGTTTGCCACGCTGATTGACATAAAAAAAAAATGTTTTTTTATTGAGTTATTTTTGTTAGTTGATGGGAGGCAACATTTTTTTTTTTTTTACAAGGCGCCGCTGCCAATTTATCGGCTTGTGTGAAAAAAAAATTATTATTTATGGCAATTTTGTACGTAAACAAAATTATGATTCCAAACAAACAGAAATTCGACGAGCAACATTTTACGTAAGCAGCGAGGGGATGTGATAGGGTTTCGATAAGAAGTTTAAGTTTGGGCTTCAAGTTGGTAGGTGAAAGAACAATATAAAATACAATAAAAAAGAACAATTTCGAGTATAAGTACATCGTATATATATGTATATATTTGTACTATAAAAGTATGAAAAACTGGCCCAAGCTAGATTTAATAACCTATATAAGTCCAAGACTGAGTCGTCTTCATAACATTCTAGCTGTATATTAAGCAAGAGTAGGAGTAGGAGTAGGAGCAGGAGTAGGAGCAGGAGTAGGAACAGGAGTAAGAGCGGGAGTAGGAGCAGGAGTAGGAGCAGGAGTAGAAGCAGGAGTAGGAGCAGGAGCAGGCTTGTCTTCATAACATTCTAGCTTTAGATTAAGCAGAAGCAAGAGTAGAAGTAGGAGCAGGACCTATAGCAGGAGAAGGAGTAGGAACAAGAGTAGGAGTAGAAGCAGGAGTAGGAACAGAAGCAGGAGTAAGAGAAGAAGCAGGAGAAGGATCTATAGCAGGAGTAGGAGTAGGAACAAGAGTAGCATGAGCAGCAGCAAGAGCAGGAGTAGGGGCTTACCTTATCGCTACATCACAAAAGCATTTCCATTTACCTTTATATGCAAATAAGCATTGTTTTAACTATTTTCAAAATATCTTTCAAATAGTTTATTAATAGAGCCTTTTGTCTGCATTAAAGAGACGTTTGTCTCTAATGCGTAGCATATGTAAAATTTATAGGAAAATTTCAAGCTGAAATGCTGGGCGTAAGGGGAGGGCGGGGGGCCCTCAAAAGCAGATGCTTAGACGCTTAGCTGTTTATCTATTTATCTCTTTGAGGACTCGGTGACCGCTCAGTTGCTTAGCTTTTTATGTTGTGTCAGACAAAACCCAGGCACCTAAACCTTTTAACAGCAAATGATTTATGAAGTACACAAGCGCGCACACACACACACACACATGTTCACACATGGTTGGGAGAAAAAGAAAAATGAAATGGATAACCCAAGCAAAAACATGCAACGCAATTTGCTTTTATTGAAAAGGACAAGGCAAGACGGAAAGGCATTTTCTTTTCCTTTCCTTTACTTTTTCATTTTCCATTTTTTTCTTCTTATTTTTTGAAGGAAGCAAAACATATGCACAAGTATGGTATATGGATATGGTAGCAAATCTGAAGGAAGCCCGTCTCCAAAACAATGCGACACTGAGGCGATAACAAGGCCAATCATTATGACTATGACAATGCCCGATAAAGGAAGAAGCTAACAAGAACGAACGAACGAAGCCGCAGTTGGAGTGTAGATTGTCAGCATCAGCAGCAGCAGCATCAGCAGCAGCAGTGCCTCGCATGAAGATGGCGGCCAAAAACACTTGAGCAACACTTGAGATGGTCTCTGCCAGAGTGTGTGTGTGTGTGTGCGTGTGTTTGTCCTACTGGCCTGACACATATGCGAGTTGTCTGGGTGTGACATGATATGCGAGCACTTTGTAAAATGGAAAAATGAAACACGCAGCAAAATGAAAAGCAAAGACGAGAAGACGACAATGTTGGCCAGGATATGCAGGATTTACGCTTATCGCTGTGCCCACGCTTCCACACACACACACACACGCACAGAGGCAAGCAGAGGACTTAGCACAGAGTATACGAAGCGACATTTTCTATTTACACACACACACACTCGCACACACATTGGCTGTGGCCATTTTTATGGCTGGATCCTTGCATATCAGATGGCCAAAAAGGAGTGCCATAAATCCATTATGCCATGATTTGTTATTCAATATTTTGTTAGTAGATTAACTTGCCTGCCGCACATTTGTTTGCCACCAAAGGCGCTGAAAGGATAATGCCACAGCGTGCGGCTAGCCAGCAGGACGAGCACTATCTGCGAATTAAGCTGTGCGGCCGGCTCGGCGAAAACATAATTTACCAATCTATTTATCATATTAGCGCCTATTCGGCAAACAGCGGGTATGCCAAGCGTGTGGCAAGTGGAATCTGATACTTGAACTGCACCCCAGGCGACGGCTGTGCCCCACCCGCTCAGCTGACCACTTAAATCACCACAAAAATGGGCATTCGAATTGAATTTATGACACCCGACAACAAAGTTGTTTATGCAGGCTCCCCCAAGGATGTGCTATTTATGATATACTGAATGCGCCCCAGCTCCAAAAACTTGCCCTACGTTGTACACTTGACCTCTGTTCCTTATGGTCGGCCGGCAATTTATGGCCACTTAACTAAGCCATGGCATCAACTTGACCGAGAAGAAAAAGTCCAAGTCGCACAAATAAAATGACAAAAAAAAAAAAAAAACAAATCGAATAAAGCAAATTTTATATAGAATTATTTGATTGACCCACTGATTGAGTGTTCGATTGACTGTCTTTGATTAAATAAATAATGATATCTATCTATGTGTAGACAGTGTATTCTCTTCAATAATTGACTGACTGATGAGGGCAAGTAGCAATTGCTGCTCTACAATGTAATTTTTTAGATATGTCAATCATTGCATCCCTCTATATATATATATATACATCAATTTCCACTCACCTCAATACGATTGTCGTCCAGCTCCAGCTCAGTCAAGCTCCAGAGCTCAGCAAACACCGTGTCGCCAATAAAATTGAGATTATTGTGCGTCAATTTGAGCAGATTGAGATTGCCCAGACCGCGAAAGATTTCGCTGGTCAGGACATTGATCTGATTGTAGGCCAGATTCAGGTAGGTCAGCCGTGCCATGTCCGCAAAGAGTCCTTCGTGCAGCGTACTGATGTTATTGTTGTTCAGGAAGAGGCGCTCGCACAGCGGCAGATTGCGGAATGCATAGCGATCCATTTCAAAGATCTGATTGTGCTCCAGATTCAGTTCACGCAGCCGTATGTGATTGGCGAAGGCATCCTGATCGAGGGCCATAATGTGATTGTTGTTCAGAATGATGCGCTCCAGGAAGGGCAAATTGGCAAAGGCATAGCTCTTGACGATCTCCACCTGGGAGTACTCGATGACAATGCTGCTCAGATTCTTCAGCGGCTCAATGATCATGGTGGGTATGTAGTCCAGGCGTGCATTGTTCTGGATGACGAACTTGAGCTCGCGCAGACGCTTCTGCTGATAGAAACGCGTCCAGGTGGTATCATTCTGATGCAAGCCCTCCGAGAACACCCAGCACTCGGCCTTCTGCACGGGCATGTGATTCTCGTCCGGCGTGCAGTAGCACATGAGCTTCATATCACGTCGTCGCATACAAAAGCCGGTGGTATCGATGGGTCCGTTGTAGCCAGTGATGCCTGTCAACGAGCTGCCGCCAACGCTGCTGCCATAGGCCGAGCTGCTGGTATAGTAGCCGCCATTGTTATTGCCGGTCACGGCCGATGCGGAAGCCGAGGCGCCCATATTGCTGTTGCGTCCACGATTGCTGCGTCGCTCCTCCTTATCCCGCGAGCGTGCCCCAGCGGGCGCCACAAGGCAACTGCTCAAGAGCAGCAGCAAGCCCAGCAGCCGCCACATTCTGTGGCGCTGATGATGATGCGGCAACATTGCGAAAGCGGGCCGCGGATACTTCGCTCTTGGCTAAAATGAAACAAACAAAAACCACGAATGACTCAGTCAATAAAATTTGTTTATCTGGCGCCAAGTGGACGGCAGGTGGCCCAGCTATAATACAATAAAATGGAAAATGTGAACAGAGCTGAATTTTTCACTGTGGCTACAATTGCTAGAACAGCCGTCGATATGGTGTGGGGGTTTACAAGGGGTGTAATGGAAGACGGTAGATAGAGATAATGAAACTGAACTGCTGAATGTCAGTTGAGTTTACAATTAGAGGGTATATATACAGTTAAAAAGTTTCTCGTTTATCGATAAAAAAAAAATAATATTACAAAAAATAATATGACAAGCATATAATATTTATGAAATTTTAACTAGACTTCGAGGGACTCTTAATTTTTATATTTATTTATTTATTTAAGAGCTAACTTATTAATAATAAAATTTTAGGCTATCTATGGCAGCAGAGCATACATTTTTTATATATTGGTACAGAATATTTACGTGAATCATATTACGAATTCAAGCCAAAGGTCCCTTCTGCCAGTGTTTAATCTTTAGTTAGAATTAATTTTTAATATATTAATTTTAACATGTTAGTAAATGAATAAATATTACTAATGTTAGGAAATTGTCTCTTTTTCGCTTTTATTCTCTGACTATTTCAATTTCCGTCTATCTCTCTCTCTTTGTTTTGTTTTCTACAGAGTTTCTTGAGCAGTTGACAGACTAGATAAAATAAGCAAAAATACATAATAAATCTTAAGTCACCTTTTATTAATTCCCCGACAAATATTATTATGTATAACACATTTTATTCGCATCCATCATCAAATTCACTCCCATTCGCAATATCTTCCAATTGAACACTCTGCACTTGTACTCTTCAACAAAGTTTCGCAATATAATCATTTAATTCTCACTCGCGCACATCCGCTCGAAACTATCAAAATCTATAATAGCCACATAGTATCTTCTAGTTTTACACCCTCGCTCTCTCTCTCTCTCTCTCTCTGTTCACAACTCGCACTCCCACTTCCACTTCCTTTATGTGCTCAACCTGCCAAAGCTATTAAATACTGTTTGCTCTCGATATTATTGCGTCCATTTGGTGCGCACACTAAAAACTTTGAATTGCCAAACATCAAAAATTTGATGCCACATTAAAAGCGCAAATTCTGGACAAACACGTCGTTCGCCACTCGAATTTTGGGTGTGGCATTGCGTCGTCTCGAATTTCATTTATTACACTGAAAAGTGAGGCGGCTTTCAATTTATTGTGCTCCGACCCCTTTCAGTGCTGCTTAAAAGTTAAAGCGCTCCATAAAAATGCTAATTAATGTTGTTAACTTTTTACTTTTCGCTCGTATTTCATTTCGCATTTTGTCTACGTCTCTTTTGCCTCACTCACTCTCTCTCTCTCTCTCTCTTTCTTCGTTTCTCTATCTCTTTTCTTCTGCTTGCCTTTCTTTGATTTTCCGGCCTTTTCAATGAATGCCGACTGTAGAAAAGTTCATGACAAGGCTGTTTTTCAGCTGCCTACCCGCTGGCTTCATTTGACGCTCTGCTGGCTCTGGGCACAAAATTCATCCACCCAACACCCCACATAAACAAATTTATTGCGCTCATAAATAACTGCAACACTGTCGCTGATTGTTCGCTCAGTGTGAACGGCTTCATGAAGTGCCCAGCGGCTATGGTGCTCCATCCTCACCCTCCCCCTTCCCCCTTAGTCCTTAGTCAATTGCATTTTAAGTGTCATTTGGCAAAGTGCTCTCTAATTATGATCGTATTTTTAATAAATTAATAAGTCACATCTGACATTGTGCATATTTTTGGATGTGCCCGCTCTGCCCCCCTCTCTCTCTAGCTCACTGTCTCTTGTTCTTCTCTCTCAGTGCCTTGGCATAATGAAGTGTAAATAAGTTATTGGCAGTTGTCAAGTGAGTCATCGTTATCGAAGCCTAGCAGCCAGGCAGCCAGGCAGGCATTCAGGCATTTCGCCAGTGATTTGCATAAAATATTGTCTTCACGCTTAAAACCAGTTAGTGGAAAGGGCCGTGGTCTTAGCTTCAAAAAGCTGAGAGCTGTATGCTGTTAGCTGTTAGCTGTAAGCCGAAAGCTCACAGTCATTTGACTTATTGACTTTGGCATGCTTCATTACATTGATTATCGTTATAAATTTTAAATAAAATGATGATAAGTGTTTTGATTGTTGCTGCTGCGATGCCATGGTGTGACGCCGCTCAAGTTGGCTTAGCAACGGAGTCCGTCCTGTGCTGAGTTCAAAGTTTCTGGCTGCTGCTGGATTAACTGCTCAAGAGACAAGCAGCCGTAGCACTTGATGGCTTCAATTTAAATATCAAAGCAAAGTCACACAAACTAAAATGACAAACACAACCACAAATGAGGAATCTAACACGATGTGAACAGTGACAGAGCGAGAGAGGTAGCGAAGGTGGGAGAAAGAGAGAGAGAGAGAGAGACAGAGAGATAAAGCGTTTATATATCCTTCAAATTTTTAAGTGTGCTGTCAAGCAGCAAATCAAAAATACATATATGTATATGTATGTGTGCTCCAATGCAAGTATGTGTGTGTAATTAGATTTTCACACACATACACACACTCGTAAAGCAATCCATATGTGAATACATAACAGCAGCAGCTGGAAATCGTCGCTGACAGCCACAGCCAATTACTCAAAGCTGCTATAGCTTTACAAGGAGCTGGGCGTTGGGCTTGGGGCGTGTCAGCAAATGAAAAATCAATTTGTTGTTTATGCATAAATCATGTGATTTATGTGACTTCTAACAGCATTCATAAGTCATTTATCAACATTGCAGAAAAACTTTGCAAAACAAGCCAGACAATAACAATTGAGATACACTGTAAGCATAATAAATAGACGGACGGAGCACACTTAAAACTCAAGTGAAAGTCAAGCAAATCAAATTTGTAACCAAAAGAATTCACAGACACAGAGAGAGAGAGAGAGAGAGAGATGGAGCTAGAGCTATCTAACTTTTTGCCACAATCAGACTGTGTGTGTAGCAAACACAATAAATATAACCTTGACGACAAACAGTTGTTGAAAATTCCAAATAAATACAAGCACTAGACGCGGGAATACCCTGTAACTTGGCATGAGATATGTGCTAGGGCTTTGATCAGAAAAAAAATATATACAGAAACATTTGACTCCTTGGAAAACTGGGAGTGCTTAAAAATATAATAATAATGGATTCCTTATAAAGCTCTCCTCCAACTCCTACCTATAAATATAACAAATACAATTAGACCAGTCTAGCCACAATAACAATCTACCCACTTCAAAACTGTCCACAATATAATTTCCATTGCTGCAGGGTATAATTATCCAGCAGGCATTGAAAGCAAAAGCAGAGCACATGGCTCCATCCTACCCATTTCTTTAGCTGCCCTGCAAAGTGGGCCAAATTGCAACAAGAAGCCATTTGTCTTCTTGTTTATAATTTCGATTAAACTTTCCATGCGAGAGGCGCGCACACACACACACACACACACAGGAGTAGACACATATGTTTCAAGTGGGTGTGTGTGTGTGCGTTAACAATAAGGGAAAGGGGTCTCCTGCCGCCCCTGCTGAAGTGCGATAGAGAACTTGTTGACGTCGACCCACTAGGAAATTGGAGCAAAGCCGCAGCTAAGCTGTCAGCTCAGCCCAAAAGGGAGCCCTGACTGCAGTAGCAGGAGCAGCAACAGCAGCAGCAGGAGTAGCAGGAGTAGCAGGAGTAGCAACAGCATATAAATTGTTGCTTGAATGGAAATTTCTTCACTTTAACGTTTGGCAATTCTTTTGCAATAGCTCGCAGTGCTGTGCCCCACAGCAAAGTTTGCTTATCAGGCCACATCGACTATATATACGTATATTTATATATATATTCTGTTCGAGTGAGTGTGAAATAAAGCTGTGCGAGTAGCTGCTGATGAAGACAATGGCAAAGCCGAGAGTCTGGCAAAAATCTGATCCCATTGGCGGCTGCTGCTGCTCCTGCTCGTGCTCCTGCTGCTGCTCCTGCTGCTGCTGCTGGAAATTGTTTTCAATTTTCGTTATTTGACAAATGGTGACACTTCCGCTGTGGCAGAGCCCGTGCACACCAGCAGGACTTTAACAATATGTCTGTCGCAGTTGGGGGCGCGCGCGTGTGTCTGTATGTGTATGTGTGCGGTTTTGTCAACAATAAGTTTATACGTCAGAGGAGTCGTTGTTGTTTATGACATGGCATGGCATCCAACCCATCCACCCACCCGGCAAGCCGAGCGACTGCTCATCATTGCTCGTCAGCGCTCACATTATGAGCAGCTACATCCTCTGACTGCCGGCCCGCATGTGAATAACTTTAAGCTGTGACATGGCACACATGTACATACACGCTGCTCATCCTGGCCCTGGCCAGCGGACGTGCTTGACTTTGACTGAATGCTCAGTGCTGTGCCAGTCCGGGCCGGACTGCTGACAAGCCAGTAGCCGTCGTCTACTTTATTTGGCCGCAAATAAAAAGGGACAAACGACACGTCGGACAGTTGGCGGCATTCCATATAAACCAAAGTGCAGTCATGTCTCGATCCAAAAGTCCGAGGACTCTGACAAATGGCAATGGCAGGGGCCAAAGTGCCCTACAAAGCGAAGTGCCCATCAATCAAACGAGTTATGACATTCGCACGTAGCTCGCTCACTTTGTCTCTCTTCATCTGTTCTATTCTGTTTGTATTCCTCCTTCTATTACTTATATTTATATACATATATATTATTCTTATTGAAATGTTACATTTGATTTGCTTAGTTGAGCGTCTCGGCTTGATTTGTTTGCGAATGGATTGTCACCTGTCAACGGCACATTGAGACATTGACTGCTGCCTGCTGCTGCTGCTGTTAGATTAAAAAAGAGTTTAAATCTGTCAAAAGGAGTGGAAAGATAAGGAAATGTCTTGAGTATGTATAGAAGAGAGAATGGGCGCAAGGTAAATCTGAATATTTATTGTGTTGAAACGGTTTCTTTGAAGGCTTATTGCCATCTGATAAAAAACTTTTCAATAACTAACAGAGGGAGTTTAGAGGCATTTGAAATTCTGTATGTATTTTTAACTGATATTAGTTGTTATGGACTGTGGTAATAGTATAAAAGATGGTATGTTATGACATCATTAATAACATAAAGAAATAGCAATAACATAGATTTCATTCATTTCATCCATTCATGGTTTTTATTCTGATATTTTTCATACCTTCTCACTTTATTTAGTGCCTATTAACTATACTAGTCTCTAGAAAATATTGTAAGTTCATTTAATATATTTGCTTCTATGTCTCTTAGGCTTTGTAAATCGTTTCTTCTTGCTTTTTTTTGCCTTCTCATATTTTATATGAGTAAAGAACTGAGAGCAGAGTATGTGATATACTCTCCTCGTCTCTATCTCTCTCTCTCTCTCTATCTCTCTCTCTCTCTCTCTCTCTCTCTGTCTTTGTCTCTCACGCTTCCTTTCTCTAACTCCCTTTCTCTTCTTGTCTTTATTTTCCTAATTATTCCGTTCTTATCTTTCGTTCCCAAAGCTTCTTTAAATTCCCATCTTAAGCTTTCATACATTTGTCTGTACATCTCGCCTGTTACTTTCTTTTCATCTTCTTCTTTCTCCTGCTTTGAATTTGATCTCCTTACATTTTCATTTTCTCCTCTCTAAGCTCTCACTTCCTGTTTCTTCGTTAAGTTTCCTCTATCTGTCTCTCTCTATCTGCCTCTCTCTGGCTCTTCTCTACGTTGCCTCCTTTTGGCTCATATCTTGCTTTCTTCTCGGAGGATTCCACTCTAAGTCTCCTCTTATACCTTCCTCACACGCTTCATTCCAACTCCTACACCTTTTCACCTTTTCCGCTTCCCTCCCACCTCTTCTGCACTCATTACTTTACTAATATGAAATATCAGGCAATGAGAACACAACTAAAATAAACTCACTAAAAACTTTTGCTACACTTTAACCCTTCTGCGTGCCATGCTATAAATGGCATCGCTCCACGCTCAGCGGGGCGTGATAATCAGCTGTGAATAAACTTTTAGTCATATTAGTTTTGGGTTTTTTTTTTTTTTGCCCCCCTCGCATTCTCCTTTATTTATTGTCAGCCATGTCGCACTCCATAAATATATGTATGTATGTGTATTCGTATGTGTATATGTATATTAAATTGCTTGCCATTTGAATGTGACATTTCGACTGTCATTTGTGAACCCTTTCGCCGGTTCGTTTATTATTATCATACGAAAAAGTCATTGCCAGCTGTCGCTGCAAATCATATACATATACATATATACATACATACATACATACATATACTATATGCTACTATGTGCTCCTGTTGTCAACTAAAAGCTGAGCTATGCCAAATTCTTCGAGTCCCGGCGAGTGTCTCTCCTTGCTGTTGCAGTTCCTGTTGGTTTTTCTTCTCTGCGCACTTTTGACTACTTTGCACCTCCCCTCCCCCCTCATTCTAGTTACATTCTTCTTCCTCTTTTGGCTTTTAGCATACCTGTCAGCAAAATAAAATGAAAAGTAGTTCTCAGTGGAAACTTTCGCTCATCGTCGCCAGCCGCCATATTGTTGACACATATTTTCGTTGCAAAACTTATATACGCCCAGCCACGCCCACAAACTGCATAAAAAAAAAGAACAGAGCACAAACGCCCCACTGCACTTGAGCCAAGCAGCCAGCCCCATTACTTTTGGCTGTCAGTTTTTTTTTTCTTTTTCTTTTACTTTTTTTTCACTTAGAATTCGTAGCTTGGCTTTTATTTGCCTTTTTTTTTTTTGCATTTTGCATTTTGCTGGTTTCCTCTCAAGTGCAGAGCTTTAACTTTTGATGCACAATTTGTTTGCTCCAGCCGAAGTCAGCTCGCCTGCTCGCCTGCCCGCCTCGATTTTATTTAAGCCAACTGGCAGCTGTTTAATGCTCAAATTGGCAGCAGCGGGGCCAAACCGTTGGCGGCTGGCTCAACTGTCCCTCGGCAGATAAGTAGAGCGGGTCTCGGCTGCAGCTCTTGCCTTTGGCTATACTATAGCTATTGCAGTTTGGTATGAAGTGGGTATAAGGACTTGTATATCTCATATATTTATTTACTTATGTAAATAAAATTTAGTTACATATATATATATATATGTTTAACCTGCTAATCATCATAGCTACACAGAACTATAACATTAAGAATTATTAGCTCAGTAGCTCTCTCCGCTTTTCTTGACCAATTACAGGGTATTTGGTAACACTTTCAAGAAAGCCATTGAAATTTGGATTTTTTGGTTGGTTTTTGTCTTTTCGTCTTCTGTTTCTAGCCAGTTTGTTGTTTGACCAAGTTGCCTTCACCTTTTCGTTGACACGCAACGAGTGGAATGAGAAAAATGCAGATAGAATGTGCAGAGAGAAGTGTGAGAGAGAGAGAGAGTGAGAGGGCTGGAGACAACGAATTGCAGGTGTGAGAGAGGTAAGCGAAAAATTATTATTTTCACCGTCGACTGCAAGTTTCTTGCAACTTTCTGACGCAAAGTGAAAATTTGTCATGCTCGTTGAGCAGCTTGGCCAAGTATGTATGTATGTATGTATGTATGTATGTATGTATGTATGTGTCTTGCTTTATCCGCTGCTGCTGTCTGATATAATAAATTTCTTCAGTTTAGCTCAAATGCTCATGAAGACAAACATAAAACCGAAAATATAAACACAAACACAAACACAAGCACAAACACTACAAACATAAATACAGACCAATGAGACCGTTGGCGCTGCGGCGGACGGACGGGCGAGCGGTGGGGCGGTCGGACTGGCTGATGAGAGAATTTTATGTCGAAAATGAGTCGTCGTCGCCGTCGCCGTCGCCGTCGTCGTCTGGGTACAAACTTTTAACTCAACTGTCAAATATTTTAACAATTTTGCATAAAACATTATGAAGATGCCAAAAGGCGTAGGCCCCGCCAGTCGCTACCACGCCCCACCACCCACCCCATATTCACATAGCCTCTGCTCTATCGCACATGTCTGAGCTGATGATTTTGAAAGTGAATTTGAAATGAGCTTAACTCGGCTTTAAGTCTATGGCTAACTGTAGTATCTGCCGCTTTACTCAAGGCAGCGGTTTACGCTAGGACTGTTTGTCCTTGCTCGGCTATCCATCTCTTTCACTCTGCCTTTAATTAACTCTCTTTTGGGTTTATCTAGGTATACCTCTAACTCTACTTTCACTTTTTTATTTACGCTGTCTTTTACTTCGAAAATGGTATAAGGTTATCTCTCTCTCTCTCTCTCTCTTTGCATGATTCTATGAATCTGCATTTTCTCTCTCTCTCTCTGCCTCACTCTGTCTATCTATCTATCTCGCTCTCTATATCTCCCTCTCTATATATCGCTCTATATGTATTTGCTCTATATATATCTCTCTTCTCTCATCTTCCTTTAAATCTCTTTATGCCTCTCCCTCCCTCTTTTCTTTGAATTTCAGTCTCTCTCTCTCTCTCTCTCTCTCTCTCTCTCTCTCTCTCTCTCTCTCTCTCTCTTACTCTGTCAGTCTTTCTGTAATTCGTTCTTTCCCTTTCTGTCCATTTCTTTTATCTTCTCTCTTACTCTCTCATTCTCCATCGCTGTCTTCCCTACTTTCTGTCTCGCTCTCTCTCTCTCTCTCTCTCTCTCTCTCTCTCTCTCCCTCTCTCTCACTCATTCCCTCTCTCTCTCTCGTTTTCTTTGCCAGCCTGCCTATCTCTCTCCATATTCCATATTTCATTATATCTGCCTTTCACTCTCTCTTTCTGTCTTTCTCTTCCTCACATCTGCTTCAATTTTAACCCTACCTTTCATCTCTTTACCACTTAATTAACTAAGTCCTTAAAGTTTTCCATTTAGTACATTCCATTGTTTGCTCTCCCACTCGTACACATATACATACATACATACATATATTTGTATATATCTCAGACTATTTGCTCTTCTGTCTTGCTCACCTTTTGATTAAGTGTATAAAAAGGGCCGCGTCACGTACGGTCCTCTGTAAAGCAGTATATTTTTCCGCTGACTAATGCGCTGCTCTGCAAGAAAACAAAAAAAAAAAAGAAAGATAAACATGAATTAATGTGATAAATTCAGCTGTATATACAGTCATATATATATTTATTTATGTACATATGTAGATATTCATGCTCTTATAAGATAATCAAATAAGTACGACAAATTATTTGAGCTTTGTGGCTTGTTTTAAGCTCCGACTAAAGCTAGCTTTAAGCCCACAGTACTCAGCCATAAATAGTTCCATTAGGTAATACTAAACTTTGGGCTAGTCTATGCTGACAACTTTAATCTCACATCTCATTTGGTAGATAATAATATTATTAGTCGCATTGTCAGCTGTGGTTGGTTTTTTGTGGGATGAGGGCGTGGTCAGGTGAGTTGTGTTTGCGTACAGCACAAATCTAATTGCGTTAATTTCCAGGTAATTGTAGCCCATGGCCAGTTGTTAGAGGAGCCAGGACATGCGACTACGTAAAAACTATTACCACGCAGCTGAGCAGAGCCGAGCAGAGCACCCACATGTGGGTGTCCACCTGCGGGAGGGGGCGTGTAGGCATGGGCGTGGGTCATTGCGCGTTATTCAAATAGTTTTTATTTACCACGCGCCGCTCATTGCTTACTGCGTGTCCATTGTCCACGATTCGGACGACAACGACGATGACGAGTGGTGGAAGCAATTCCCTAGCCTGAGCTTAATTGTCACGGTCGACACACACACACACACACACAACATTCTCTTGTTGTGTTTGTGGTATAAAACGAAATAATTGCATTTGCTGCGCCTACGAAAAAAAAGTCGAAAAGCACAAGCACATGACTGAACAATCACACACACACACACACACGTGATACGCACACATACATATACACACATGCATACATACAACAGTTGCCTTCTCACACCTACTTAGAAGTTATACTACTTTCATTCGAATTACTTGTTTAGGAGTCGCCAAA
The DNA here is from genome assembly GCF_001654015.2 of Drosophila navojoa. The sequence goes on along the minus strand of NW_022045860.1, from coordinate 1,186,841 downwards.
CGCGGAATACGATTTTTGTACACTGAAAAAAATGCGCGTCAATGTTTTGTTATATTCAATATTTTATTACATTCAAAATATTTTTGTTATATATTTTCTTAACCTCAAAAAAATGATAATAAATTAAAATTTCCACTCTTTGCAGAAAATTTCAACAAAATTTTCTCTCAGTGTAGTTGGTTTTTTCTTTTGCCTAGTCGGCAATCGTAATCGTTTGGCTATCGCCCACATCATGTTTAGTTTTTTTACCCATTGTTGTTAATTATGCCCGCATTATTTGAATGGAGCTAACTCTGACTTCTGTGCGGAGTTGGAATTTTATAAGCTTTATGTTTATATTGATGTAGGCACAAAAAATACTCTGGGGATTGGCTCCGACTCGCCTCCTATTCTCTTTAATAGTCGACTCTATTGCCATATCGTGGCATTCAAATCTAACTGATTGCTGGGACCCCACTACGCGCCACTATGCCCCACTATGCCACATTATGTCCCACTATGCCCCACTAAATGTCAAACAAGTCCAATGCGCGGCGGCTGCTAAGGGCAACCGACAGAAATGTGAACCAAAGCTCAAAATCCATGACAATTTACTATCAAGTGGGCACGGCATGTATATAGAATAATACGAATGAGCAGTTATATAGTTTGAGATTGATAGACTAGATGATACTCATTAAGTGAGAAATGACAGTTACTTTATCATAAAACAGTTTTGACATAAGAATCGAGGTAGTCGATAGCCAGTTCTAGGTCTTAAGCTGTAGTTATCCATGCCAAGGACAGACTAACAGATACCCTTTAAATTGTTAATAAGCAAAACGAGTTTTTTTTTAACCTTTCCTAATTGAGAATTAGTGATTCCAATTCAAAAATCTAGTTAGATACATGCTTTATAAGTTAATGGTTTATCAATATATATATCGATACCGCATAAAACTAATACAAACAGCCCAAAATTTCACTCACATAAACAAAAACAATAAACTTCTCTACCCACCCCATATCCTTTCGTACAGGGTATTATAATATTGCAGTTAGGCAAAGCCATTTTCCATGGCAGCAAACGTTAGGAGTATTATGCTGTCGCAGCTCAAAGCCATGCCCTCTTCCCTTGAGATTTAATCTCTTATTTGCAAGTGAATAAAGAAGAGAACTTCAAGCTTCAAGAAGTTTTACGAAAATTGCAGCAAAACGTTTCCATTTCATGTGCGGCAATAAAAATTTAATATAATTACGCACAATTTCCAGTTGAAGTTTATGTGAAGCACAAACAAACACACACACACACACACAGACAAGCAGGGAGAAGAAGAGACACTTATGCATTGCCAGGAGCAGGACTTGATGTGACTTTTGACAGCGTTAGGGTCCTTTCGCCATTCGCCTTTCGCCTTTCTCCTAGCCAAGACAAACATAAACACTTGCGAGTGGAGGGAGGATTTCCCAGGGTATCCGCAGTGGAGGTTGCAGCTGATTTCATAAAGTGTAACAAGCCAAAGCTTTGAGCTCAACGGCTGCGACAAATAAGCGACAGACGCAAAACCCTGGGCCAAGGGGGCGGAGGGGCAAACCTCGAAGCTGCCTGCAAGTCGACAATAAAGCGTTGCGGAAAAGTTTACAAGTTGCCGCCAGGGCGGAGGATGCCCGCAAAGTGAAAGGGGGCGGGGACAAGTGTTGTGGCTGCTACACAGACAAGCACACACAAATACACACAAACACAAACACATATGCACACACACACACCCACACAGGCTGGATACCGGGAATACACCGCGTATCGCTTGCGAGTTAAATATTTGTTATACCCTGTAATGCAACTAAGTGTCTTAAAGAGGCTATGCGTAAGAAGGCCAAAAGATGTTCACTGAATTTATCAGTTATCACTTATATATATTATCAATATTAAATACATATCCATATTTCTATGTACATTACACCTATTTATCAACTTATCACACTCTGCAAATTTCTTTTGAAAACCCTTTAACAGGGTATCTACTAGTCTGACTCTCTCACTCGCACACTCATCTGTGGCACGCTCAGTTGTTTCTGCTGCGCTTGTTTACATTGAAAGCCCCAAAGCAAAGTCGAGAGCGAGCTCCAGCGAATCTGTCGTACATTTTGCTCCACACATTTGCCCCCAGCGTAGTTGTTATTTCTTAATATTGAGTACGGCTAGTCGGTCAGCTGCGCTGCCAGCTTCTCTGCTAGGAGCACCAATGCTAAACGCCTCTGCTAGAAGCTAGAAGTCTGTTAGCAACCACTGCTAACAGCTTCTGCTAAAAACCAATCTTAACAGCCTCTGCAGTCTCTGCTAGTCACCACTGTTGACAGCCTCTGCCTGCAGCCTTTGCCAATAGCCTCTGTAAGCAGCCTCTGCCAGCAACATCTGCCAAGAGCATTTGCTGGCAGCAAGCATATGTCATTCGACTTAACCTTTGACAGGCTCAGCTGCGGCTGCTCTTCCTGCCAATGTAATCAGATCATTTGCTACGCTTCAGCAGGTAAGCTATAAACTTTTATTTGATTGGAAAAGGAAATGGGAAAAGTCTTTGTCGAAACGTACCTGGCAGGCTGATTGGCGCTGTTTCAACAATTAAAATGTTGCTCAACTGCTACATTACAGATCACTTTCACTTGAAATTTAACTTGTACAAAACTTTCACAAAAAATAAAAAATTAAATTTATTTTATTCACCTATCTCATATGCTAATATTCATATTTTCTTATTGGCAGCAAAATGGCAGCCGCACTGTTGTCAACAGGACTCGATCAATAAGAAAATTTCCTTTTGAGTAATTGGACTCTGTAAGTCGGCATTAGCATGGCTATGCTAATTTGTCCTTACAGCTGCAATTAGTCTAGTTGGAACGGTCAATCTAAGTGGAGTGAGTGAGTGCAACAAGTGTGTCAAAAAATAAATATTAATATAATAGCTGGTGAAAGTAATGTGTATTAAATATCATCATTAGGTGTAGATTATAAGTAACCGTGTTATTTTGTTTAATTTGGTAAGTTCTATGCCACACTCTAGAAATTGCATGTAATTATTTGCTTGGCGCGTTTTTTGCTACTTTTGGCGGCAAAATGCCGAACACCTAGTTAAATTTACTTTTGAGCACTTTGCAAATTGGAATTTTAACTTACATTTTGATTATATATTTACAGTGTTTTAATTTCTAATTGTAGTGGTTAGTGCCGCATGTGAGAGTGAATAAATGCATTATATGAAAAATGCTGTGACAACTTTTTGCTTTTTTTTTTTTGGTAAGTGGAAAGAAAATTTGGAATATGTGATTACCTAATTTGCATTTGGTATGTATGTAAATTTTATTTTTTTCTTTATTTGCAGTGCATCTAATGGAAGTGTGTGGAAGTGAAATGCATATGCATAATCCCTGAATATATATAAATATGCTACATAGAATTTTTTTTTTTTAGTTAGGTAAGTTTATGCTCAAATGTATGCTATGCAGTGCACATTTATCCTTTTATATATGATTTTACTTATTTATCATGCTCTTCAACATTTGATATCTATTTACAGTGCAAGTGCATAAAGTGCTCATTCAAACAACAAATAAAATATGGCTCTATCATCCTATTTTTATGCAGCATAACATTTACTCTGCAATGGTAAGTCTTATACTGTAAAGTTTACATAAATTCTTCTCTGTTAAGCGTGTAACCAGTTGCTGCGATCGCTAAAATACTGTATACAAATTACCAATTCAGCTTTATAAAATACTAAAGTTTTAAAATACTGCACATTTGGACTAAATTCAGCAGTTGCTACTGCCTCTCCATTTTCATTTAAATTTGTTGCTTTTTTTTGGATGGATATGTCAATTGGCGCTAATGTAATTATGTAATAAAGCAGCGTTAATGGTTGAGGTGCAGCTGTTGCGGCAGTTGGCCTATTTCCTGCTCCAAAAAGAAAAAAAAACGTTCAACAGCCGCTAATATTAATTAGCCAACAGCAGCGACAACAACAACAATAACATAAGCAGAAGCTCTGTTTACATTTTTGCTATGCTAAATGGCCATAACAATTTCCGTGTGACACACGCACACACACACACATACATAAACGTGTGTTGTGTGCGTGTGTGCCCCACCCTAGTTTGGTTTCTCATTTACAACAATAAACAGCAGCATAAAAGCCATGAAACTGATTTTTCACGCCATTCTCGTTTACATTCTCTCTGCTGTTAGTCACTACTGTTGTTGTTGCTGCTGCTACTCCCGCTGTTGTTGCTTTTGTTACATTTTCTGCTATTCTTGTTTGCTTTTGCCTTGACTCCGGAACCAGAGCTCTGCCATATGTAATTAAAATATAATAATTTTCCCGAACAAAACAAAGAAGCTCAAGAAAATACAAAAAAAAAAATAAAAAAGAAACGCGTTGCCCTGTGAATGTATTTATGATGAAAGTTTGGCAATGGCCGGGCGGGTGGCGTGCCTTAAGGCTATATGATGTTCATAATGATGGCCACTCTGCACGCACCTGCCAGCAGATCCGGCAACAATCTGCCAGCTCTGGCATGTCCTTCACCTTTGCCTTTGCTGTTGTTGTTGTTGTTGTTGTGTTTTTCACTTTTCTCTGCCTTCTGCTTTCTGCACATTTGATACGCATCATAAATGAAAATGCTCATATAAATATTTCATATTTTAACACAAAAACCACCCACAAAATGACAACAAGTCGCCGTCGCCGTCAACGCAATTGTTGTAGCAGCTTGCGCTGCCACGCCCATCGGCACATTTCACTTTGCAGTCTGAATATTTCCGCCCATTAAATTGACATACGCGCATTCGCATTCGCATTCATTTCCTTTTCCCGTATGGCACGTATACCCTAACTATTATTGATATACATCCTTTGTTGTCTAATATGAATCATATATAGTTTTGTGAGTAGAAAGTGAAGTGGAAGTAACAGTAACTTCAAGTTAATTTTGTTTATTATAGATAAAGAAAATATTTCATAGATCTTAGTTTAGTAAATCCAGTAGTATCTACAGTGTATCTTAGTTTCGGCTTTTCTTTGCTTCACTTTCTTTTGCTTGTTTATACTTTTTTATGGCTCGCCCTTTCGCCTGTTTGCGCAAGTTTTGTAATATTTCGGTTTTATGTTTACAGTTGGCAAACGCATTAAAATCACAGATTTACATTATACACATACAAATACATATATACATATATATATACATACATATATTGTTATTTTTTTATTCTCTGCTGGGCTCCTGAATTATTTATTTAGTGTTGTCGCCTGTGTCACGACTCCTGCCAGCCGTGCTTTTCCTGTTTGTCCCCCTTTTTATACGGTTTAAAGTATTCGCATTATTGAATTTGAATTTGAATTTGAATTTGAGTTGAGATTCCGTCGACAGACTTCGAGGCTTATTGTTTCAAATGCTACCCAACGCAATCTCAAGAATGTAAACTGTTGATAGCCCTTACACGCACACTCAAGCAAACACACACACGCACATCTAAACACCCGCACAATTCGCATAAGAAGGGGCTTAGGCTGTGCGCCAAGTTGAGCATGGAAATTATTTTTTAATAAACACAAAGGGCAACGCATTCGCATTCCCATTCGCCTGGACTGTTGCAGGATTTACAGTTAGGTGGTTGAGTGGTTCGCTGGCTGGCTGGCTTGGGTGGTTGCTGGTGTAGGCGGCGGCTTCTGATCCGCGTGCTCAGCGAGTGGTGAAAGCGTCGAGCGCAAAATAAATAAACCCACTTTAATATGCGCTCGTTATATTATTTTCTTTTCATTTTCTTGATTTTCATTTCGCTTTTTGTCATTCCTCTCGCTCGGCTTTTATCATGTTTTTCTTTCCTCATTTTTTTTACAATTTTCTTTCTCTGGTTGTTGTTGTTGTTGTTTTGCTGCCCGCCCCCTCTCAGCTCGTCGCTTGTTTGAAGTGCCACGCTCTATTTACAGGCAAATTGTCTGTAGTCCTTTTAACAAATATTGTGTTTCTTCCTTTCTCTTGCTCTTGCTCTTTCTGTTTATTTTTTTATTTCTATTATTTTTTTGTTTTTGCATATTTAGCTGGCGTACCAAATGCTCCGCCTTCCGCTTTGCCCCCTCACCCACCAACCTCCGCTAAAATGTGAAAACTGCGATCTGGCCTCTAGTCTAGACATTGTGGAATTAGTACTCGCTTTAGCTCAACTGAAAATGCATAGCCACGCCCACTCCTCCTGGGCAGAGCCGGCCATACACTTAGAGTCCGCTCGCTTGAATTAGCATCGGAGCCAAGTGCGCTGACCTGCAGAGCAGCAACTGCTTTCTTTTTTTATGGCTCCACCATTATGCGGGTCGAGTCGGTGTGGATAAATTTGGAGCTCCATTTTATTTCGAGTGGTTATATTTGTTTTAGTGGATTGCATTTAGCTCTTCTGGCAATTGCAGCACTTGTCCGATGTTAAGTGCGCAATGCGGATGCAACTGCTGTATTGCAAGGCTAATTACGAGCTAGTTAAGCTGGTTGAGAGTATTGAGTAAATGATTGACAGGCTGACTGAATGACTCGTTTGCTAGACTCGCTTGAGGTTGACTGACAAGGACTGCAATTGATGGATGAGGCAGTAATTTAGTGTGATGTATTGATTGCTTGTTGAAGTGATTGATTGATTGATGAACTGATGATTGAGCGATAATCTTAGTTTGCATTGGCAGTTGTCTTTTATGTAAATCTCTTCAATTTCTCGTGCTCCCTCGCTTTTCTCCGCCACTCTCTCTATCTATCTATCTCTCCCTCTCGCTCCCTCTCTTAGAATTATCTCTACCTCCCTATTTCCTTTTTCTCTGTCTGGCCTACCTTATCTCTCTCTCTCTCTCAATCTTCCATTCTCTCTCTCTCTCTTTCTCTCTCTCAATCTGCCATTCTCTCTCTCTCTTTCTCTCTCTCTCTCTCTCTATCTATCTATCTATCTATCTTTCTTTCTACCTTTCTATCTCTCTCAATCTCTCTTTCTCTCTCTATATCTATCTCTGACTCATATATCTCTTACAGTCTAACCATCTACCTTCTGCTTTTGCTCTCGACTACTATCTCTCTCTCTCTCTTTCCCTCTCTCAATCTTCCTTATCGCTACTTCTCTTACAACTCTACTATAATATTTTCCCCTTCCGCCCATATGCACTTCTGCTCGAAAGACTTCCGTTTTCCGATCTGCTGCCCAACTAATGGGCATATCTCATTCTCTCTCGCCACCTTCCTGCCCTCCTCCCTCTCTCTTGCTCCCTCTCCGGTTCACTGCCCCGTCTCGCAACTGGAAATGAATCCTACAATCCAACGACTTGCAAATATGTCGATCCAGCTGGTGGGAGGAACGCTCAGTTTCAATTACACACGCACTTGGCAAATGTCTTAACGTCTGCTCCGAGAGCGGGGCATCTAAAGGGGGCGTTGCGCATAAAGTATGGCCCCTCCTAGTAGACGCTTTATCCCGCCAGTTCCAGCGCATTGCCTCGCTTCCAGCTCCTTCTATAATGTTTCCTCTGCAATTGTTGCGCCTTTTATTTGTTTGCTTTCTGCTGATGTTTTGCTTGTTATTTTTGCTGTTGTTGTTGTTGTTGTTGTTGCTGCTGTTGTTGCTGCTGCTGTTTTTGCTCGTGTCGTCGTTTCGTGTCATTGCCTTTGTTTGCTTTGCAACCGTTTGCCTCAGTCTACTCTGGGCCTACACTGAGCGCGGGAGGGAAACTGTGTGAAATTCTAATTCTAAATAATCTCATTATCTGAGCTAATTATCAAAGAGTTTGAATTGAAATGAATAAATGAATTTGGAAATAATGTTATACAATAGGTATATATACATTAATATTTAATAAATATCAATTTAATGCTGAATTCAGCTTTTTAAAAAGCTAAAAAATATGCTTTTTTTATAATGATTACATTTACTTTTAAAGGGCTTACAATTTAAATTATTAAATACATTTTTACAGTTTCCTAAATATTTATTTTATTATTTTTAGTTTTTTTATTTTTTTTTTTTTTTTTATATTTTTAAATAATTTTATGAAGTGAGATATTAGTCAAAGTTTTTTCTTATGAATTAAATCTAATTTTTTTTGGTTTACATACATATATATTATATAGATTCTACATTCCACATTTTCTATTATTTTTTACTTTCTATCTATGCCATGTTTTCTATTCATTTAATATTCTCTCTAGCAAGCTGGTCTATTTTCTGGCAGTGTATCTGCTGACTTTTTCCCTATCACGGTTTCGTGTTTATTTTCTTCTCTTTTTTTTTCATACATATATATTTTGAGCATGGCGAGCGTTACAGTTACACAAAAGCGAAAGCGGGCGCAAAGAGCACGGACACGCATGTTGTGCGTTCTGTGACCCGACTGCTGAGTCCTGCGTCCTGTGTCCTGTGTCCTGCGCCCTACGTCCGTCGTCCTTCATTCGGTGAACCCTTCCAGCAGCCCTCGTAGCCCAGACACAGCCGCCACTCGTTAAAGGTAAAAATTTATTGTGTCTTATTATTATTTTTTTATTGACAATACGTGACGCGTACGCCAAAAAGGACAAATGCTCTATATATGTACATATATATAAGTATATAAATGAATATATATCTACATGTATTTGTCGCGTCTGCCTGAGGATCCTTGCATGCATAAAAAGATTTTATGCAATCGATTGGCAAGCGCCTTTTGTTATTTTATAATTTTCGATTGTTTTGTTTTGCTTTGCAGCGTTCGCTATTGTTGTTGTTGTTGTTGTTGCTATTGTTGTTGTGATTACTTTTATAATGCCGCTTCTCTTAGCAGCTGACATTGCGCTTTTGTTTGTCCGTCTTTTCTTCTCTCCCTCTCTCTCTCTCTCTCTCTCTCTCTCTCTTTCTCTCTATCTGCTTTTGCCTTTTCTTTGCTCATCCGCCCACCCACATTGTGCCCGCATTTGACAGGACGTGGCCCCATTAAAATGCGCTTAGACCTTCAACTAGCGCCGTTAATCATTATTTATTGTGGCTGGCACAATGGACAGCCAGCGTGTGCCAGCTACAGTGAAACATCCCTGGAGTGCACACAAATAGTTTGAGCAGCAGTAGAGCGGGAGAGACGTGCACGAAAATAAAGAGGAAAGAATTATTTTTATAAGCCCCGCCAGAAGAGCTGCTCTCTATGGAGGCTTTACTGTCGCTGCGGCTAAGAAGCTAGAAGTCATGAAACTATAGTGAAGCATTGGCTAATTGTATATAAAGAGGCTAAGAGGCCAAAGAAATTTAGTGAAAGTGAAAATGGACTACTAAAAGAGAAATTCTAAAAATTTTCTTATTTAAATTTAAGCTTAAAAAATAAATTTAACAAGAAGAACTAAACAGGAAACTGGGAAAAATACTTCTACAACACTGCTGTTCACCCTAGGCATGCTCTACTGTAGTCACCTAGTCTGAGCCACCACAAATCGAAGATTACGCTCAAACAATTAAGTTAATCACATCTGTTTTGCATTAATTTGACGGCCTCTTCAAAATGAAAGCAATGAAGACATTGCGCATACGCTCTGCTATCGCGCCTAACCAATCTACAGAAAGGTACAGTAAAACAGAGGGTAAAGAGGCACGAAGAAATGTCGCCCACTCTCTTTTAGTTTTTGGGCGCACAAGCAAAGTTCTTGAACAGAAATTTCCAGTTACCTTTAGCATACACACACACACACACACACACACACACTTAGACAGGTTGTCGACGACAACCGTTTATCTATGGCTCACAAAACTTTTCGCAACTGGGGCTGTGCCTGAGGTTAAGTTTTTCGTTTGCTTCAATTAATTTTCATTTGTTTACTAATCTAACAAATTAAACTAACGGTTAGCTCTGTGCAGCACAAATGCCGAAAAGGACTTGCCATACCCTGTAGCCAATTAACGAGATTTTTGAATGGGGTATTTAGGGGGATGATGAAGCAAATGTGGCGTATGGAAAATAAAGTATTTATTATTAGGCTTTTATTTACAGAAATAAAGAATACTTTTTTTCAATATATGTACATACAGTATATACAAGTAAAAAAAAAAGCTAAAAAACTAGCTAAAGATTTTGTTTTAGATGCTTCAATCTATATTTATCGATAGCTATATAAGTGAGCTATATATTTTGGTTATTTCCCAGCCTATCATACAGCTATTGCTCACATTCCTAGTTACAGGGTAGCTTCCAGTCGATCACTCTCCTTGCTAGCTTCTGCCTTCTGCCGTTACGCTTTCCGCTGTGGTTTGGGCGGCGGAAATTGAAAGGATTTCGCCTGCGGGCGTCTGCTATACACTTTTTTCCCAATATTATTTGGCCAGGACATTGTCTGGCTGAAATTTAAATCATAATTATGCTGAATGCAAAAATACGAAGAAGAAGAAGATGGGAATCTCTATTGCTTGCTTTGCTCATTTAATCAACTAGCTGATTTCTTATCAATTCGTATCCATTTCGCATCCTGACCCTTTGACCCGGCTGCTTTTCCATTTCCTTTTGACATTTGCCCAACGTTTTTGCAAATAGAATAGACTGCTGTGTATTTAATGTTAATTAATTTTGATTGGGTTTACTAAGCGAGCCTAAATGCGTACTTTTAGCCTGAAGCCGCGTGTCTGCTCTAAGAATAGAAACGACTTTAACTTTTTGCATTCCCTGCTATTATTGAAGGTAAATAAATTGGCAAAAGAAATTACGCTTTGATGTGGCCGAGCAGAACGAAAGAGTTTTCCACTTAAGCTGAGATTTATGCCCAAGTGGCACTTGAATTAAGCATAATTCCAGAGAAATAATTTATATTTACGAGCTGGACCCCAACTGGAATCTGGAAAGGATATATGAACGAAATGTAAATAAATGTAATATGGTGTTTAGTCATGCGATGATGAGTCGAGTTAGCTTGAAGCACATACGAGTAGCTCTCACATGAAGTATAATTCCGAAAACTAGCTCAACTAGCTAGTTTCTAGTTAAATCGAATGGGCAGGGGGAAGGGAGATAACTGGAGTATAGCTCTAAGCTCAGTGTTGTATAGTAAAATCTGAAGCAGTTAAGAGGAACCTTTCCAAAGAGTATTCTACTGTAAGAGCAGCTAAGCTGGACACTTGATTTTAATTTAGTTGATGGTTGATGTAGAAAAATAGATTAACTCTGTTTGGAATTGTCTTTGGTAAAATATAATCTATATTATAAAATACATTTTATGTATATAAAGCTTCAACTCTTAAACATATTTGTTTATCTGCATATATCTTATATTTATTACATGATTTATATCTTCATATAGGTCACATTAACGCAATAATTTGTGCTCTCATATGCTGCTTCCTCTTCTTCTTCTTCTAGTTGCTGCTCGAGGGCTGCTAAATTAATTGCGCCTCACATATTTCTCCAGCTCCGACTCTCGAGTTTTCAAATATTTTTTAGCTAAAATTCTTGGCATTTTCAGCTGAAGGCTCTTTTCAGTGCACCTGGCGCTACCTACTATTGCTTTCTCTCTCTCTCTCTCTCTCTCTCACTCTTCTACAGCCGCTGGCTGTCGCGTCAAATGTCGCGCCGAAAATTATACCTCTGGAAAAAATGGCAAATAACAGTGTACACAAGTCCAACATTCTCTGCAACCTGCTCCTTACTCAGCCCCTCTTTCACTCTCTCTCTCTCTCTCTCTCTCTCGCTCTCCCTCTCCCTCTCTGATTCATTGTGTGCTGGCCAGCCAAACAACTTGGCCATTTTTTCCGGCTTTTCTTCACGTTGACGTTGTGAATGTCGCTGTTGTAGTTGTCGCTGTTGTCGTTGTTGTTGTTGTTGTTGTATATGCAACCACGCCCACCGCAGTCGCCCCATTGACTGCCCGCTTGGCTGGCTTTTTCACTGCCTCGTTTTATGTATTCAGTCTCAGTGCGCTCACTTGACTTTAATTCTTTTTTCACACGCCCACTTCGCGGCCGGCTGGTGAGAGAGTGGGAGTGCGAGTGCGAGTGGGGGAGGGGGAGGGGGGCATGCGAAGAGTGAGTGCGACAGAGGGCGGCCCGAAGGTGACTCAGGTGCATGGCAAGTGCAATTTTCTAACGGCTCTTAAGTTGTGCCACCGCAACAGCAACAGCAACAACAACAACAACAGCAAAAACAACAACCCAACAAATCCGTGTGGCAGGCACTACAACTTCAACAAGTAAGAGAGCTTCAGCCAGCCAGTGCTCGACTTAAAAATACCCTATAGAAAGGCTAAGCAAAGCTTTTGAGTAGAAATGATTCTCAATAAAAGGTTATTCCAGTTAGTTAATCCTTCCATTCATCAAAATCCAAATGCCCATATTTCCCTAGGCCCACAGCCTACAGGGTATATAACAACACGCTCGCTTGGCTGTGCATTCGCAATCGCAATCGCAGTGGCATTCGCATTCAGATGAGCATGTCAGTCGAAAGGTGCGCCAAGCTTCCTTCCTATTTCTGCCCGCACTCTCTCCCTCCCTCTCTCACACTTCTACTACTCTGTGTGACTCTATCTGCTGCTCCGCCCTGCCCTCTTGCTGCTCCACTCTTGTGGCATTCGGTTGTAATTGCTGAACATGCCAAGTTTTGTGCAATTTTATGTAGATTTAATAGCTTCCTCCTGGCGGATTTTCTCGTTTCGTACTTGTCTCACATTTCATTGCTTGCGTGACATTTCATTTCGCTCAGATTTGAGATATATGCATATGCATATACAGCCATTGCTCGAATACTGAATTACAAATTCTCGCTCTTGTAATTGCTCGGTCAAGATAGTCCAGTCAGTCGGCTCGGACTTTAATTGATTTGGAAAGGCGAGGCTCGCGTGGCCAAGAAACTTTGCTTCATTGCAGCGGAAAACTTTGTTGCTTTCGCGAATGCGACCAAAAAAAAAACTTCCGCCACTCGACTTATCGGCAATTACAATCGACTGACATGTTAATTGACAGACAGACAGACGAACAGTCAGGTAGCGCCGGAGCGAACCTATCCCTGGCCGAAACTTCGATTGATTGGCCACTTTTCTTTTCTATTTTTTCGTCGCCTTTTAGCTAAACTGCTGTCAGAAGTTAAGACAATATTTGTATTTAGTTCTCACTAAAACTGGCAGAAGAAGACAAATTGTGCTAAAAGGGGAAATGTGCACGAAAACGGTTCTTTGATTGAGTTAAGATATGAGAGACCAAGACCTATCGCAATTGTGAGTAATTTTCTGTTTCAACATCAGAAAACAGAGCAAAGCAGTCAAATTTTTATTTGGGGTATTTTCTTTAAAATTAAAAATGAAAATATAAGCAAAAAAAATATTCAAAAATTAAAGTAAATGCTTAACACATAATATAAATAAAAATATTTTTTTTTCCCCCAAAATAACTATTTCAAAAATTTAATTAATAAATAATGTAAAAAAAAAAAAAAAAAAAAAAAATTGATAAATATCTACTGAATATATTTTAAATTTTTAAATGTAAAAACCAAATAATAATTGATAAATATATAGTCATGAATATATTTTAATTTTTGTCATTTAAATAATGCATAATTTTAAATGAATTCTAAGTCAACTTGAGTTTGTCCTTCAATCACAGTTTTCACTTTTACTCGTTGCCTTACACATTTTCATTAAAATTATTCATTCATTTAGTTCGCTAGAACTTTCTAGTTCAATAAAAAGAAAAGTTGACGCGACTTGGCGAACTGCTTATAAATCAAGTGGAAAATGTGATTGCCATAATTGAATACTTGAAGAAAATGCTTTTCCACTTATGCATATTAATTGACTATTCAAATAGTGAAATGCTCCAATGCAGAGATTAAAGCAAAAGCGAAAACTGCGATGAAATATTGAAATATACTTGCACTTTTCTATTGAGCATTTAGTAGAAATATTTCGAGAATTAAATTACAGTTAATTTTATTCTATTTTGAAAAATATTAATATATTTTTTTGAGTAATATTTTTTGATATATATATAAATTTTGTTTAATCAACATTTAAATAGCTCAATGGATATTTATTTCTGTTTAACTTTTCGCCCAAGTTTTATTTTATAGGTTATACTCCTGGGTTATATATTTAATAAATTTTCTATAAATGGCCAATAAGAAAATTCATATTTCTTCAACTTATTTCTATATTTTTCATTAAATCAAATAACATAAATAAAAATGTTTTCGAATGTTTTTAAGCTGTTTATTTATTCATTTCCTTTAACAAATAATTTTCCACACAAACAAAAAAATATGTTTTCTTTGAAGTTTCATAAAAGTATTCTGAATATGAATTATATCTTTAAATTTATTTTCACTTTTCACTTTGAGCCATTGAAATGTTTTACAAACTAAATTCTGCATCGTTGAGCTAAAAACTAAATTGCTTGATTTTTAGAAATTCCTTTTGCAGCTTATTATATTTCTCTCCAATTTTCCCACTCTCTCTCTCTCTCTCTGGCGCTGCCTAAATTGGCATAAAATTTGCTGCTGCAGCTGCTTTTAATGTATCTGTCAGATACTTTGGCACACATTTTGCATTTTATTTGTAATTGCTCGCAATTCACCGCAACGCAGGAGGCGGACGTTGGGGCGTAGGAAATGTGGCGCTCTGGGGCTGAGCTGAAGCGATGGAGTCTCATTCAGCAAAGCAAATACGCAAAAACAACAGGCAGAGCGGAATGCCGGGTAAGGGCGAGGGCGGGGGAGAAGGCGGGCCTGACAAGAGGGCATGCTTCTTAGTGAAGCACACTAAAAGCAGCTGCCAAGAATTGTCGCGACTTTTCATTATGGAGGGCGTGGTGGGCGTGCCCATTTGCCCAGCAAATAGACGTTGCGGCTGCATTTGCATTTCCAATTGGAGCTGCAATTGAAGATCTAGTTGGAATAAATGTTGATACATATATATATGTATATATGTATATTCCAGCTGTACGCTTTCGCTTTCATCTCAATTGTAATATAGTACTAAAGTAATTTAGTTAGTGTGCGTGTGAGTACAGTGAATGCGCGCTAAAGTGAACAGCTGTGCAAGTAATATAAGTAAAAAAGAAATAAAATTAAGGAAATCGAGTAAAATTAAATTCTTTTATTTTTTTTTTAATAATAAAGCAAAAGAATATACATACATATATAAAAATATAAAATTAAAAAAAAATATATAAATAAAAAGGAAATAAAAATTAAGGAAATTGAGTAAAATTAAATTTAAAAAAATTAAAATTAAAATTAAATTAAATTAAAAAATTAAATTAAAAAAAGGCAGGCCTGACAAGAGGGCATGCTTGTTAGTGAAGCACACTAAAAGGGAAATAAAAATTAAAGAAATTGAGTAAAATTAAATTCTTTTTTTTTAGTAATGAAGTAAAAGAATATATATAAAAGTTAACATAAAACTAAATGAATTTTTTCAAATAAATAATGCCTTTAAATGTTAATATTTCCTTAGAAACTTTACGCTTCAAATACTTCATAAAAAAGTAAATACTTGAATATAAAAACAATTAAAAATAATGGCATAAATAAATATAAAATTTTATATTTTTTATTTATTTCTATTTTATTGTTATTATTTTTATTATTTATTTATTTATTATATTTTTTTCTTTGTGCACATAAATAAAATTCTCAGTTATTTTTGCACTGCATACAAAAATACACAGTGCAAAAATTCAGAAAATTTAAGCAAGCTTAGCATTTTTGATGTAGCTACAATCACATCTATTTGTTATTGCTTTGTTTATATAATTTAGAGCACAATAAATATATCACAGCACTCTCCAAAAACAAAGCTAAGCTACATCTGACAATTTGACATTAAGCTGTTCCTTAATAAAGTTGCCACTGTATTTCTGCCGCTGCCGCTGCCGCTGCCGCTGCCTCTGCCGCTGCTGCTGCTGCGGCTGTTGTAGCTGCTGCTTATGCTTTTTATTTGCAAACGGCTAAGCACTGAATTTGTCCCTCCACCCCTCCCTCCCCCTATGTGTGTGCTGAGTTGTTGCGAGGCAAACAGTTTGGTCTGGTCTGCTCTGCTGTTTGTCTTTGCGGTTGTAAATGCATTTTTCAAACAAATTGCAAATCATTGCCTAACAATAGTTCCAGCTCTGGCGAGAAGAAGCAGAGCGAGAGTTACGAGTCCACCAATGCGAACGCAGTGATTCGAAAGCCACGCTCTCTGGCCACGTCTGTGTGTGGCTTTTGAATCTGGAACCGCATTGACAGTGATTTAGTTTTTGGCTTGCAGCACACATTTCGCACACGCAGTCTATTAGAAGCGAAAGCTTAATGCGGAATTTAAGTGTAATTTGTCAGTGGCAGAGGCAGAGGCAGGGGCAGAGACTGTAGAAACATTCACATTAAATTACATTTAGGTTCTATTTCCGTTTTTATTAGGATTTCTATTTCATGAATTGTCAAATTAAATTGAGTCAAAGTTAATTTGCAAAGAACTTTGACAAACACAATGAGCGCGCGCATAGCCGACAGCCATTTAGCAAGAATTTCGACTTGTTTACTTTGATGTAGCTGAGAGACTAGCGCGTTCCATAGAGAGCTATATAAAGTTCGTCTTTTTCATATTATTTGCTCATCCATTGACCCATAAAATGCGTCAGAAAGTAGGCTGCAGCAAAATTATATTTAACTTGCACTTACTTGCCGTTATTCTCTTTGTAGGCGAGTGTATATGAGTGTAAATATATAGTATATATATTATTTTATATTTAATATATAAAGTATTGTGTTTATTTGCACTTGCACTTGTATTTGGCACAAACACTTTAAAGTTGAACAAACTTGTTGCACAGTGTGGCACAAACGACTTAAGTCGCAAGCTCTTTAGAGTATGCAACACTTTGTTTCTGGTTTTCGCCGTGATAAATGAGCAGAGTACCGTTATTTTGTAAACGCGCACGCACGGCCACAACACTAACGCACACTGGGTGGGCTACAAAATGTGGAGCAACACGTTGTTGACACAAAGACCGCCTAACGAAGACTAATGATAGCGCTTCTCATTCGCGTCTCATTCGTTTCGCCAAGGCTCCAAAATTGGAAATAACGCAACTGCTATTGCTGCTGCCGCTGCTGCTGCTGCTGCTGTTCGCCCACGTTGCGTGCACGACGAGGGTTAAATACGAACTGATTGTCAGCCAGTGTCCAAGTATTTGCCTGCCGTTCGTGGCGTACGAGCCGAGCGGCACACGAACGCACGAAGATGCAGCAGGCAGCAACAGTGAAATTAAGAGTACGACTGCGACGGGCAGCGGGCATAGAGAGCGCCTTAGCGCTGCCCACCCACCCCCGCTGCACAATTGAGCTAGAAAGATACGTTTCAATTCACACTGTCGCCTGCTCTTACATTTCGGTTTCGGTTTCGGTTGCCTTATTCCACTTTCCACATTCCCGCTGTGCAGTGTTTCGTTTTCCTGTTGGTCCGTGCGCCTGCGCCAGCCGCGTTCATTTGCTCTTCGGCGCTGCGCTCTTTCATTCAATTGTTGAACGTTGCTTTCAATCAAATCATCTGCAACTGCTGCACCGGCTTGCATTGAATGTGTCAAGTTGTGAGAGAACTTTTTCGTTTCGTTTCATTCCGTTGCCATTCTGGGTCCGTCTGATGCTTTAAAGCAGTTGCTGAAACTTTGTATGTCTGCCGCATTGTTGTTGTGTGTTCGCATTGTTGTTGTTTGTTTCGCGCGCAACAGGTTCAGTTCCATTGTTTCCCCCCCGCCGCTCAACAGCACCGTTCCGTTGCCTTTGACGCACATTCGTCGTCTATGGCTTTTCATTGGCCTTTCTGGCAGGACTTTGGGTGGCTTCTTTTGGGTCACCCCTCACGCCTCACCCACACAACCGCCGCTCGCCCACTTCTTGTGTATTTATATATTTATTTGCAGTTTTTGCTTGTTTATTTTTGTTGATTTTTTTTCTTTCTTGTATTCCTTTTATGCAAATAACAGCACAAAATCGTTTTCTGCACGCTTTGACTTTGACTTGAGCGCATGTGTATGTGTGTGAGTGTGTGTGTGTGTCTGACTGTCTGTGTGTCTGTGTGTGTGTGTGAATTTGCATATAATTGTTTGCATGTTGAGTGCCTTTTAATTGATTTTATTGGCTTGCTACAATAACAACAACAACAGCAGCAATGGCAACAAATTTCACCACAATTTCTCATTTTATCGCGTGAGCTATCTCTGTTGGCCAAGCTTATTTTATTTACTTGCCAGCAACCCAAATTTGATATAAATGTACAATTTATACGCCTCCTTATATATGCACATACATACATACGTAAGTACATATCGAGTATGAATAAGTATGTATAAATTATGCAGCCTATGAGCTGCATGTTTAATGTAGGTCGTAAATTGTTCGCAGCTCACAAAATATACATACATATATAATGCATAAGTGAAAATCGATATTGTGGCTTAATGTGCTAAAAATCTGGCATTCGAATTTTGAGCAGAGTATTAAGGGATTATGGGCAAGTGCATCGAGCGTGACTGAAGGCAAATTTCAAGACTAATTGCGGGATTATAATGTGTTGGGGCCATCGCACCTAGAGTTTATTGGAGAGAGTGGACACTGCACTTGACCATAAGCAACTATAGATGAGCTCCAAGTTATGCGCAATTTCAAATTAATTTATCGCTAGAGTGCCACTAATGCTGGACTGAGAAGTGCGGAAGTTGAAGAGATTTCGAATGCTTACATATTTTAATTTAATAATATTATTGAAGAGGAAAGTGGTATATAATTTTTAGTGAATGCAAATAGCTAAAAATATATTGTTATTTTAAATTTTTATACTATATAATATACTAAATATTCAACATTTATCAACTGATGCGCCTCAATAGTTATATTATTCAATGCATCAATAAGTTTACTTATATATCAAAATATATGTAAGGAACAGTTATCCTTTTGTCAGGGAACTTAACTTTCATTCAAGCAGCATTCAACCAGCTTACTAGTATAAATATTATTATTGAATTGCCGATTCAAAATGTAATATAATATTAAATATTTATATATAAAAAATACTATTTAAGATTTTGGGAAAATGTACTTTAAATCGGGCTTGCAAAACGTGAGTCTGGCAAAATCTAATCAGTGAAAATGCGAAAAGATTTTTCGACGAACTGCGTGAAACTAATTTAAAACAGCCGCCAACTGTAATTAGGCGCTAATGAGTTATGCCCCAAAAACAGGCCACAGCGAGAGTAGCCAAGGCAACGACCACAGGACAACAGCACCGCAGCATCCACAGAATTCTCGCTCGCCCTCTCGCTTGCTCTCCCTCTCCCTCTCTCGCTCTCTATTCAGGCAGTCGAAACTAGTTGAAATAAAAAAAAAAAAACTCCAACTTCTACTCGTAGCTGTAGTTGCTGCTAATCAAAAACTGCGATTCATTTGAATGGAAGCAGTTTGTCGCCCTCCCTGCCTCTCTCTCTCCCTCTCTCTCTGAATGCCTGTCTGCCTGTTAGCGACAGCCTCTTCTGATGGGCGTGGCTCTCGGTGTCAATGTCCGGCTGCAAACGCATCTACTCTTGTTGCCAAAAGGTGATAATAATCAGACAGGCCGTTTTAACAAGAGAAACGCCCCAACCAAAGCTTTATACGCTTGCTGGGTGGTCAGCATAGTAATCCATCTTTTGCCTTGACAATGGTTGCTCAGTGCCCACAGCCGGTTGGGGTGAGGGCGTGGCAGCTAAGCACTAAAGCCCCCCACCCGCCACAAACAAAAAATGAAACTAGATACAAATATCTTTGGCACTGAATGTGAAATGTATGCATGTGTGTGTGTGTGTGTGTGTGAGTATATGTATGTATGTGTGTGTGTGTGGCCTTTAGTGTAATTATGGTGGCATCCACAGGACATGTCGTTGACAAGCTCAAGTTGGGCCAGTGTCTCACTCATCTCTCGCTTACAGACAACACAACTTGCCTCACACACACACACGCAGACACATATTAGTAAACCACCATAAAACGCACGCAGTGCCACAACAGAGATTCGACCAGTGGGTGGGCCATAAAAGCGGATCCGCATGTGTCCAAGTTCGTAAAGTTGATTCATTCATGGCAGAGAAATTTATATGGTCATGACGCGTGCATCTACTGCCAGCCAGGGCAGGCCAGGACGAGCTAGGCCAGCAACGCCATGCCGGCTAGCCCTGCTAAGGCGCCATCTAAGCGCAAAACTATAAAACAAAGTTACAAAGCAGCTGAATGAACGAATGCGGCTACCCTGTAGATAAAGTGAGCAATTGTGAGGAAAAAATGTGGGAAATTTGTTTAGAGCTTTCTCTATGCTTTAAAGAACTAAGCTCAGTTTCCGATAGTAAAAGTACCTCAGGTACTACAAGCCGCCTCTGTGGGGTCTAAACGACCCTTCTTGAAACCTTTTCAATGTCTTTAGGGTATCAAAACAACTAAAACTAACTACAGCGGCCTTCTGCTGCCGCCGAGGCGAAAGCTGCTGCGATTGCTGCTACTCCTGCTCCTGCTGCTGCTGCTCCCGCTCCTGCTGCTGCTGATGATGACAATGACAATGACGATGGAGCTAATCCATCCGCATGCTGAGCACGGCAGGACGCCAGCGAAAACGTTTTTCCAAGTCGAATGATTTATCTTACAGAGGAAGCAGAGGGACTGGGACTCGGTTCATTCGCTTATTTTGGTGCGCGCCAATTAGCCAGAAGTGAAATGCCAATTGGTATGCTGATACACTGAGCGAAATGTGCAAAAATTTATTGAGCTTACTTTCATTTATTCATGAGTGCCTTCTTGCGACGCTTTGCAATCTTGGCCAGCTCCGCATCCGTTGGCCGATATTCGCTGTAGCGCGTCACCCACGCATCGGCCATTCTATAGAACTTCTTGGGATCGTTAACAAACTGATTACTGATCTCAATGATATACGGATTCTCTGGCTGTGGATCATTAATTGTCGCAATGAGCACCTGCAGCACCGTATCGATGCGCGATGTGGGCTTCCAGTGCTCCGCCTCGAGTATGGGCAAACAAATTTGTCCCCGTTCATTGATATTCGGATGATAGATCTTCGTATTGATGTGCAGGGTTGGTGGCCGAAAGGGATATTCTTTGGGAAAATCGATTTCCAGATTAAAGGCGCCCTTGTTATAGGGCGGACTGCTGGGCAACAGCAGCGCATTCCACTTGTATATATTATCTTTCTCAGGCTCTAGCAGTTTTAGCTGCTCGAGATTCTTATAGCTCATCATCATCATCAGCTCGTTCTGCATGCGCTTCGGCCCATCCATGATGGGCTCGTCCTTCTTCATGGCTGCAGCTTGGTGTTCGCCTCGTTTTGCCCGATTTCAATAAGCGATTATATAATTTTGCCTTTCGTATTTCTCTCAGTGTACTGAGAGTGTGGGAAATTGTGTATTAATGAATGGATAATGTTTAAATTGACTTGACTCACGCAGAGTTAGTTATATATGCCTACTACTACTTATTGTCCTCTAGTATAGGCTGTTAGCTTTAAAGAGTCGGTTAAAGCAAACGGAGTGCACTCATCTCTTGGTAATTGAACCCAATGGAATCTTTGTCTGCCTCTTCTGCCTCTTCTGCCGCTTCATTCGCATTCATTTGGCCAACTGCAATATACCCTTTGGCTAACCATTTGCAAAAGAGAGGAGAATGGGAAAAAGCATAGAGTGTGTGAGAGAGAGAGAGAAAAAAAATTGAATACAGAAATCCTTTCACATTGACATTAATCCCCGAAATAGCCGCTTAAAAAGACCGCCTGACGTCGACAGGCTCTGACAGCAGCACATTAGGATCAACTGGGAAAAAGCAATGGCACATTGAAAAGGATGAAAGGTTCTCTAACGGCTCATATATGCCGCGACTCCAGCTACAGCTGCTACAGCCTTTCACTTGCTCCTCCTTTGCTTGCTTGCCTGTGTTACCAAAGCAATTTTTATGTAAGGCGCCAATGTTGCTGCTCTGTCCGAATTACTCTCCCTCTCCCTCCCTCCCTCTCTCTCTCATTCTCTCTGTCTCCTTTGGTATTTTCAATCTGTGCATTGAATTATGCACATAGTAGGGTCCAGTGGCACATTCGAGATTTCTGGCTGTGATTCCATGAACAAGCTATTGGCATGCCTGTGACTGGCCATGTGATGTGATTACCATTGACATTATAGTTTTCAATTAGGTGAACATCCGAAAATGGACAGAGGATACTTTCTCTGTGCTCTCCCTCTCCCTCTCCCTCACTCTCTCTCTCTCTCTGTCACTGGGACTACCGCAATTTCTAGCGTATTCCGCATTCATAAATATGTTAAGATTCCCGAAAAAGCATAATAAAACCCACTCAAAAGGAAAGCAAAGCTTTCACACAGAATCTCAGCCTCATCCTCTCCTCGCTACGTCTCTGTCACTTCCTTGCGACATCGTCGACTTAGAGGTTGCTCTGCTTCGCTCCGATGGGAAGCTTGATAACAAAAACATGAAAATTAAATATCAAAAATATGCGACGCAAACGAAACAGCAACAACAACAACAAGCTGCTGCTGCTTCTTTGTGCGTGTGTGTAATTATTTATGTTATATGTCATCATCATGTAAATGAAACCCAGGCGAAGAGTGCAAAGACAGACAGAGAGAGAGTGAGAGAGGGAATGAGCGAGGGGGTGTGCGAGGTGAGTTAAGATGAAGGCCATGGAAAGTTGGCCGGGAACGCAGCATGACGTGCGTAACGGGGCGTCTCTGGTATAATTAGGATATGTATGCATGTGGGTGTGTGTGTGTGTGAGAGAGAGAGTTGGTTCTGTGATGAAAATAAGTAAAAGCTGCTGTTGTTGGGTAGTCGAAACTTAAATACTCTTATGGGAGATGTGAAAAATGTTGCTATATGTAGATTTTATATTCAAGTTCAAGATTGGTTAAGAAAGTATAAAATGATCAATATATAGTAGATGTCGTATATGTCTAGTTTATTTATTTATTTTTTTTGTAGGTAATTTCTGCATAGAAACAGAAGAGAAGTGTTGTATATACTCCCTTCTTAGTACTTATCAAACATTATACAATGGTTAATAGACTAAGCTAAAGCAGTTTGAGAGATATATAGAAGCTTAAAGAACCTGTTCATAGCTTAAACAAAATAATTTACCAAAAGTTTCGGTTATCCTCACTTAGTTAACTATTTAGTCCTTGGTAAAAATATCTATTTCTCTCTTTAAGTCCTCCGCCACCTCTGCTTCAGAAAACCATCTACATTTCGCAACACTGAAAAACTGCGATTAATCAGTGTTATCGATAACATGTCAGTGCCCAAATGCCTAACCTCAAAAGCAGCGCCAAGATAAATGCGCGTCACGCAAAAAAAAAGTAAGAAAATAGAAATGAGAGTGGGGAGAATATGTCTGCCAAGGCGTCTGACAGCGCTGCGGGATGCAAAGGCGTTTGCTGGCCAATCACTGTGACTGCGACTGTGACGATGACGGTGACTGTGACTGTGACTGCGTGTGTAGCTGCGAGGGGTTGGCCGCTGGCAGCTGCTGCTGTTGTTGTTGTTGTCAGTTAATGCCTTTGCTATGGCTGGCATCAACGTATCCGCCATACTTTTAGCATAAATAGCCGGAAGCGGAAATGTAGATGACGCTGAGCTCCCACTCATAGATACATGCGTGTGTACACTGAGAGAAAAAGTGCGAGAAGCTGAAAGAACAGTTTTTTTTTGACTGTGGGGAAGTAATAAAAATAAAATCAGAATAGAAATAATTTAAATATTATAAAAGTTCAATAATTAGCCATTTCGTTCCCTCTTTTTCAGCTTCTGTTTTATAATATCTTCTACCCCTCTTTTTCTTTCAGTGTAGTTGTTAGCATATGTATGTGCCTTTGGAGCGCCTGCAGCTTCAGCTGCGCCTGCTGTCAGTGCCATTCCCAATCTCAATTCGCAGCCCAATTCCTTTTTGGCCACCCGGCTCTACCTTACTCTCCCACCTCCCTTCCTCCTCCCGGCACTACGCCGCTTCCGTTGGCATTTCTGTCATTTGTTTAGCTGTCATTGCGGGCGTATTGCCGCTGACAGCTCGTTGGGAGCTGGAAGGCTGATGCTGACGCTGACAGTGGCGATTGGGATGGCGATTGTGATGACGATTCCGATACCAATCCCGGCATTGGCACCAAGGCGGGCCCCCCCCTACCCGAAACGAAACCAAATGAAAAATCAGGCAAAAATTAGCAGTCGCCGCATTAAATCTAATCTGATCCGATTTTCTATTACCAATTGGCAGCTGAAGTGGGATGTCTGTGTGTGTCTTGTCTTGTCTGGCTGTGTGTGTGTGTGAGTTATCGCTGCTTTGCTGCGGCTCCAAACAACTCCAACTCCTCCCTTGTCACGTCTGCATGTGTGCACTTTAATCTTTTTATCGCACTCCAACACTTCAGCAGCTCAGTTTTTGGGCTGGCTTTAGCGCCGCTTGCTCCACTGTGGCGCCCTTTATTAGCGCGAAAATCGTCGCGTGCGACTTTTCCTTTCCTTTGCCTTTTATTTGTTTGTTGGTTGTTGGTTTTTTTCTGTTTTGGTTGCTGTGCCCTTCCGTATTTCCATTGCCATTTCCATTTGCGGGCTGTCAACGACCCTTTGTCGGCCTGTTGCTTTCTGGGCTGTTGAAGTCGTGATATATGAAGCGATTAACATTAAAGGTGCCTAATTGATTCGACCAAAGACCAGCTGGAGCTGGGGGCGGAGTGGACTGGAGAGCTTAAGCCGAGCCGAAGGGGCAGTCAAAATAAATTTTCATTAAGAAATTATCGCTCGTGTGTTGCTTAAATTTAAATTAATTATATATGGTTTATCATCAAGTAAATGGCGGCATACAAGGACACATAGCCAACGCCCACACACACACACACACACACACACACACCAACACACGCATGCAGCTGCAACAGCAACAGATTATTTATGCCTTCAGTGAACGCATATACCACACCGACGAGGACGACAACGATAAAGGGAGCTGTACGCGACGCTGCTTGCCACAGAGCTCGTACAATATTAAATTGCATGAAGTAAATAAGAGTAAAGTACACACACACACACACACTCAGTCGGGGAGAGTGTGTCTTGTGCCTATACCGACGGCAGGCAGCTTAAAATTTGGTTCAGGGCTACAAAAGCAGCTGTTAATGGAATCACTTTGAAAGCAGAATGAGCTATAAGCTGCGAGCTGCAGGAATATGAGCTGCTCTTATATACTCTATCATAGGAATATGAAACGTTGTTACATACTCTATGAACCAGTGTAACGAGTATTACGGCTACGTTTAGAGAATGAAAATGTGGAATTTATTGTCTAGTTGAAGAGGGTGTGTTGCTGAACTACTAATAATATGATATGTTAAAGATGAGTTGGTAATGTGGCCAGAGAGCTTTAGCTTTTTAGATTTTCCTTCTTTTCTTTCTGCTCCAACATTTTAGGGAATATTAGTTTTGGTAAAGTTGATATAAAAGCATATTCATCTACTCATAAGAAATACGTAACACTCTTCTAGAGCAGCACAAGGTCATCATTTTTATCGATAATTCATTCCTTGCTTAGACTACTCTATCAGCCAGTCTACTCTACACTGGCTCTGCCTTTAAGAGCATATACATCGTAGTGTGCTTTGCGGAACTAGTTCGCATTGAGCGAACCGAGCCTCGCTTTGGTGTGCCTTGTGTCTTGCTATTGAGTGCGGATTAATCGGGCTCACTTTGTCATAAATAATGCAAACCAAACGCTGCGACGGCATTCAGAGTTGCCGTAGAGGGGGGAGTTTGGCTGGCGCTGCTGCTCGGTGGCTCAATATGCAGTTAGCTGCGCTCAAACGTGGTGCAATTACTGCAAAACTACGTCAGGTACTGACAGCTCCTGCCAGCTAGTGCCAGCTCGAGCCAGCTCGTGTCGGCCATGCCTGGCGTGTTCGTACTTAATGACTTTTTCACGTTATGTGCGTGCGCTGACATTTTCTTGAGGCTTTTTTGGTTGTTGGCTCTGCCACCTGTTTTTACCTGTTGCCGGTTGGCTGCTGACTGCTGCCTGCTGCATTTAATTGCAAAACAAGTTTGCATGAACTTGCGGCTGCTGGTGATGACAATTTGAGTGCTTGAATAGAAACAGGGGCGAGGCCTTCGTTCGCAGAGAAAAAAGTCATGTGGGCCGCAAGCCAACATTATGGTCCACTTTGGCTTCTGGGCTGCGGCTTAGCCGCTTCATAAGTAAGTGCTCTTAAGTAAAGCTCATATTTCTCTGGAGCAAAAAGGAGAATAAAACGAAATAACTTCAAAGCTATCTTCAAAGAAAGAAAGAGCATAAAATAAATCGCTGGCAGCCAAATCGAAGGGCAGCTACAAAGCCCAAACACACACACACATACACTTGTTTATCTATATATACAAACATATATATTTATATAAAAGTTTGTGCGCTTATCATAAAATGTTTAATAAAACACATCTGCCTGCCGCCCTTACAGGAATATTATTATATATGAGCCACAGCGGGATTTGGCCATTTGAAATGGGCAAGCAGTGGAAATGATTTAAAATATATTTTTCCTTTTGACAGCCACATGCCAAAATCTTGCTTTAAATGCGGCTATTAATAATAAGAAGAAGAAACGAAAAAAACACAAGTCTAAAACGAAATTCAATAAGCGTGATTTGAACAGCCAACGGTCAACACTGTCTATCGCCCTACCATTTCTCCCTCTCTCTCTCTCTCTCTCCTCTATCTCTACACCTCTTCTCTTCTGCTTGCTGCGCCTTAAAACTGGGCAAAATATTTAAGGCGGTTGGCCTAAGGATGCCAATAAATCAAAGCGGAAAAAAGGTTGCCGAACAATGTGCGGCATGTGTAGAATTTGCTTTTGGACCACACACACACACATATACACAGAGAATTACAGACCCACTCACACCTACACACATGCACACGTTCAAAGAGTTATGCGCTCCTGGGGCACATTTAGCGAGTGTGAAAAATATTGAGTTTGGGTTTCAGCTTCAATTTGTCTTTAAGTGTCATCTGGCATGAAAACAATTAAACAAATTGATTGAAGCGCTTAAAAATCGAAACGAGGAGCCGAGAACGTATTAAAGAAAATTCTCTTTTCGTATTTCATTTTCCATTTTATAACAATTTAGGCTTTGCCTCAATTGTAGATTTTTTGTTTCAGCCTCATTTTTAGTCAAGTTTAGCGAAAGTTTTGCATAGATTGTTCTCTCGTATGTTATATATATTTGCTACTTAGACATGATGTCAAACCAGAAATCTTTTCTGCATAAAATTACGTAAAACCAGGAAAATTAGTCGTTGTGACACACTTTTCCTTGAATAAAACTTGATTGAAATGGAAACTTTATAAACATATTTAGTTTCCACAAATTCAGAAGCATTCCATCAAAGAATTTCTGCTGAAATATTTTTTCATAATTTTTAAAACACACCAAAGCTTGTCTCAACACACATACATACATGTACATCTCCTAACAACATTTTACAGTTTCTAAAAATTTGACATATACTGCAATCAAATGCATTTCTTATAGCTTCAGTCCAACAACAAAAAATCACAACCTTCTCTCTATAATATAGTTACTCCTATGTGCATTTCACTTGAGAGCCCCTTCAATTTTCTAATTGTTTACAAATATTTCAATTAAAGCCAAAAATAACTAAAACTCAGACCGAATGAATTTTTGTCGTTTTTGCGGTTTCGTCGTTCGAGTTGGTTAATTGCATTTTTTGCACATTTCTTTGCGTCGCGGCCATGGTCACGTGCATAAACCAAGCGAACGCAAAGCGAAGGCAAAAACTCACAATTCAATAAAATTAATGGAAAAACACATACACGCATACACGCACACACTCACACACACACTCTCGCACATGCACGGCTTGGGGCAAAGGAAGTGTCAGAAATCTATGAGTAAGAATTCGACCAATGCAATCGTGAGGCGAGCCGTGGCAGTCGTCGTCCGTCTGCCCAAGATGCAGACCAGTTGGGGTAGGGGGGGGGGCCGTCAAAGCAAAGCCAGGGTGCGAGCGGTTTGGTGGGCGTGGCGCGTGCTAAGAGCGCAAAGCTTGTAAGCGGCTTAAAGTTGTACAAAGTTTTTCAAGCGCATTCGCCAGTCACCAAAGGCGACGCAGGAAAAAGTTATGAGTGGCTGTGGATCACACACACGCACACACACACACACATGCGCACATGCACATTTACACTCTCGTACAAAGAAATATGTAAGCTTGTCGCGGCTCCATTGCAAAGCCCAGGGAAAATAAAGTAAGGAGCAACACTTGAAGAAAATGTGGAAAGTGCAGTTAATAGACTGAGAAATACTTTTGAATAACTGTATCAAATACCGTAATTTGAACAATAATTGATTGCTTGAGTACTCTATATAGGTCTTTTGCTGCATAATTATCTCATATAAGCTGGAGTATATACAAGAGTATTCACATAGTTTCTCGCAGTGTAACCGCTGCTAACGGCAACTGGCTTTGATGGCGGCCGCCTCGCCTACATCGTCGTCGTCGCTGTCGAGTGCAGAAAAAAGCGCCCAGCTGGAGCATGTAAAAGGATTAAGTTCGCTTAATATCATTGATGAGCGTGCCAAAGACCATAGCCAAGCACAGCCGAAGGAGCAGCAGCAGCAGCAGCAGCAGCAGCAGCTTCTTCCATTTCAGCTCTTGCTACACTCAGGGCGAGTGTCCGTAATGCTTGCTTTCTATGGGACTTTGTTGCAGAGAGCACAGATTTGAGCTAAGCGGCTGAGTCAATAGTTGAGGCGCTAAAGCAGCTGCTGCATTCCCAGCTGCGCGCTGCAGCAGCGGGCAAATAATTTTCATGAAACTTACACTGAAGCCACACACCCACCCACTCAGCTGTGTGGCCCGAAGGTCAATCGTGGCCTAATTAAAAATGCAATAGCCGCCGTTTAAAAAGTAAACAAATGCCAGCGAAAAAAAAAATGAACGATAAAAAAAAAAAAACAAGTTATTGCACGAGTTGCTCTCGCAGCCAACCTTATGCAAATATCTTGAAGTGCGTAGCGCGTAACGAAAATTGAAATTAAAGCGAAAAGAAAAATGAAAAGCATGGAACAATACACAAATGTAATGAATATTTACGAATTCGTAAGAACAACGTCAAAGTGCAAAACACGTGCAAAATCTCACAAATATTCCCACACACATTCCCTCAACTGAATGTGAAAAGCAGTAGATAGAGAGACAGAGTGTATGTGTGCTTGTGTGTGTATGTGTGTGTGTGGGGTAGAGTAAAGATTGCCTTTTGTATTTACGCTCGAAAAATTACAGAAAATTTTCATTTAATTATGAAAATACGTAGCCAGAGCCGAAACTCGTCCGTGTGCTCAGCTGCCAAAGTTGATTATTTGACAGCCATTCCACGTGCTAATTAAAAGCAAAGGCAAAAGTTGTCAGACTGCTCGGCAAACTGGCCAAAAGTTCGTTTTGCCCAACCCAGCCAATGTTTAACCAATGCCAGCAAACCTTGAGCCATAATCGCAATTGTATCTTTACACTCGGGACTTACCCTTTTTTCTTTTTCTTCACACGCTCACAGAGCGAGGAAGAGTGAGAGGGAGAGTGAGACGCCTGGGTGTCGTTAGAGCTGCAATGAAATAAACATTTGATGTACTTCAATTAGTTTGTTGCAATTGTGTGAGGATGTTAAGGCTAGACGGATGCTCTATGGCATATAGATATAAGGGGAAATGCAATATATATAGAATGCAGTATAGACCTAGAGAGTTGTAAGAATCATGAGTATGGTAAAAAATGATAGACCGACTAACTAATTAAATGAATATTGAATTGCATCCGAAATAAAAACAAATATAGGCTATAAATATTTATTAAGCTTTTGCTTTGATAAAGAAATTTAAATAAATGAAATAAAAAAAATAAATATTATTGAGGATTGATTGATTGACTGATTCAATTTGAAATATTTCCCCTACTCAAGTTGATCTCAAGTAACCATTAATTGATTAATTGATCGACTGATTGATGATAAAGGTAAAACCTAAAAAGCAAGAGCCAGAAAGTTGATTTTTGGTTTCAGGAAAATTGCGTTTTCTAATCAAAATGAATGAAAAGCTAGATAGATATATACATATGTACTCTCAGACATTTATTATTTAAAGTGAGAGTATTCATGCTTCAATATATTCACTTCCCGTGTCATTTAAACTGCACTCAAACTGAAACTCGTACTCATTCAATACTCATTTCGGAATCAAGTCTAGTCAGAGTCTTGTCATCGTCAAGTCAAAATGGGTGTGGCAACTCCTTGGCTTGATTTCTCATTGACAGAGCTGGCGAACTGAGAGCACAGCATAAGCTGCTCATATTTACAAAATGTCTAATGAAAATATTTCCTACGAAGCGGATATACAGCGCCCGACTACGTCTGAAGAGGGAAAAATCAAATTAGCTGCATGAATGACGCTGGCAAATGCGCTGGCCGGATTAACTGGGGGAAGGCAGGCTGGCAGAGATAAGAGTGGGCGCACAGCTCTAAGGGGCGTGGGCATGGCAAGTGCTACTGCAGCCACGGTAGTTTCGGACGGAAAGGTTTCTTTTATGTGATTGATGCAGCTTGATGTTTTTGTGGGCTAATTGCTGTCCAGCCAGAGGGGGGAGCAGACATTTGAAGTAGAATTTTTCAAGTGCAGGAGAGTTCCCAAGAGCTTAACTGTAATGTACTTATTGCATTACTCGCTAATGCTATTCGGTTCGTAATCTTCTCTTAATTATTCGATAGCTGTCGAAATTTGTCTACTGCTTGTTGAGCTGTTCGCTGCTGTTTGCCTGCATGTACCTAGCGTATGTGTGTGTGTGTGTGGTTATGCTTGTGGGTTCCATAGACATCCAAATCATGCGGAATCTGAAAATCTCAACTTTTAACTCTGCTTCTTCGAGCTTTTGAATGCATGAGGCGCACGACAAAAACAAAAATCAGATAACGCATTTAAAATAAGTAGAAAGCACAAAAGCGCACGACTGAGTGGAAGAGGAAAACAACAACAACAACAACAACAGCATGAATGGTAGCAAAACATTGCAAAAGGCGACATACAAACAAACAAACAAAAACGAAGCTAAAAAACAAGCCAAAAGTAAGCACCCAGAGGGGTAGAGGGCGGGTAGAGGCGGTTCGAAGGCTGCCGAGCAGAAACTGTATCAAGTAACTGAGCCGCGCCGAGCTGCATAGTGAAAATGCAACTGTGCGGAAAACTGTGCGAACATTTTCATTTTCAATGCAGCTCTTGGCATACAAACAGAGCGAGAGAGCGGGAGAGAGTGCGGGCAGAGGCGAAGGGATGGTCGCTCAAGAGGAAGGGTAGCAGAAACAGACCCAGAAACAGAATCGGAATCAGAATCAGGACACTAACAACAACTAGCAAATAGACAACTTTAAGTACAAACCCCGTTTACACACACACACACACACACACACACACACACAGCAACACACACATATGAATCCAACAAAAACTTGCAGCGAATCGCAGAAAATCGCTTAGAATGCAGTGCGCCGCAAAGAAAAAAATGTTGCAAAAAAAAGAAGAGGGAAAAAATGAGAGAGAAAATTTGAAAGAGCCACGAACAAAAGCATATGGGAGTCAAGTGAAGGCTCCAGCTCCATCTCCAGCGCCAACTGTCGACTGTCGTCTGTCGAGTGCCGGGCTTTTCTTTCAATTTGCAACATTTTCTGTTGCACGTTGCACGTACCCCAAAAATAACTTCCGACGTCGCCGCCTGATTTTTTTCCGCCTTAGTCAACTCGCTGCGAAATTGCAGGAAGCGATTCTATTTAAAGTTGCCAAAGTCCCCCACTCCCAGCAAAAAAGCGAAAAAAAAAATGGAAATACTAAATAAAAACTAAAAACTAAAATAAAGCAGCGACCGCGGAAACTCGGTTAAGGTTAAGCGACAAAACGCTGCAACTATTGCAGTATATCAAATATATTTTGCTCTCTCTCTATCTCTCTCTCTCTTGCTCTCCCTGCCTTTATCCTTTACCCACTTTGTATCTATTTGAACTTGTATAATTTATAAAAAATTCAATTAGCCGCGCTGTCCAAAACAGAAGCCCCAACATAGCCAATAGTTTGCCTTAATGCCGCCACCGCCGCTCCCACCGCTGTTACCCCCATTAACAAAATAAACTTTCTCTTCTCATCTGCCAATCATGCGGGGGGGGGGGGAAGCCCGGCCCAAACGGTCAGTCGCTGAGCCACTCGCACACGGTCTGCCAGCCCGCCAGTTAACGGAAACCTTTAATAAACCCATATAAAACATGGCAAAAATTACAACAATGCTAGCTGAATGTAAACACAGTGGGGCAGCTGATTAGATAGTAATTGGAAAATCATATAGGGATTTTCTATGAGCAAGTAAATACTTGAATTTGTTTAGAAACTTTTGAGCTTTTAAGGAATGAAAGTAATGTTAACTAATTATTTATTTTAGATTCTTGGTTAACTACTGAAATATTTTGACAAATGTTACTTTTTAATTCTCTATAAATATTTCCTGAATTTTGTACTGACTTCTCGATATAGTTGGTATGTTGTTTATAAATACCAGTTCTATTTCTTGTCAAAAAAGCTATTTTTTAATTATATTTATTTATTCATTTATTATTATTATTATATATACATATTTTTTTATATTATATTTATTTATTCATTTATTATTATTATTATATATACATATTTTTTTTGTCACAAAAAAGCTTTTAATTGAAGTTAAATTCCTTGGCTTCTGTTCAGCTTGAAATGCATAACTCCAACTCATTCAATATACTACAGCTGTATTTCTATTTTACTTCATTTGCCAAATATTTTGTACCACTGTGCGTCTGAGCCATTAGCAAAAACTTTATAGCGAAAAAAATAAAAATAAAAATAATCAAAAGCTGCGCTTCAATGTTAAATGAATTGTTGTCTCAACTGCTCGAAGGGTAAGGGTCCTCCGCTATCTATATACCATATATACATATGTATATGTGTACATAAGTGTCCATGCGTGTGTGTGTGTGTGTGTGTGTTGCTCTACAGATGCTGGCCAAAAAGTTAGTGAAATTCATTTTTTGAAAACTGCAAA
Source organism: Drosophila navojoa (assembly GCF_001654015.2). The sequence continues at coordinate 1,153,673 of NW_022045860.1, read as the reverse complement.
ATAAGGTAGAGTGAAAAAAAAAAATAGAAAAAATTGTGGCGGCTAAAAAAAAAGTTAAAACAACTTTGGCAACTAAATTTAAGTAGAAAGCATAAAGGGAGTTGTGTGGGGGTCGACTTCGGGGTTAGAGTAGAATCAAAGGCAATGGAAAGCTGGTTGCAGGCGAAGCAGCAGGCGGCTAACAGTCGTGACAAAGTTGGGGGCTAGTTCTCCTAGCTGTTGTTCTTGTTGTTGTTTTTGTTGCAGTTCCTGTTACTCACTGATAAAAACTGCAGCAGCAGACGCAAAACTAATTTGCGTGGTTATGTAAATTAGAGTTGGAGTTGGTGTCTGCGATAAACTTGTTGAGGGTGAAGAGCAGCCAAAAAGAAAATAAAAGTAAATATAAATGGCTAAAAAAGTAAAAGAAATGCGCAGCACAATGCGTAGAGCAAGCAGGTTCGCCCAGATAGAAGAAGCACTATGCCAGTTCACCTAGGTGACCCGAAGAACGACAAACACAGCTAGTTCTATGCACCTGCACGAGTGGGTGTGTGTGTGCTGTGTGGGCGTGTGTGTGAGTGAATATTGTTTGTTGTGTGTGTGTGTTTGTGTTTGTGTTTGTGTTTTTGTTGCCTAATCCTAAGACCACAACCAGATAACCAAATCGTTGCACAGACAAAGATGCCGCCCGCCCTAACAACTAAATAATGTGCAGAGAATTTAGTGCTCAAAACGAAGGCTGTGCAAATGCACTGCAAGAAAAGTGTGCGTGTGTGATGATGCCTAAGACTGAGCTGCTTAGTTGTTGAGCATTGAGTAAGCTCTTCAGCTCTCGATTATAGGCGAGTGAATAGCCACCGTTCAGCCTTTATCAATAAATTGTTCATTAACTGCTGAACGAGTGGCTCAGTTCTATAATATAATTATGGCAAATGAACTCAAAGCTAAATCAAAATAGAGTACTTTACTCTCTTTTTCTCTGAGTGTAACTAGTAGCTAGCAGACAACAGGCAGCAAGTGCACATGGCAATGGCAGCTAGCTAAGATAATTTTTCGTCGAGCAACACACACACATATACACATGGGCGGCACACAGTTATTTAAAAGAGCCCAGGCATAAAGGTGGGCGAGGAGGCAAGGCTTAGGCATAATTTGCCCAGTAGCTGGCAAAGGCATAAGCCCAAGTCTAACAGGCACTGAAAGAGAGGGAGAGAAAGAATGGCAGATAGAAGGAGCGAGAGAGAGAGAGCGGGTTGGGGCTCACTGTAAATGCATCCAACAGACATGCATTGAGTTCTGTCGGCTGCATTGTCGGCTGCCTTGGCAACCACAGCAGAGCAGCAGCAGCTAGTGCGCCTCCTTAAGAACCGAAAGCAGGAGTAGTAGTAGTAGTAGTAGTGGTAGTAGGTGGAGACGCGTCTGAACTCAGCACCTAAAGTCATATTAATAATTTTGGTTGGGATTTTGAGGCTGGCTGTCGTTGGGCCGCAACCGCAACAACTTGCAGTTGAGTTGCAGCTGGCGTTACAACCAAACATTTACTCCAGATTCGGGATGCGTCCACATGCAGCCAGAGTCTATGAGTAATCCTTGGTTACACTTGCCTCCTTGCCATGTCTGCCGCTATCTAAGTCTCTCTTCCCTCCCTCTCTCTCTCTCTATCTGCCATTTACAGCACTGTTTACATTTGCAATGCAAACCAAAAACTGATGCAAATCCATAAATTTCAAAGGCTATCCCCTCCATCTACTATGCAGATGCACCTTCTTGTTTTTGTCCGTTGCTTATTGGGTGAACTTTGATTTTACATGATTATCAACCTGACTCTGGGGCACGTTTTGATGAATTTTTTTGGTAAAATTGAAAAAAGAATTCACAGTCCGTAGCCAATATAAAGCCCAAGGATTCTTGTAGTACATATAGTTAAACAATTTTTGTAATTTTGATTTTGGCAGCACTAGCTATGTGTATGACGAGGGGCGTTTTAAATGCCAGCTCATGGTTTATATTATATTGAAGGCTCAAGTACTTGGCATGTGAAATTATTTTATGATGTTGCTTCATCCATTGTAACGTAAAACTTCGAGATAAAATCTAAACTTTATTCTCCAGAAAAAAAATGTTGGCAGTTTTCTTACGATTCAATATCGAATTGCTCTAGCAATTCCTAACAAAGTCATATGGTATATTTATAGTACTATAATATACCACAAAGAAAAGCCTTTAGTTGCTATAATTTTCATCCATCCTCAGAGTATGCTAGGACGTGTATTTAATTCCAATTGATTCCATTTTATGATATTCATTTCTTTACACATTCTCTCACTAACTTCAGCTGCTATTATTTTCAATTTAATGCCTTAGTTTGCCTCACAATTTGTATTGTGTTTCACACAAACAAACGACATGACGAAATTCATAATTAGCATCACTCGATAGTTCATGGGAAAATCTGAAATCAAACCAAATGCAGAAAATCATTTGTCTTTTTGCTCTTTATGGGGCGTGTCCAAAAAGTTTCCCACAAAATGTGTGTGTGTGTGTGGAATCAAATATTGAGATAGATCCCAGCCGGCTAGGCCTGACTGGGGTATCATGCACAGCTACTAATTAGTTGGGGGGACCGACATGTGATATTTTTAGTGCCGACTTGTTTACAGAACCACAGCAGCAGTCACTGCAGCAACAGCAGCAGCAGCAACAACAACAACAACAGCAACAACAACCACCGCATCAACAGGGATTTATTTTTAGTTGTCTGCAGTTCGGTTTCGATGTGATTCCATTTTGACTGCTGCCTGTTAATGACATGCAAATCAACTTTGGTGGTCGTTGGGGCCCGGCCTGCGGCAGTCGAAGCCAAGCTTCATCCGATTCCGGCCGTGCTGTCCGATGTTTATATTTTTTGACAGTTGATTGTTTTATTGAAATGCAGCACGAGCCACGCGTCGAAGGCGACAGGGCAGATGTTAAGAGTAAATATTTACTATTTACTATTTACTTAACAGCTGGCTGTGAGAAAAATCATTAAATCAGCGTACAGGAAATGATAGCTGGGAAAATTCTTTCCTAGCGCTCAATGAACCGCATGATTTTTCGTATTTCCAATAAAAAATGTAATTAGAATTTTTATTATTTAATAAAATGCCACCAAACAGAACGCATATCCGACAGCAGACAATACAAAACCAACTCATAGCACAAAAAGGTAAAAATAAAAAAATAAAAAAGCAGTGAAAACCAAATTGAAATTTGAATATAGAGCTGGATATGGAAGCGCTCAGCTCTCTGAAATTGAAAAAGTTCTTTTAGTGTGCAAATGAAATCAAATAAATCTAGACAAACGAAATCTCTACCAAGTTTAACACACAACAATGCCAAAAATGTTGCAAAATAAAAAATCAAACGCAAATAAAAATAAAAATATAATAAAACCATTGCTAACAATCAAATGAAAACTAATAGCAAAAATGCAAAAAGGTATTTAAAATGTTTGCGAATGCGGTTGCAGTGGTCGAAATGTGGGCACAAAGTAAATGAAAATATTTTCACGCATTACACGGACTCGAAACTACCTCTTCTTTTTTCCAACTATCAAATACATAATACAAATAAGTTGAAAATTGGGTGAAAAAAAAAAGAATGGCAAGAGAAAGGAAAAATTGTTTTCTGGTCAGACATCAAATGAAAAAAGATTCGTTCAAACAATTTGTTTATGGCTGAACATTAAAAGGGCATTATAAATCCTGCTAATAGATGTGAACGCCGGCTTTTGTTTATTTTTTGAATAATTGTAGAGCTTATGCACAAGAGAAGGTATTGAAAAATACGCTCAGATAGAATTTAAAATATATTAAATGGCATGTAGAATTTTCATTTTCACATTCAAATGAAATGTATAAATTTTTTGTTGAAAACATAAATATGTATTTTATTATTTATATTTATTATTTATTTTAGGTTTTTTTTTCTACTTAAAATGATCTGAGATAAAGCTTCGTGTAAATGTATTACTTATTTTCGCCCTAAAATAATAAAGTTAATGGACGCTGACAAGGAATATAGAATTATTTCTTACACTTTCACTACGCCGCCTTTACAGTATGTACAAAAAGTATTTTTCTTCAAGTATTTTTATACTCCTTTAGCGTTTAGACTCCGTTTTGCATTCATGAATGAATCATGCGGAAGCGTCTTCAAGAAATTTACTTTTACTTCATAGAACAGCATAAAAATTTGTCTGCAATCTCAGTTTAGCTCTCAGTTTCACTGTAGTTTAAAGCCCAACATTTTGTTGGCACTTGAAATGCGAAGCTTTATTCCTGTTATTTAACGAGCGCTACGGGGCGCTTATCTATTTGTTAGATGGCGGCCAAGTTAATGAGAAAAATGCATATACGCATTAAACGACGTCTAGTTCCGACACATAAACCTGTCCAACTCCCCTTACCCACCCACACGGCCGCACACCCACACAGCCACACAGCCACGCGTATACCCAACAAATTTTACGAGCTGCTTTCTATTTGCCAGACAGACGCATAAAGCAGGCGATCTCTGAGGCGTTCAAATCGTAAAAAACAGGCAAACGAATCACAGACAAGCTGATATACATATATACGCGAGGGTGGATTGAAGAGCTAACGAAATTCAGCTATAAAATAAAATATTTGGTAGAAGAGATCTATTAAGTTGAATTAAATATTAAATTTTTAGAAAATTTTTACTAAGTAAACATAATGTAAAATATTATTTTAATGATTTTTTTTTTATTTTTATAATTTTGTTTTTGTTAAGATTTTTTAAATATCTAATAATAAAAAAATAATGTTTTTTATTTAATTTTTTTATTAATAAATTTACTATTTTTATATTATATTTTGTATATTGGTATCTTTTGCTTAAACTACCCTCTTATTTATCGTATACGCCTTCCAAATTCATTACAAATAAAATATTTTCACTTCAACTGTAATTAGCGATTCAAAAACCAAAAATGAGCCAGATCCAGCCTTTTGAGCTAATAATTTATGACACTTGGTGCCATTCAATGAAATTATTTGCATGCACATATATATATTTATTTTTTATTTATTGACCAACAAGGCGCTGGCAATTTAAATACATACATATATTTTATTTATTGGAGTGTGTGTGTGAGTGTGTGTGTGTGTGTAGCAGCGACCGCTGCGGCCGCAGAATCCGTTGAATCATTTTGGTTGCTGCATGTGATTTGGTATAGTCGAGCTTGCCCAGCTGCCAGCTCTAATTTCTACGAGTTTTGTTTTTTTCATTTAAGCGAGTGGGCGTGGCGCTTGCGGCTTTGGCTACACGCTACAAATAAATTGCGTGGAGGCAGCCCAAAACGATTTAATTTGCGGTTTTTGTCACAAAAGCGCGACGCACACCGAAAATTGATAAAAACTTATTTGCGGATTTGCTGATGCAGTTGAAGAGATTTAAGCTGATTTTTTTTTTGTATCAGTATCTATTTGACAATATCCTTTAACGGATGCAGGGAGCGCATGGCCTTCGTAGCAGTCATTACAGACAAGAAATAGGCCATATTATGATCATCATATTTATCAGCAAAATCACAGCCCGTGTCCTCCTCTGTGATGTTGTAGAGGAGTATGTATTCAACGCGTCGCCACAGGCAGATGACGATGCGTGCCATTGTCAGCAGCTCTTGCTGCTCGTGCTGCGAGCGATAGACGCCTAGCTTTAGGCTAGATACCATCAGGCTTACGAACTCCTGATGCGCTATCTGCAGATGCGACAGTTTCTCGCTGCGTGGCAAAATCTCATCTAGTTGATCCACAGCCCGTTGCAGGGCCTCAATTTGGAAGTGCTTCTCCAGAGCTTGCACCACTGTGTCCTGCAGTTCAGACAGAGACTCGGCCACCGCATTATCACTGTTGAGCGGTGGCAGCTGCTTCACGCGATACACCGTCACATACAGCGGCAAACGCATGCGAAATGCCTCGTTGTAGCTTTTGATCTGCTGCTCTGTAATTATGCCGTTCAACATTTTATTGCAGCTGTAGGCCAGTGAAAGCTGCTCGATATTGGTAATGGGCAGCGCCACATAGAATGGATCATTTCGGAGCATTGCCATGGAATTATACCTATTCATAATGACCTGCAGCTGCTCAGCACCTTTGACAATCAATCCATTTTCCAGATAACCATATGCTAGTGAATACTCTTTATCAAACTCGTTGAAATTGAAAAGCAAATAGACCGCACGCAATTTCTCAAACACTTTGGCCAAGTGAAGTCGATTCTGGATAAGACAATTCACATATCGGTTTACGAGCAGAGCACGCTGCTCCAAATGACGCTCGAATGTCTGGAAGATGAGCTCTGCGAGCGGCGTATAGATCACACAGTTTTGGCAGCGCCTCAGCAGCTCATCGATGTTGCAGAATTCGGCCTGCTTTAAGTCTGACATTGTCTCCACGTAATAGGCATAGTAAAGGCTGCGCAACTGCTGATCGTTGGTTGTTCTGAGCTGCCAAAATATATCACGGCCTGCTTGGACAGGCATCTGCGCATGCACTTGATAGAATCTGAGCTCCTCGTACATAGAATGCACCACTGCTTGATGCAGTTTTCTCGTCAGCAACTCTTGATGCTCGTTGACAAAGTCTGCCAATCGCCGCGAATCGTATAAAGCGGCGAGTGCTGGTCCAGCCGACTCGATATGTCGCCTTATAATCCTATGGATCCTACAGATTTTCATATACGGCTGCCCATAGTCGAGCGGGCGCATCGTATACTCTGTTCTACAATTTCTCTCCGATTTCTTAAAAGCGAATTCTTCGTACCAGTCATTGAACTCGCCCGTCTGCCACCAAGAGTCAAGGAAACGGCATATCACCTGCAGCTCATTCAAGAGCAAGGCAGCCGCATAGGCGCGTTTCTCTGGGTCCCTTGCGGTGAGTGTCTGCAGCGTCAGCTCGACCAGACTGCAAATGATGTGCTGACTGCGTGAGTGCGGCTCGTTGCCGAATTCAGCCGGATAGGACATGTATGTGGCGGCCGCCAGGCTCCACAAGCGCTCAAGAGTCTCGAATCTTGTCTTTGTGGCGCGACGCAAGTCACGCAGGCTCAACAACTCAAAATCATTGGACAGACTGCGCTCAAAATATGTGAGCACCTCCACAATTGGCTTGAGCAAGCGCCGGAATGCCGCCGATAGGCAGACCAACGTCTCCGTTCGTTCGGTATTATCTTTGGATGTTTCACTACAGTTAATATACAGCTGCATCATTTGCATGTGATGCAAGGGCCGCAGAAACTTCTCCACTATATATAGCCTAGTCTCCTTATTGCTGATGACGTCGGGACGCAGGTCTATCATATGATTGACCATGTGAAAGAAGTGACAATCGCCTGGCAGAAAGAACATGCAGAGTATCTCACGTAAGACGAAACCCTCCTCGCCGTACTCCATCAAGCACTGCGGCGCATTGTTGAACTTGCTACGCAAATAGCTGCCAAACGCAACAATGAAGCGGCGACTGCAACGATTCAACTTAGGAGGCATATCAATCGCTTCCTCCTCCTGATTTGGATAGAGCTCGTCCGAGCTAGAGCCTATGGCCAGTGTTTCTATATTATCGGAAATATCCTGCGAGCGTATCGTATGTAAACTGGCTGTGGACTCGCTCAGAACTTCCTCCTCAGATGTTGACGTTGACTTGTTTTTCGAACTCAACGTTTCCCTATATGAATCCAATTTGTTTTCCCTTCTGCCATATAAAGCGGTGGTGCTCTGTGCCGCAGCCAGAGCTTTGAGTACATTCCTTCCTCGAGCCATATAGTCGTCGTAGTGAATGCGAGCGGAGCGAAAGGCTTTAAAGTTAACAGATAGCATAAAATCCAGCAGCGCCAACTTAAAGCCATCCGTTATAATGATATCGTCGAGTATCACATTGCAGAGCTTTTTAATAGTTTGCGCCATAATTTCCAGACGTTCGCACACATATCGATCCAAGAAGTCGCCTAAATTTTGGGAGATACTCTCCGCAGTATTTAAGGGCTTGGCGTAGCTCTCCAAGCAGTAGAGCGCAGAGTTTAAGCAATTCGTATAGGTATCATCCTCCACCTCCGATTCCAGCAATAGCTTGACCAACTTTGGCATTTGACGGTCCACAAGCTCTCGACATTCCTCCAGTATCATGTTGTCTTATATATAAAATATATCTCTTATTATTATAAATATTATACAAAATATAGAAAATATCATCGGTTAAAAATTTAATAAAAAATTTAGGTAAGGCCTACTAATATCTAAAAATAAAAAATGTTTTTATATTTTCCTATTAGATAAACATAATTTCAGACTGCTTAGAAGCTTCCTTCATACATCTCAAGACATTAAAAGTTGTTTCTTTCTGTCAGTGTAATCTTTAAAGCTAGCAATATCTTCCAAGTTTCTCTATTCATGAGAATATACTTCTATATACTCGATTGTCATATCTTTTATGGACTTCTACCTAGTGTTGTTTGTAGAGCAGAGCTAGATCTGCGAAATCTCTTCTCTCACAATATAATTTCATATACGTATACCCTCAATCAAACTTAATCAGCAGAAAAACCTTAATTCTATTCCTTAAAAGACTTTCGTTTTATTATAACGGTTAAACTTAAAGAACAGCTTTTTCTTTGAGTGTAGTCACTGCTTGGCAGCTTATGTACGCTTAAGGAAAATTCGAAAATGTAAATTCCTGTGGCCCGGCATTGGCATGCGGAGAACCTAACAGCGACAAGAACTTTGACACTACTGACCTATTTCGAGACTGCATCAGCTCCAATCTCTGTATGGCTGTGCGTATGTGTGTGTATGTGTGGGTAGATGTGTGCATGCATGCTGGTCTCCATGTCCAATAGCTATCTACAATGTGCGTACTTTGCTTTATTTTATTGTCTGACAAGATAAATACCAAAATATTGAATATGCACGGGCAGCCAAAGGGAGAACCAAAGCAACGTGCGATGCCACCAGAGACCAGAGTGTGTCTGCCAGAGGAAGAGAGAGAGGGAGAGAGAGAGAGAGGGAGAGAGTCAGAGCAGTAAAGGGGCGGGAGTATGAAGGCGCCAGTGAACGTCCAGCATCCGGACTTTGTCCTGGAAGGAGCCTGTCAACTGCGCCACAAACAATAACTCAAATGCAATCGAGCATATTTGCTGCAGAGAACAAATAAACCCAGTTACCGGCATTCACAACAACAACAACAACTTAAATATACAAATGTGCTACAGTGGAGCAAAATATATGAAAAATGCAATGCTTAAGAAAAATTCTATAAACTCCAATCAAGCTCAGCAGCTGAAACCTTATTGTGAGTGTTCACTGTACTCGATTGGCTAATTACAATAATATTTGCAAACTTCGGCAAACTCTGAACAAGTTGGTTTCAGCTCAGTGTGCAGTGGCACAGATATTTTTATGGCGGGGGGGTGGGCGGTCTACACAGAAGAAATTCGGTAAGGACTCTTAGCAAAATGAAAGTTCCTCGAGGTTCCGTCCGTCTGTCCATCTGCTCGTCTGTCTGGTGTGACTGGTTAGAAAGAGTGTTGGGAAAACAGCAAGTGAAATCTTTACCAGAAAACAAAAGCCGAAATGTAGAAAAACAAGGGAAAATTGTTTGAAGGCAAAACTTGGCTGGCAAAACTTTTTGTCGCACTCGGCGAAAAGTAAGCGAAAACTTAATAAAGATCGCAGCTGACGCCGCAGCCGACGTCAGTTGCAGGTCGACGGCGATGCAAGGACGCCAGCACGCTAGAACTCTCACTTGACAGCGTTTGGTCAGTGGCAGCGTCTCCGGCCATAGACCACACAGACTGTCGAAATTAAACCAAACTGAATTTGCACTTACACTTTGGCAGGGCGTCGATGCCGACGACGATGCATTTGCGAGCAACTGTGAGGCTGTCGAAATTGTCACTTTCGCAATTTGCTCAGCGGGTGCGGCGATGTGGCAATTGCGAGCACAATAGCTGCCGGGCGCTTGCGTCTGTGCCGCATGGCCAGCGTCAAGGAGCGTCTAAGTGACATTTATGCGCCTGGGCGACGGCCTCAGTCGCTCCACTGCAGCACAATCGCTTCAAACTGCGCCAAACTTTGCCCTATCACAGTGGACAGTGGGGCGAATCGCTAGCTGAAAAGTCACTAACTATGAACAATGCTAAAGTTCATTTCGAACTAGGCCAATGGATAAGGTTTAACGTACTTGAATGGCTCGCATATTCAACCGTTGAACTGTTAGGCTTAACAGCTGTTAGGTTAACATAACATTTCTTTGTGCTGTACAAGCATTGCATGTGCCCATAGTGCAGAGCGTTTTAAAAACCAAAGAACGAAAGAGAGACCGATAGATAGTGCAGATAGAGAGGGAGAGCGAGAGATGGAGACAGAGAACGAAGTTTGTTTTAATAAATACTTTCATTGTGTATGCAGCGAGCAGACACCTCACCTGCCCTGCGAGTCAGCCAAGGGCTGGCTGGCGCAGATCCTGTCACTGTTGATGATGGCAAAGTTTCTTAAGAATTTACCCGCTCATCGACATTCCGAGGCGAAGTTGGACACAGACGCTCCGAACAATGGCTGCGGCTGCCGGGAAACAATCAACAGCCGCAACAGACGGCAAATGCAAAAATTACTCAGTTTTTATGAACTTTGGCATTTCAGAGTTGTTGCAATTACGACGAACTTCGCCAACTTCTCTAGCTCCAGCAGCTGGCAATTAAATACCTGCATATACATACATATATATTTCAATTAGGACGCCACTAAAAAATCTTTTGAGTCGGGCCAATAGTTTGGCCCATTGTCTTGCCCAACATAATCTGCCGTGCTGTAAGAATTTGACAGGCAACAAAGGAATTGGAGAATTCTAAAATGAGGAATTCGTTCTAGTTAAATATGTTGTCTTCAGTTGAAAAGAATTCTTGTATTTAGTGGAAAACAACTGTGAAGTGATGTTTGCGTATTGTAAAACTGAGTTAAATATGATAGCAAAGTATTGTATAGTCCGTGGGAAATAATTTCCCAAATAGTTTTAGTTATAGTTGAAGTGAACAAACATTATAAATAAAGGAGCATTTTTATAAGAATTTAATAAGATATTTAATGAAAATGGAATGGAATAAGCATTTATATTTATATATATATTATTTACTTATTTTATTTATTGAAATGAGAACTACTTTACATTTACTTAGTGTTTGCTGAGCCTTGCCAAAGTAAAGAGCTTAAAGTATATGAATTTTCCATGTATTTTCTTTAAGCTCTGTTTCATTGTTTGACAAGTGTCACATTTGTTTTGTAATTTTTTAAGTTTTATCTGACAATGATTTATTGAACGGCCAAAATATTTTCGAAAATAAATAAGAAATATCTTTGACAATTTCAGTGAGTAGGGTTTGAGCGCTGAGAAGATTCAAGTAAATAGAAAAAGAAAATATCAAAGATGATTTAAAGTAAAATAAATATGTAAATTTATCATAAATAACATTTTTACTGTCTAGATGTTTATGTACATGAATTATGCTTGAAAGTGACATTGAAATTTCTTTGAGCTACTTTGCTGTCTTTGACCTTTGACACAAACACCCACACACACACATCTCGTTCACGGCTGTGCCTCATTTAGCTGAGTCGTCGCTCTTTTTAACCATAAACTAGAACATTAGCAAGAACCGGAAACTGTTTCGGGAAAATCTGTTCTCTATTTATAGTCGACAATGCAACGCATCTGGTACGCCCAACCGCAAACACAGCAAACAGATCGACCAGCGACACATGCAGTTTTCCCAGCTAAACCGAAACTGATTCGTCATAATTTTCCCGTTCGGAGCCATAGGCAAAGTTAATTAGTTGTGATTTTTCAAAGAACATTCAAATTGAAAGAAAGACGAGCGGGGGAGTAGCCGGTCGCATATACAAACAAATAAATGGAGCAAGCGAAAGTGAAAGAGATGGAGAGAGGGAGAGTGGGAGTGAGATCGGGAGACTGTGATTCGGGCACATGTTGAGTGTATAAAATGTTGATGAATGTTTTGTTTACGGTTGCGTACGCTGACAAGGGGTTTGCATGCCGCAGTCGTGTGCTTGCCCGCTGGCTGTCCATCAGTTTTATGCCTGCGTGGATGCAGCAACAACGCGAACGACATGTGGCGCCTCCAACCCATGGCAATTGAATGTGAATTATATTGAACATTCATAACAGATTCACAGTCAGGGCCATGCTGCATGCCTCGGTGAACTTTGGTTTCGGGGCAGGCAGCAGATGCCATAAATTAAACAGACTGCAACTAATTAAGAAAAGAAATTCTCTCGAAAATTGAATGCAACGAATTGTTATATCTCCCCTCTGTCTGTCTCTTTTCCTCAGTCCGCCATCTCGCTCACTCAAATGCAAACCAGGTGGCATTCGCCTCCTGCTAGCGCGATTCAAGCGACCCCTGTCAGGTGAAACGCACAAAGGCCGCATGGGGCAGACACGTGAAGTCCCTCGGGCTGCATTCACTTAGTTTTTCCCCCAATCAAATTCATTCTGTCTACGCCGAATAATAATTTAAATATCTTAGCCGGCGGACTTTGGCTGGGCAGAAGCCAAAGTCGAGCCACAACAACAGGAAATGCCATTTCAGCTATGGCATGCTAACAAGCTGGCAACAGCAAGCGAGCCGCTTACAGTGGGGTATGATCGACTTGGCGATGATCTTGAAATAGTTGTGAATGTGTGTGAGAAGTTAAGGTGGGAAATGTAAAACTATAGTCTATTGTGATTCCCTAACTAAAGTGATTTCTGCATAGAGAAACTGGGAAATTAAATACTTAATATATATTCTGAATGACTTTTTTAGTTTATTTTAAAAATAAATCAATCAAATCAGTCTCTTGTAATGTTGGAAAATGAGATTTGGGCATGATAAAAAATACATTTACTTCGATTTCAATCTACCCCTCTCCCACAGTTGTCCAGGGTATCTGAACAACTCGCAGCGAACAGCGAAATGCGTGCTATCGCAAAACTGCAGGAAAAAAAGGGAGCTAAACAGCAGCAGCAACTGCAACAACAACAACAGCAGCAGCAGCAGCAACAAGAGCAACAATGGGAAAAACTTAACAGCCGCGAGCTAAACACGAAAACACAAAACAGGAGAAAACGGCAAGAAATTAGTTTCTCTTGCGAGCGTTGTCCTAGTTGCTGTTGTTGTTGTTGTTGCGGGTGCAAAGCTGGCAAAGGAGGACGAATGCAAACACACAAGCACACACACACGCACACAAACACACAGAAAACAGAGGGTAAAGAGCTCTGCATTAGGCTCCGGAAAATGCCTGAAAAAAAAAACAAACACATTTTTTGTTTTTGTTGTGTGTGTGTGTGGAAAAAATGGCAAGTCGTATGGCACAAATATGCAGGCCACAAACACTCGCAGATAACAAGAGCTTCAAGAAAGACCAAAAAAAAAAAAAAAACAAATTAAAGGAACAAAAATTAAATGTGTAGCAAAAAAAGGAAAGAAATCCACATAAACAAAGGAATTGGTTTGGGCATAATTGAAGTGGGAGCCGGGGCTCGGAGCGTGGGTCCAGATGATGGCGGGTTAATAAGTTGTGCCACATACAAAAATTGTTTTGCAAATAAATTGTTTAGCTTTGTAAGGCAGCAGCAGCAGCAGCAACAGAAAATCGGACCCTACTTAAATACCAAAATACAAAGGGAAAATAAGTCCCTTTTTTGATAGACCTGCTCGCCTGGAGGGCATTCTAAGCTGCTCTCCACGCTTAATACATTTTACATTATTAATTGGCATCAATAGGCACATTTAGCCTTGTCCAATTATTTATGAAATATATGTATATATAACTAATTAATTATTTAATATGCATAGCAAGGATGGCTCCAAGTGTGGAGAGCTATAGTGGAAAACACTTTAAGGTTTGACAATTGTGCTTAAATATTTTGTTGACACTCTGCTATTTGGTGTTTTGAAATTCTCTCTGGTTGGGCATAAATCATCAAAGTTGCAGCTGAGCGAGAGTACAAAATACAAATTCAACCGCCGAAAATTCCGTTTATCCATTCGCCACATTTTATGGCCATGGCCAAAACACAAGCGTACATATATCAAAAACCATTTGGAAATTTTCTGCGGCAACAGAAGCATCATAAAATGCAGATAACGGCAATCAAAATTACTGCCAGACAACACATATACACATACACATACACATACATATATACATTTGTACATATTTAAAATGTACATATTTCAATTTTTGCCCGAAAATATATTATTCAATTAATTATGAAAATATCTTAAACGCCTTGCCACACTTTTCCTCTTGTCTTTGCAGGTGAGTGGCAGGACCTTTTCCGGAATACATCCTGCAGCCTCAAGTTTGTAATTTCTCTAAATTTTTTGTGTTTAGCTAATTAATTTTTTTAACATTTGCATGAGCCAGAAAAAAAAAAGAACTCCTCAAATTGTTGTGGGCGTGTGTAAGCGACTTTAGAATACTCGTTTAGGGTGCGAAAAGCGTAATTTGTTCAATATTGCCTAGTCTAGATACAGTGATTCGATAGACGAGGCCTTGTATACCCTTCTCGTTTGATGAGCGAGCATGAAAGGGAACACTGAAACTGTTATTTTTCCCTTTTTGCTTGTACTCGTCGTCGTGTATTTATGTTAATCAAACAGAATCCTGACCTCAGGCAAAAAAAAAAGAGAACCAAAAAATTGAGGCAAGACAAACAGCACTCGAAGACGCAAATCGAGCCGCCTGCCCGACCAGACAACCGAGGGCGGTCCACGGGTAGGTGGCCAAAAAGAATCGAGCCCAGTCCCTGGGGCGGCTTCGGCGAGTCGTAGCTGCCGTTGTTTATAAAAATAATTAAGAAATATTTTCATGTTTTATAACTTTTGCGCAAAAACTTTTTAAATAGACAAACTTTTTGTTGCCGCTGCTTGTTTACTTATAAAATGTTTTCTGCTTCTTCCTCCTTTTTTTTCTTGTGTTGTGCTGAGCCTCTGCAGCATATCTGATGGATACATTTGGAAAATCTCGAAACAGCTAACAACATACTTCATTATAATATTTTCACTTTTAACTTGGCAGCCGAGTGTCCTGCCGGCCTGTTTAGCTTGTTATTGTTCCTGTTATTGTTATCCTTGACGCTAACATCGCAGTCGACGTTGGCGTTGGCGCTGACGTTGGCTTTGGCTTTGGCGTCAGCGTCCAAGTTGAG
Source organism: Drosophila navojoa (assembly GCF_001654015.2). Next base: position 1,138,422 of record NW_022045860.1, on the reverse strand, counting down.
TGTTCCCTTGACAAAATGTCTAATTTCCGTGCAGGAAAGCAAGAAATTACTTTATGGTTTGTTAATAGCGGGCGGCCTATTCAAAGCGTTCGGCTTTTGTTGTAAACGTCGCCATTGTTTCCGCTTACATTGTTGTTGTTGTTGTTGCTGCTGCTGTTATTGTGGAGGGTATTGCTGTTGTTATTGTTGTGGTTGTCTAAAGCGCAGCTTAAATGTGACATATTTTGTGTGTAGCGGCTTCTTCAACTTCTGCCGGCAACCCTCAGGCCCCATTTGCCTAGGCGCGTCCTTTAATGGAAATTTAAACGGTAACAATTACACTTGGGCCAACTTATTGTAAAATATATATACCCCGCACACACACACACACACACACACACACACACACACTCACTCACCCCACCTGTCAAGTCAATGAAACTTTCGCAGCTCTATTGAAATATTTGGTGTGTATGCGACACCTGCTGCCTGCTGCCGCTTGTCTTGGAGCGCGGTGGAGCAGGTGGAGCGAAACGCTCATAACACGTGCCTAGCACTGCGGCTGTGGCGGGGGGCACAAACTTGAAGTTAAGTTAAGCGCTGCTGAGGCAGCATTCACCTTGCAGGCATCTTAAGAATTTTTACGGTCTTCTCAGGCCTCTGGCCCGCACTCTCCCTCTCTCTCTCTCTCTCTGTGAGCTGGCCAACAAAGCGTAAGCGTTTTACCTATGTCCATGCCGCATATTCATTTGTGCCGTTGGCCTTTTTGGTTATTCGGACAGCATAATGCGTGCATGTAAGCGAGGCGAGCCTGTTGAGACTTGACAACATGTTCTTCTGCCATATTTGCATATGCCTGACAGCAGATTACAATCCGTCAGTCGGCAGGCGGCAGGCAGAAGGGCAATCGATGTGGCCAGCTTTGATGGTGGGCGACCCCAGCTAACAGACCGCAGGCCATCGAATGATGAAAGTACTTCGTCTGTTGTATTTTGGCTTTCCTTTTATTTTATTTTATTTTTACATAGATACACATTACTTGATGTAAGAAGGTCTAATGAGCGACGGCCATAAAACAGGTGCTAAAATGAAGGCCGCTGTGGAAAGGTCAAGCTGGATTTAAGTCTCTTTGGGTATACATATATTTGTATTTACTTTCTAAACAATTGCTTTGCTTTCAGTTTCTATGGCAGTACGTGTATTTAATATTAATTGTAAAATAGAACTTTATTGAGTGAGGTCTTAATTGAAGTGCACTTAAGCTAAAATACCATGTAACTGCTTTAAAATCGTTGTTGATGAAGATTAGGATTCTCTTGAGCTCTAATTAATTTTCAGGAAATTATTTATTCAAGCTCATTTATGAAGAATATATATATATGTATATGTTTCCTGTTTACAAATTGATTTGAATCTTAGATATTTCCATATACATTGTACTTGATGTGATTGATGTAATAATTTATTAGCTTCCAGAGAGGAAGTTGAAGATAAAACTCAAATGTCAGCTTAAAATGTCAAAAGATGTTTTGGCTAATGAAAATATATTTAAATGTCCTTTGGGAGGCCTAGATCTTAAAGATGTTGTACTAAGATACTAGCTGAGGGAGCTAAGAAGCAGTACTTAATATAGGTTTCAATAGTTTTAGCATGCATAAGCCAAATATGAAATCAATATATCTGATATCAATATATATTACACAAAAGCTTAGCTATGGGAAGTAAGAATTGATGTAAGAAATTCATAAAATATAGAAAACACACACTCACACACACACACATACATACACACTTCTGTTCCGTTGCCATGCCACACCCATATTACAGGGCATATAAGAGTATTAAAACGACTTTCTGTTATTTTTCTCCGCCCTGAGCCTGCCATGAGCCATCCATAGAGACTTCAATCATGCCATTGTGCTCGGTAATATGCTGCCATCATATTATTTTGGCCACGAGCTGCCACGAGTGAGAGGTGGCAAATCGCATTGAATAGAAATATCAGCGCGCTGTGAATGTAACATTTCAATTTGCTGCAACAAATGCTCATAATTTATAAATTTTAAATCTATTTTAGCCCAACGACCTGCGTGCTGCGTTTTGTGGCATGCCACGCAGCAAATGATACAAAGAATAGATGCAGGGGTTGCCAGAGTGAGAATCGGGGGGGCGTGTTTTGTTGCTGATTTATCGACGTCGCTGCTGCTGCTGCTGCTGTTGCTGCTGCTGTTGTTGCCATTGTCTGGGTTTTTGGCACTGTTAACCCGATTTTCCACTTTTCGTGCGGCAACGTGAATGGCGCGCGCGGCATGCATGATGATCATGTTTACGCTGTGCCCCCGCTGCCCCTGCCCCCTGCCACACTCTACTCAAAAAAGAAACCACGTTAGATGTCACTTATGGGGCGCACGTTCAAGTCGAGTCACGTCACCTTTGGCTGCGTCTGCGGCTGCGATTGCGACGAAGAACAAACCAAAACCAGGCCACGACCATGCCAACCAAGACATTGGCAACGGGCGCAAGTCAAACTTTTGCAGTTGACAGTGCAGCACTACTGCAGCAAGCTGAGCTGCAGAATAAGGCAAGACAATGCTATTTATATGCAGCAAAGGGTGAACTCACTCAGCCTGTGCTATAAGCCAACTCTTGCCATTTACAAATATACCCTTAAAGCTAATATGCCCCGCTCACACATTGCCTTTTCCTGAGGGTATAGAAACGCATTGGGTAACAAGATCACGTAATGTGCCGCGAGATTTTTGCAATTTCATGTGCCTTGCGTATCGGAAAACTATCTTTCAATTAAATTCCATATCGTGACGCTTCAATTTCAATTCGGCTCGCATGAGGTAAAAACTGCGATGGCACTTGGCAAAAGTTGTTGATAAATTAATAAACCAAACAAAGTTTTTGTTAAGCCTAATTTGATTACAAAATTGCAGTGCAAATATTTTCACTGCAATTTCCTATCATTTTAAGCTATTTTGCATATATTTTGTGCTGCGCCACAACAGCAGCAGGAGCAGCAGGAGCAGCAACACCAACAATGACAGCAACAGAGCAAAACAAAAGCAATAAACAAATATTTGTTGGGTCAGGGGCCCAATAATGAAATTTATCGCGTTGTCAAGCCCGTACAATTTTCGGTTTGGAGATTTTCGGTCGAGGTTTGTTGGGTCCGGTGCTTTTTCAACATCATTTAATTTAATTTAATTTAATTTATTTTTCAGTGAGCCGAGTTGGCCCAGAAATTTATGTAGCTGCAAAAACTTTCGCCTTTTGCCGCCGTTGTCATTTAAAACTAATTTGCATAAAGTGAGTCGCTACGCATTTTTGATTACCTGTGGCCCAATCTCACATATGTCCAAGCGTTTCGCAATAAATTGCCTCCTGATGACTCCCTTTTAAAAAGAGCAACCAATCCAGTTCCAGCTCCAGCCCCAGCTCCAGCTCCAGCCCCAGTCCAGTCAAGAGCAACAGCAGCAGCATCAGCAGCAGCAATTCGATTTCATTTTTATGGCGTATAAATTATTCAGACTTCGTCTATAGACTATAAAATGTTGAGGGTCGTTAAGTCGCAACTGTCTATTTTTGCTGTTGTAGCTGTTGTTGCTGCTGTTGTTATTCCTGTGTGGCTGACCTTGTATCCCTTTTTTTTTTCTCTAAATAGACAATTTGCCCCTGCTTTACGCACTATTGTCCTGACCAGTTGATGCTGCTGCTGCGCTAACCCTCTGCCTGTCCCTTTCCTCACATAAAAATCAGTTTAAGCGCATGCCGCAGCGCCTGGATTTATGCTACAGTGTTTTGTCCTCGGCCCTGCTTTGATACCCTCAACCCATTAGAGGTGGCAAGATTGCTCTGGCCTATAAATAGAAGGAGTGACCGCTGATCACATGACTGATCTAGATTTATTAGATAAACTACAAAAGTTTGCTCTACATATTTTACTTTTTTAATTTCATTATTCAGCCTAAATGGAGCTTATGCATATTTCACTGCGCTGGGTATTTCTTAGTCTGTCACTTTCCTCTAGTGTTTACTTCCTTGTTTTTGTTTCTTTTCGGTCTGCTGTCAACAATTTTACGAGTAAATTGAGAGCCACAATCGTTACGGCAAATCACTTTCAGCTTAGAGTCCATCCAAACAGCGTCACAATTCCGCAACGAAATTGAAACTCTTTCTAGTTTTTGTTGTTGTTTGTTGTCGTTGCTCTTAAAGCCAACAGCAGAACAGAAATGACTTATTTAAGACATAAATAAATACATATTAGATGCTAGCTGAGCATAGATAGTGTTTGTCTTATTTTTAATATCTTCTAGAGTTCATTAAAAAGTTCTTTAGTTTTTTCTTTCGTTCCCTTTTTGGAATTATCAATATTGAATGAGGGCAGTCACTGGCTGGCTATCTGGCTGTATGATGTTTGCTTTGAGAAAGTGCAGCGTCATTGTTGCTCAAAGCAAACAACGTTTGCTCGATGAAGGACAACAAATACGCATGAAGTTGCGCTTTTTGCTCAAGCGCAGACAATTTGCTGTTTGCCTTTTAAGGCCAAGCAGACGGAAGGATGTGATTGTCCTGGGTCCGAGTGAGTCAGCTCCAAGCAGTGACCCAATTAGTTTAAAAGCTCAGTCGCCACACACACACACACTCACACAAGCACACACGCACGCTGTGCATTTCCCAAGCAATCAATATTATTTGTGCAAATATTTAAACAATGCTCGTAAAGTACTTTTAGCAAGCCTTTTCGCTCTCTTGTTGATCTGCGAGAACTCTTATTTATTTATTTTATTTTTATTATTATTTTTTTTTTTTTTTGCTTGATTTGCAAATTGCCTAGCAGACGCATTAATAAAATAATATAATGTATGAATAAATAAAATTTAATTTTACGTAAAAACTGACAAAGCAGTCCCCAGTCAAAGTCTCTTTCCCTCCGCATCTGTATCTGTATATGTATGTGTATGTGTATGTCTGTGTGTGCGACAACTAGAAACAACTAAAGGCAAATGCGCAAAAAATTGCTTGTTTTGTTTGCTCAAAGTTGTTGTTGTCGTTGTTGTTGTTGTTGTTGTGGCATATTTGAGTGTATTTGCACAAAATACGTGAAATTACGCGAAAAGTTGGCTGACTGTCTGACTCTCTCTCTCTCTGTCTCTGTCTCTGTGAGCGTCCCCCGGTCGCCCCCGGGCCGTCAGTGCTCAAGAATTTGACGTCAAGGCGACGCCAAAGGCAACTCGAGCGCCGGCCAAAGCCTTTGGGACTGAAAGGGAGCCGTTGCAAATGGTATTGTGTGTCTTGCCCGATTCTCGCTCGGCTGCCTGGCTGGCAGCTTGTTAGCTGCCGTTGTCCCGAAACAAATGCCATTTAATTTTGATGCCAAAACGTTTGTGAGTTCTGCTATCTGTGTGTGTGTGTGCGCAATATGATAGCCAGCTAGTAATTTTTTATATATTACATCACCTGTGCCACACTCTCGCAATTGAAACAAGTAGTCAAACAAAATTATTAATAAGCTTGAGCTTGCTGCGGCATTCAGCAGTTGAACAAACTGCATCAAGAAGTAGGCAACAGCAAACACTTTGCAGCGGAAATCTCATTTGTCATGCAGCTGGCCATTTATCAGCTGGCATTTAAAAAGCCATTAAAACTGAATCCGACAAACGTAATAATAAAAAAAAAAAATATTATGAGAAAAAAAAAAGAAAAAAAACTGTGTTCAGGCGGCACACAGGAAACAGGCCGCAAAGGCTGCCATGAACCTGGCACCAAGTGCCGCTGCCAATTCAATTCATAATTTAAAAGCCAGAGCCGATTGCCCAGTCTACGCCTTGGCGGCCCACCTTTGCCGCCCCCCTCCCCCGCCCGCTGAACGTGAACAGCGCCGAGTCGCAGCAATAAATTAATATAAAAATTCCTCACGCTCAGCCAATAAGAGTGAACATTGAAGCATTTTATCGCAATTGCCAGACGATAGAGACCTCCCAAGTCCCGGCCAGACTGGGAGCAACGCCTGGCCGAGATGTCTGAGATGCCAGCGCACGCGGGCAGTTTTTCTTTGGTCTCCGACCAAGTCGTAAGCTATTTGAGGTATGCACAAATAGAAGAGCGTACATTTAAATCGTTTAACAATTTGAGTCTTTATAGGCAGCAAAGGGCTGAGAGAACCTTAGAAATCTTGCTGAAACACTAAGTTGAGATCTTCAGATCGGTTGTCAGAGTTGCTTTGATTAGATTTGAGAGACTTTTTAAGTGCTCTTCCCTTTTTATTATCAACCACCTGTTACAAGTGCCATATACCCTACATATTTCTATAGAGTATCTAAATAGCTTGCGAGCAACACCCACTGAGCTCACCAAAGCTAATTGCAGTCGACATTTAAATCGTTGCGCGACTTTGATTTACTTACAAAGTTGAGCAACAACAGCAACTGAAGGCGATCCCCAGCACTTTGAGTTTTCAGATCTTCCAGAGCCATAATGAAAAGGGCAAAGTTTTGCATGTGACCTCGTTGGCTGGAGAAACTCTCTCTCTCTCTCTCTCTCTATCTATCAGGCTGGCAAATGGTTGACTGGCTGCAACTTTGTTAATGGTTTCGTCATAAATTTTAATTCGATTGCATCAGTAAGCCCACCCGCACACACACACACACACGTACACAAATTGAGTGCGATGCACGGCTCGACGAGCGTGCACCATGAAAAATGCATTAGACGGCAAGCCAAGCCAAGCCAAGCCCAAGGCCCAAGGCCCAAAACTCGAACTCCAACTGGAACTTCGGTCGGCCATGTGACACACAAGTTTTTGATAGTGCGGCTTTGAGCATGGCTAGACGGGCACGCAGACAGTCTGCTGTTTGAGCGCTCAATTAATTTATGCGGCGTGAAGTCAACTTTGTGGCGTCGCACTTTTCACCAAATGAAGTGCAGCAAAAATTGAGCTGAAATTTCAGTGAAATTTATATGAAATTTATCTGAAATTTCGTTGAGTATTCCGATGGCCACACTTGCCTTTTTTCCCTCTTTGATAGTCTTTGTCATGCTGAAAATGTGCTCAATTAATGAATTTTAAATGCATTGTCATTGTAGCTGTAGCCAGCTGCCGGTGTGGTGTGCGCCGTACGTGGCGTATGCGTAACGTGATATTTGCAAGTCAACCGACAAGCCAAGCCGACAAAAGGCATTATTTATCTGCCCAGCCCGAACAGTTACAGTGGTTGAATGCTCGCTTACCCGCACTAACAGTACGGGCAGCGATCACTGTAAATGCATTTCGTCACACTGTGCGTGTGTGCGCCAAAAGGCTTGTAAGCTGATGCGATGCGGCCAACACGCATTAACTATATGGATAATTCCGCCGCGACTGGCATGACAAAAAGTAAAAAAAAAAAAAAAAAAGAGAGCGAAGAAAAGAAAAGAAAAGAAACGAAAATAACAAGAAAATGCCTGGCATCCTTCATTACCGTGTCCTGGCCCGGGCACGGCTCGTGTGCCAGCGACGCGTCGGCCAACAAGACGAGCGACAAGACATCCGTAATGTTTTATTGTTGTAACTGTCGCCCGGCGCCCATAATATATAGTCTGTGCCACATCCTGGCATCCATGGCTACATATCGCTTCGTTCGCTCAGCCCGGCTGACACAAATCACATGCAACCTTTTCCTCCAACCAACCAACCAACCAGTCAACCCGCCAGAGAAGTCGACGCAGATGGGGGTCGCATTTTTGGTGCTCGTACGTGCCCGCATTGGACAGGTGCGGGTCATGAGCTGGCCCAAGGTTGCGTAAGGTACAAAATTATGTAAGCTTTAAGGCGGAATTAGTGTGCGTCGCATACACTCGAAGAAATTGCCAGCGAGTTGCATGAAAACTAAGAAGAAAGCTGGAGAATGTAAGCGAGAGAAACTTCGCAGATGAATTGTTAGAGTTTTAAATGAAGGAGAATTTTCATAGGGAAAGATCAAGGCAAATTTAAGGGAAATATTCTTAGATTAGTGAGAGGTATTTCTGCTGTACATATTACCTCTTAGCAACTTTGTCTTATTACATTGAATTTCATAACTTTTTCTGAGTGTATTAAGCAAGTGTTTTACCTCTACCGCTCTTCCGCTCTCTTTCGCTCCTGTTTTCTTTTCATTGCTTTCCATCTCTTTCTGGTGCTTTTGTCTGCGTTTGTCGTCATCCGTTTTAACAAATGTTTTGTTAGCGCGACGCTCTCAAGTCTTCCGTTTGCAAAAATTATGCGGAAACGGAAGCGACAAAAGGAAAACCACAATTCTGTGTGTGTGTGTGTGTGTGTGAAGTATACTCTTATATGAGACTCCACTACTTCTGTGTGTGTGTGTATGGATGACACGTGGCGCTCGCATATGTGACTGCCTATTGATTGCTCACCTGCTGCCGCTGTCTATGCCTTTGCTGTCCTAGCTGTCCTTGCTGCCTTTGCTGCACCCTGTCATCGGCTCGAATTAGGACTATTCAATTTTGATTATTAAATAATGCCGGCGAATTGATAAAAGCAATCCGACAACAACAACTATTTCTAGCGCTATGTTAGTGTGTGTGGCACGTGCCGCACTGTTCACGTATCCACGCCACGACTCCTTGGCGCTGTCAAATAGTGCGTGTCCTAAGCAAAAATTGTAATTAAATTGAAGCCCAGGAAGATGACTCTTTACTCTACCACGCCTCTGGCAGTTTCCTGCTTAGTCGGGTAAACAGAGCCTCCGATTTATGCGAATACCGTTACCTTTTTGATAAATCATAACAGATTCGCATAATTTTTATCGATTTGCACAATTTGGTTTGCATATGTCGCTGCTAGCTATCTGTGTGTGGGGAGTGTGTTCGTGTGTGTGTGTGTGTGTGTGTGTCTTCGACTCGGTTGGGCTTTCAAGTTAAACGTTTCAATAAAGTCGAGCACCTGTCAATAAATCGAAATTGCCTCTCGTATTATTTTTATCGTCCACGTTTCGTTTGCTGCACAAGCCTCTGCCTCATGTCATGGACTTTCGAATGGCCACGCCCATGCCCCTGACGGGACGACCTTCGATATCTATCTGCCTCATCGTCGTCTTCAACATGCTCGTCTTCTGCTTCTTCCAGCTGAGCGCGTCTGCGGGTTTTTTGGTCTTGCCATCGTCCGTCTGGCAATCGCATTCGCCCTCACATTCTCTCACTGCCATTCTCTGTCTATCGGTTTTTTGGTTTCCAACATTTTCCATTTGAGCTGTGCTTTAGATTTTCGTTTTGTCTTGGCCACGTTTTAATTCAGTTTGGCAATCGAATTGTTGGCCAGTTTTCATGCCATTTCGTTGGATCCAATTAAAGTCGCGTTTGAAGTTTCCCACCAATTGCGCCTTTAATTTTAATCCACTTCAGCAATAAGAAACGACCAAATGAGATACCCACGCGACATCCTCATGAAAATTTAATAAGCAGCACGCCATTATAGCGACTCGATGTGAAAATGGATGTGGATATGCGAGTGGGTGGTTGCTGCTGCTGCTGCTGCTTCTGCTGCTGCCGATGATGAGAGAGGGACTCACAGACCAGGCACATGTCAAGACATTCAGAGCAACAGCAGCAGCAGCAGCGGCACCCCATCCCCTGAGCTCACATGTGTCATGTAAAAAGATTCTTAAACAAGAACCAAGAAAACGCAACGCAAAAAAAAAAAAATAAAATAAATAAAAAACAACAAACTTAAAAATAAAATGCGTTTCATGCTTTTGACTGTCAGGTGTGGGCGGCAGGCGCACAGTGGGCCAAGTATAAGAGTTTTAATCGAAAATTTTATAATTGAATTAAAATGTTGAAACTAAATGCAGAGTCATGAATGCGCTACGATTTTAATGCATAGATTAAATGTTAAGTGTATTGAGCAATGACCAAACTCAATTTTTAGTGATGGATGGTGGATGACGGACTGAATCGAGAATTTGTGGTCCAGTCAAGAGACAAAGAGACCATAAGCTTATGCATATATACTATACCAACAGAGATACAATGCATATAAAGCTTTACACCTGTTTGTCATTTAAATATAACCAAAATCGTGCTAGCTTTTGGTACCACTGTACGCAGCTGTCCTTGTGCAAGTCGTTGCTCTCACAGAGCAGCGCAACAAACAAGCGAAATATTATTTACGAGCTGTCAAATCCCAGTTAACATGCTTTATGCAAACGACGAGCAGGAGGCACACATAGGATATGCAAGTGAGTGTGTATGTGCGTGTGTGTGCTTGTAGCTGCGGTCGCATAGTTGGCTAAGAGACAGCCGCAGATACAGATACAGTTACAGCTAAAAGATACAGCTACTGCTGAAGATACAGCTACAGATACATTTGCCATGCTGCAGATGCGGGCACCACGTCTTTGGCCTCGCCTCCAGACGCGTTGAATTGCATGCGAGGCGAAGCATGGCGGCGGGCAGCGACGAGCAGCGACGAGCAGCAAGGATCAGACAGAGGCTGGGCAACAGGCATAATAAAATAAGAAGCATAAATAAAAGACGCAGGCGGACCAACAAATGAAACCACGAAAAAATAATTTAAATTTATGTACTTCTGTACATTTATTTGTGCGTCGCACATTTCTCGACGTTTTCTTCATTTTCTTCTCAATTCTGTTTTCCTTTTCTTTTTTTTTTGGCATACGACATTATATTCAATTTACATGTGTATACGTGTGTGTGTGCGCGCGCCTGAGTGCCACTCAGCGTCAGTTACAGCAACATGAGGCAGAGGATAATGCAAGGACTTTGCTGGCAATGGCGACCTGTTGTTTAAGGTATTACTTAAAATGTTAAATGTGCGCGCGTGTGTGTGTGTGAGTGTGTGCTTGCGTGAGTGAGTATGTGTATCGAACTCATAATAGTACACTGAGAGAAACACCAAGTTTGGGAAAGCAAGCGCAAAGTTGTGGAGAATTTTTTGTATAATTTTTAAAGTACATAAAAGCTTACAAAAAAAATTAATTTCATAAATTTTAATTTTTAGAAAATTATTTACGCTAATTATAACAATTTTACTATAGTAGAAAATTAAAAATAAATATAAAATTCATTCATTTCAAGATAGATTTAACAAAGAGTTGCCAAATAGTTTTCAAGTGCTGCAAACATGGACATATACATATGTATATATAGTATATGAACAAGTATATATTCATGCATGCCTGCTCATGTGTTACTCTCTCACACAGTCAGAGAGAGAGAGGCAGTGCGTGCGAATGTGTGTGCGAGTGTGCTTGACAATGCGTACGTCAGCATGACAAGTTGCCTCAAAAAGCGAGACAAGTGGAAATTCGTTAAAGAAATACGTAAAACAGATAAAGGAGCGAGTTGCTGCAGCCACACAACGACGACAACAACACGACGAGAGGCTCAACTGCATGTGTGTGTGTATTAGTGCATTGGGAAGTATGTGAGAGAGTGTGTCTGTGCAGGAAGATATGTCGTCAGCAGCAAATAAAAATTAATTGAAAAATGTTTATCAAGGACTTTATGATTAAAATGCACAATGCACAGCGCAGGCAGCAACATGCACTGAACAACTGACGGGAGAAAGAGTGAGAGAGATAGATAGAGAAAGCATGAGGAAAAGAAAGAAAGAAAATGTCGAAGAGAGAGAGAGAGAGTTGGAAGTTTATAGAGTGGAAAATACTCTATAATCAGGCAGCAGCAAGTGGAGCTACCCATGCTAGAATCTCATTATGAACAAATTCAATTCAATTTATTAATAATATAATAATTATTGCTAGCCTAGGGCTAAAAAGAACAACCTTTCATCATATCACCATCATCGCCATTCTCTCCCAATAGGGTATACAAATTAAATGCATATAAATACAATTTCTCATTTAAATGCTGCAGATCAAACTTTCCAGCTTTACTCCAGCATGCTCGTCCACAACAGCAACAGCAACAATATACATTTTAATCCTACCCACTTGCAATACGGGCTATAAATAAAATAAATATAAATTCAGTTTCTTATTTGATTTCTCGCCATCAGCAAATAAATGCATCATTGACGCATTAACCGAAGTGAGGCAAAACTTAGCATGGCAACTGAAGTGACATGTGGCATGCATAAAGCTTATTTCCGAAAGCAGCTGCACTTTGCATATGCTACACTCACACACACACACACACGCGGACAGCAACAATTTGTATTAAAATATTTTATGGCAAATATGCGCGTAAAACAGTTTCAAGTTTTACGCATTAAAAATTTAACAAGCGCTTATCCGCTTAGTGCAACACGCCTGGCATGCCACAGAGGCGGGGCGGGGCGGTGCAACAATGGAGTCTGGTTGGAGTTGATTTCGTTGCCCGTTGCCAGCCACTTCTAATATTTTAATTTTGACATTTACGAAGCTACACAACAAATGAGAGAGGGAAGCGGGGAAGTAACAATATATACATACATACCAAAATATTGCATCAACACGCAATTGGGCAGAAATAATATGCCAGCATTAACAGTAAAAATGTGAAAGCGGCCTAATTGGCAGCAGTCACAGTTGAAATTATAATATTTGTGTGTGCCAACAACGCATGCAGCACCTGTCGCGCGGCAGCGTCATTAAATCATAATACAAATTTTGATTAGGGCCGCGTGACATTTGGATCAAATTTAATGCTTAGCATTGAGATCATTTTAAATTAGGTAATAATGTGAAAATGTAAGCCTTTGAGCTGGCCTAGTGTTTGTGCATCGTTAATTAGTTAATTAGTCAATCAATCAGAGCCAGGTAATTAGAGTTTGGGGCGTGCGTTCATCTTCAATCAGTCAGTCACTCAAGCTGATATGACTTGAGCAGCGAAGCGAGTCACTTCTTATTGGATATTTATTAAAAGTTGTTAACTTTTAGGATTTAATCAAATATGATGGCTCCGTAGCTCATATACGTTCATCAATCAGCGTCAATCACAAAGGCAATCCATTAGAAGAGAAAGTTTTATACATGAAACAAATGCCATATAGATTATTAGACATATATAATTATGAAATCATCAAGTTAAGATTGTCTATCAACCATCAATCAATCAATCAAACATTATGTAACTTAATATTTACTATGTTATAGACTATATATATAAATTTCATAATCTAAGCTCTAACTCTAACTCCTGTCAAAAAATCCGCTCGAAGCACTTCAATGTGCGATGCAATTTTCGCGCATCAATCGTTCAATCCGTCAATCATAATGAACAATTGTTAGCTTGTAGCTATAGAGATCAAGTAGTTTAAGGTTTCTTCCAGCTAAAACTCGTGTAATTAATGCCAATAAAAGTTGTCCTCGTTTATGTGTTGGTAAAGCCAGCAGCTATTAGCAAAACAATTTGTAGCTGCTGTTAAAATTGCTGGGGTGGGCCTGCCATGCCCGCGGCCACGTCTATTAGATTACGGCGTAGTGTGCTTGTACCCAATGCCAGTATTAATATTTAGTTGTATTTTTCAATGCATTTAACTTTATTTGTAGTTGGCAAATGTTTTAAGCACCCAACGACAAGGCAGGTCGCACAATTGCGGTTAGATCTTGTAGAGACAGGGTGTGCATGTGTGTGTATTTTAAAATGCAACAGATGCGCCAAATTAATGCGACCATTAAATTGTATTAGCGTGTGCAAAATGTAAAGCGCATTGCCAGTTGAAGCTGAAGCTGAAGCAGCAGCAGCCACAACAGGGGCGAAAGCAGCTTGTCAATGTGAGAGTGTGTGTGTGTGGGTGTGCGTGTGCGTCTATCTGTGTGCAAATGTATCCGCATCCGCTTACTATCGCCCGCAGTTAGTGTGCGTTGCATTTGCTGCAAATTTGTGTGTGAATAAACATGAGAGTCGTTGCATTAATGCGCATACAAAAGCCAACAGCGCAATTCCCAACCCATCTCACTCTTCCTCTCTCTCTCGCTCTCTCTGTCTTTGTCATTGTCTCCCTCGCTCTCTCTCTCTCTCTCTCTCTGGTTGTGCTCCTGTTTGGCATATCGTCAAACACACCCACAACATCGACATGGATTTAAATATCGCAGTCAGCAGACAAACGCAACTGCAACGTGCTTAAATATCAGACAGCAGCAACAGCAACAGCGGCAACAACTGCAATAATAGCAGCAAGTTTATGTGGCACGCCTCAAACTCTCACCACGCCCACACACACACACACACACATAACCGCCTTTTAGCTATAAATTTGGCGAGTGTTTGCTGCGTGTGTGCTCATTCTTATTAGTTCAGCTTCAACGCCAGCAACACCACAAAAATAGCAACAACAGCAACAACATTAGTGGGTAATACGAGAGGAAAACTTAATTTAATATCGAGATATATCGAACCTAATGCACACATCCACGCAGAGCGCTTACTGAAAGCACTAAAAACGTTTGGAACGGGTATCAAGGACTGCGCAATGCACTGTAGCTGTCAAGCGTGTGAAGAGAGAGAGAGAGAGAGATAGAAAGAGAGTTAAACTTATAGAAGAAAGTTTCCATATGATTAAGAGAGGCTCAGCTAAATTATCAACGTATTCTGATAATCATGGCTGAAATACTTCATCTCTTATAGGAAAATTCACTTCAGCAACTTAATATACCCCATTTGCTAATCCAGCAAGCAGCTTATAATAATAGAGTATCCTTTCAGATAACAGAGAGAGCTTGCCGACAGAGTTTGGCTGGCTACAAAAATGCATTTAATTATGTGCAGCTCGGAGCGAAGCTTATGTATATATTTATTCATTAGTCGGCGCAATAATTTGTTGCCTCGCTCTGGGGCAGGCAGCGAAATTAGCGGCGCTTACAATCGGAGCAGCAGCAGCAGCAGCAGCAGCAGCAGCTAATAAAAGGATGCCCCGTTTAATAGGCTTCTAATTGGGCCCGGCTTTTTTGAAAATGCGAATTGTTGAATGCATTTTCATTTGGCTGCAGCTACAGCTGCTCACATTCGCGTATTTGTATTCCAATTAAAGCCCATCAGCTACCGCAGGCAACTAATTTCAGCATGTAGGATAGGCAACAAGAAAGGCAGCAGCAGCAGCAGCAACAGCAAGAGAAACCAAGTCCTATTAGCAGGCACATAATGCTCGTGTAACAATATCCATAACCAAAGCGCAACTCCCAACTCCACCGCCCACCCCCACTGTATCGGCCGTTGCTGTGTCTGCCAGCAATGCATTGTTAACTTGCCAAATATCTATCACTAATTGTTGGCAACGACCACAGCAACGGACACATGGTTAATTACAACATGAGCTGAAGAAGGCGGCAGCTGGGGCCAACTCCCAGCTGACAGCTGGGAGTGTGATGCAGATCCATCAGCAAATGCCGCAAAAACCCAAAGGTAAACAGTAAATTCGAAATAAAAGCCTGGGTCAGTAGAATTCATTTTGAATGCCCAAATTGCATTCAATCAGAATTCAAAACTCAACTGCAGTGCAGGCGGAGCAGCTCCAAGTATATTCGAACTGAAGGTTGAGGCACGAGAATTTGCTAAAATTTGCCTTATATTAGCCTATATAGAATAGACCTACTAAAATATATACAATCATAAATCCATTGAAAATGAAAATGATATATTATTGTCTGAGTTTTCTCATTCTTATTCCGATTGCCTATAAAATCTTTTGATCCACTCTAACATCTATATACAATGTAGACAGTCAATCACATTTATTATATATCCGGCGTAAATTACGTAAAATCGTATTTACAGCACCTCAAGCTAAAATCGAAAATAAATTTGTTTAACACTTCAACAATGGAAATTGATCTAAATTAATAAGACTTAATGAGAAGTAAGCAGCGTTTCGCCAGGCTTATAATTATATTAATGAACACAGATACATATAGGCACACATTCGCACCCACACTCACACACACACAGCCAAGCATAGCCAAAGGGTTAAAGTGTGTGTGGCTCGTGTTACAGTGCAATGTGCATATATTTGCATTGGAATATTAATGCCATAATTATATGGCACATGGACACAATGTACGCATGTTTGCAATATTTAGCAGCTCTGTAACTGCAAATGTATCTGTATGAGTGTAACTTTAGCTGCATCTGTATATATGTATATCTGTAAGCCAGTCATTGAGCTCTATTGTATTGCTGCATTCAGTGATATGAAATATTTTGTTGCTGCTATTGATAGTTGAGGTTTTGCGTTATGTATATTAGGGGATAGCTCACATAATACAACTCAATTAATTTGCAATGCCCAATTGTGATTAGGAGCACAGCTCAACAATCTGTACGGCTGTCAGTCCGTCCGTTACCTTGAGGCTTATTCAATTTCAATCAGTGTCTGCAATCGAGCCAGTTCGAAGCTAGTTGGCTATCTGGCCAAAAATTAATTAGAGGCTAAACTGTTTCAGATAAATACATATATGTATATAATGCAATAAATTATAAGTTTATTGCTGCCGGATGTGCTGCAGTCGTATATTTCACAATGCTATAGAGCCATGTGGTACTGAAATCGACTTAGCGCGAACTTAGTGCCACGCATATGGAATGAATGCATTTGGTTGCTGCTATTGCTACTGCTGTTGATGCCAGCTGTATGTGTGTGTGTGTGTGTGTGTGTGTGGCTGCTTGGGCTAAGTGCGGATTAAAGGTGAAATAACGCAGTACTCAGCTCACCCACTAAAACCCCACCCAATTGCACCACCCGCCGTTCAGTCGCTTGGCGCACGGCAAGGCCAAAGCAATACTCAGACCGATCCGCTGCTCGAATAATGCCCTGCATTAGTGTACAATTTGCTCATTTGCTGGCAGCTAGTTTACGGCTGCCACACAGTCGCCCACCCTCGATGCCAGCAGCAGCAACCACTGAGTGCCACCAGGCACGCAGTCAATTACACTGACAGAAACTACTGAAGATATTATAACTAATTTATTTATTAATTTATTTTAAGTGTTGCAACAAAAAAAAAATATTTGAGTTATGTTTTCTTCATAAAATATATTTATAAATATATAAAATTAATTTTGAGTACAACTTTAATCCTTTAAATTATTTAAATTTTTCATGAAACTAATTATTATTAATTTAATTTATATTTTTAAATTACTTGTAATGAAAAATATATAAGAAAAAATGTTATTTAATTTTATATAAAATAATAATTGTTAATTCATTTATATAATTTTATATATATTTTTTTCATATATATTTTTTTTTATTTTTCATATTTTTCCTCATTAAATTTTTTATTTATTTTTTATTTTTATTATTATTATTATTATTATTATTTTCCATGAATTTCTCTCAGTGTTGCATTAATCCAATGCGCGCGTTGTCTGTTCTTTCGCATTGCCGCGTTGCATTTATTTTTCAAACAATTTCAATATGCTTTTCCTGCATAATCTCTACCTCTCCCTCTCTCACTCACTCTTCCACTCTTCTGCTGCATAATCTCTTTGTCCCACTCCCCGCCTATTTCTCACTCTATTTCGCTCGCTCTCGCTCTCTTTCTTTGTCTGTTGGTATCTGTTTAGCTGTCTCATTGTTTTATTGCATAATGGCTCAAGTGTTTGGGTGCGTTGTGCGTGGGTCTGTTTATTTAGGATTAGTTGGGTTGCACGTCCACAAGTTTAACTCGTATGTTTGCCTTTTGGTTATGCCGGCAACCCCTGTCCGCAAAAATACAAAAAAAAAAATGGGTACGAACTCGAACTCCAACTCTAAGTAAAAGAAATTGGTGGTTGCTTTGGTTGGGCGCACTGGCTGGCTGGTTAGTTGGTTGGTTCGCCTTTCTCTCTGGCTGCTCCGGCCGACCCTTGACCCTGAGCTCTAATTTGAGTTTGACATTTATGTCAATATTTGGTCAGTCATTGTTCGCACTCACACTCGGCATCGCATTCGCGCATGCAGTTGAGCGAGCCCCTGCCCATTGACCAAATCTCCTTTATTATATTGTTACGCTTGGTGTCCTCATTTCTGTACTCTTCCCTGTTTGCCTGTCGCCCAGTTGACACCCCCTGTGCTGGTTCTGGTTTTTCTTTATATTCGTTTGCCTGCGGTTTGCTGCCTGCATGCGGGTCGGGCACGGACTTAAGCGGGCAAAGGCAGCGGCAGGAGGGCCTGCTACTTGGCCAGTTGGTGACACGGACACTAATAGAAATTTATTGAACATACTAAAATACAATTAAATAAATTATGAGATTTACTCGGACGACGCATCTTTTATAATTTTTTTTCTTCTCTTCTGCTTTCCTCTTCTTTTTGCATAAGCCCCTCGCGTGGCATTACGGTTCCACTGTGGGATAATCAGAGTGCGTGCCCCCTCGCGTCCGTTCAGGTGCTTTGCGCTGAGCTACGCAAAGGATTTCTATTAAAAGCCGCAACAAAGTACCGCAAAGTAAGACAAAGTAGTGAACGGAACTCTGGCTGTGGCACTAAAAGCGCAACATGTTGCCTCAAGTAGCGTAGCGAATGGGCCAAACTGGGCTCAGACATAGACATCGCCTACTTTGTCTGGCACTCATCTACATGCCGCCCCGTAAATTATGGAGCCGTGCACGTCTGGTCATTAAGCCAAATAAAACCGGCACAAGATTTATACACGCGCCCAGACCAACAGCCATAGCCGCAGCAGCTAAAGCCGAGAGGAAGCAGGCATCCAGCTCCTGCATCTGGCCAACTTTCAAATGGACTAGAACAAAGCAGCTGAGCTAAGTTGTCTGTCTGTCCGTCTGTCTCTATCTCTCTGTCTGTTTGGTCTGTGTGCGGGAAGAGGGTGGCTCTCTCTCTCTTTCTCTCTCTTTCTCCTCCCCAACCCTCGATTTTTGGGCCTTTGCTTGCGTTAACTTTTTGATATAAATTTCAAGCTACCGACCGGGCACTTAATTTTAGTCGACCCTTCGGCCCGCTCATCCACACTGGGACGGAGTTCGAAAAGGTGCAGCATTTATATATGCCGCGCAACAGTTAATCTTAGTTGCGATTAGTCAGGCCAAATAAACTTATATTTAGGGAGTACGACGTGCGTGTCTATGCCTCAGCCACAGTTACAGTTACAGCTATACCTATGGCCGCAGCTTCAACAACAGTTAATAAGATCACGTAATTTATTCCATTCGAGCATATTCATGGCCATAATAGTGCCTGTTGGAGTAGAAATAGAGGTATTAGGCAATAAAGCGTTAAGCGTTGCCATTTGTTACCATTATAGTTAAATCATGTGGGCAAACTAAGCACAGGCCGAAAGCTCTCTGAGTTGACTGAGGGACTTGCTGATTGAAAGTCTATGTAGTATTTAGGCATACAGGTGAAAAGATAGTTGATTTTCATATCCTCTATATAGAACTATTGAAAGTGAAAAATTAATTGAAATATTTTTTAAATGATGAATAAATCTTAATTTAATTTTTTAATTTAATTGACCGAATTTAAATTTGTTTTAACTATATTTAAATTTTTTTGTATATTTTAGCTTAGTCTGAATTATTTACAAAGTGCATTCATTGATCGACTAACTGCAAAGGAAAAGAACTAGAAAGTAAATTTATCTAAATAATAAAACCAAATAAAATAAAATACTTTCAGTCGAACAAAGCTGAGTAATTTTCCACTGACACAATAATAATTTGTAGCTGCTTCAGATGATAAATTATTTAACTTTCTGCAACTAAGTATAAAATACTATAAACAAATCTCTGCATATAGTTTTCTGCATGTTTCCCTGCATGTGTACATGTGTGTGTGTGTGTGTGTGTGTGTGTGTGTGTGTGTGTGTGCGTGTGTGTATGGGCGACAACAGTTAAGCACACATTTCGGCCAGCAGTGGCGAGTCAACAATGTGTGCAGCTGAAACTTTCTACAACACTTGGCAGCTCGGCCATAGATAAACAATAGTGTTGTAGTATGTATGCAGTGCTCGGGAATTGTGAAAAGTTTTGAAGTGCATGGCAGCTGGCAACATGCGTCACGCACAATGAAATGGCAGCAGACCGAATGCCAAATCGTTTTCAGCACTTGCCCTTTGTTTTACTCGAACCGAGCCCGGCCGACCCGCTGCACGAAAGTGCCTTAAAAATTCAAGGCAAGTGCAAACTTTGGCCGCACTTTGCGCAGTCATAAAAAAAATAAGTAAAACTATGTGCGCAGCAACAAATCTAAAATAAAATAATAAAAAAAAAACTGCTAACCCAAATCTAAACCCAAACTAAAACCAAAACTAAACTAACTGCAAAATGGTTTGGCCCGCCTCGCCCCGCTGCACTTTCCACTTTTCAGTTTCCCAAATGCGCACTAAAAATTACTAAATATTCGTACGCAACATTTGAGCCCGTCGACCCAGTCGAAACGCTTGGCCCACACTTTTGGCTAATAAATTGTCTGGCCTTGAGTTTACTTTAAGATCTCGCCAAGCTGTTCGCAGTAGCTCAACTTCTGCTCAACACACACACTCACACACACACATACATTCACGCACACAAAGGAATAGCAGCTATTGATTGCGACCCTTTTTTGGCCACATTGGGGCCATTGTTTGCAGTCTTGAGCGGTTATACCCTAGCAGAGACTGAACTCAGGGTAGCTAAGTTCGCTCGAATGTAATTCAGCTGGAAGAAGCTTTTGAAAATAATTTTTTTGGAGCAGGCTTTAGATGTAATCTTCTGTGGTATTCTATTGCATTTGTGACTGCCAAAAATTAAACTCGTTCTAGTTTTAGCTGCAGGTAAAGCTGTTAAGGTATTTAAAGGTAATGGTTGAATAAGTTTGTTATAGCACTTGGGCACATTACACTGCGAAAAATTGTTAGCTTTATTTAAAAACTCTTTTAATAAATATTTTTGTAATTTATAGAGTATTTCTGTCATGAATGTAAAAAAAAATAAGGATACAAAATTAAGGATGTTTTACTAAATATTCTTGGTATTTATAAAGTATTTCTGTCACGAACACAAATAAATAATAAGGATAAAAAATTAAGGATGATTTACTAAATATTTTTGGTATTTATAGAGTATTTCTGTCATGTATACTAAACAAAAATAAAAATAAAAAAATTAAGGATGTTTTAATAAATATTTTGGGAAAAGATAATTATGGAGATTTCAACAGTTTTAATATAATAAAAGACTTTTCCTTGTAATTGTATCTAATATAAGCTTGTTGTCTAATGATTTTTTTTTTTTTTCTATTTTTAACAAGCGATTACTGGGTATTTGCACAGCTCAGTTTTAGCATTTATGATTACATCCTTTCTTATCCATTTTTATTATTACTTTTTTTTTTAATTTTTCTTTTATTTTTGGCTTTTGCCTGCTTTGTTATAGTTTCTATTGTTTTATTTGCTTTTAATTTTGCTTTTCACAAGTTTTTAAGTGCAGCATCGGGCGTCTGTTTAGCATCTCAGACTATGCAACTGGCAACTGGCAACTTGCAACTGGCAATCTGCAATTTGCAATTTGGAATTTGCCAAGGGGCGCCATAATTATTTTGTTGCAATTAAAAGTCTTGACACTCACTCGACTGCGATCCTATTACACTTGCATTTCTTTGCCAACTAAGTCGTAAAATTTCATTGGCAATGGAGCCAAGCAAACAAACAAACACAAAAAAAAAGTATATTGAGAAGAAGAAGCAGAAGGAGCTGGCACAAAACTTACGATCCGCAATTTTTGAGCGCAAACTTTTTGGGCAAACTTCATAATTATTTCCGCGCATATGTGGGTTCGCCTGCCGCAGCTCGAAAATTTTGGCAGCCCTGCAAATATTTGCCGAAACTTTGGTAGCCGAGAGACACCTTGAGCGGGGTATAGGTTAAATGGCCGCTTTAATAATGCGAACTGTGAACTTTGGCATTTCGGTATTTGGCACTTGGCGTTTGATGAATGGCCTCAAAGGGCAAACACCATGCCAGAGTTTTTGGGGAGGGGCCAAATCAAAAATCAAACAGCTATCCTCCCATCTGTATATCGCCATCAAGAATTCTGGCCATAAAATTTCAATTTCTTGCCTATTAATAAGACACAATGCCAAGAACGTTTTTGTTCTGGCCCACAAATATACAGGGAGGTATATACCTACATACATATATATACTATGTATATGTATATAATATTTCACGGCATTTGCCATTGTTTTTGTACAGCTCGACCCCAAAAACTGAAATTAATTTTAAATTATGCATGACCAAGAGTAAGTGGAGGAGTGACGGCACGCCCAGGTAACCGCCAGGGATTTCGAAATTTTCACCTGCCAACATTAACGGCGTGTAAGCGGGTGAGGGTGAAAAGAGCTGGCGCTGTCTCTTTGCCGAATTAAATTCGTAGAAATTCGAGACTTAAAGATAGCGCCAAGGGCGAGTGCCATTCCTTTTGCCTTGCCAGCAAATGCAGCAGCACAAACGGCAGCAGTGGCAGCAGCAGCAGCAGCAGCAGCAACACGATTTTTACGAGTGGCGAGTTTTTTGCATTTATTGAGTAATAAAATCGTAAATTTTCCGTGCCACGTTACAAGTGAATGCGCTGAAACGCTGCCACGTTGCCACAACCCGCTCCTTTGCCCCCGCCTCTTCTTTAGCTTTGCCCACTTGCCTTGGGGCATTGCAATTGTTGGCCATTCAACAAGCGTTCGCAAAAATGCTTCAGCTTCAGCCTCAGCCTCTGTCTTTATCTACTCCAGCTTTGGTTCGCTATCTTGCGCTATTGCCACAGGTGCCTCATCCTGTTGCAAGCTAGCCCCGTTTGCCACTTTCTAACGAGCCGTGGCCGTGTCCGTTGCCCGTTGCCCGTCGCCTTCTTCCTCGAAGAAAAAAACGCTCGGCAGCGATTCCTTTGTGTGCCATTGTCGAAAATTGAATTTCAAATTATTTTCACAGCTCTCTACTTGACTTGCCACGCCCCTAGACTTGTTCTATCTCTCGCTCTCGCTCTCTCTCTTTCCCTCTCTCTCTCTCTCTCTCTCTCTGTCTCTTTCTCCCGTTATCTGACTATCTCACGGCTCTTTAGCCTGTGTAGTCTCTGTATAATCGCAGCTTTATTAATTTTTTATCGCCTACTTGTGCGGCTATTTTTTGCATTTTTATTGGAAATTAAAAATGCTAATGTCCCTAGCGTCGACTTTCGCTTTCCACCAACTTGTGTGCCAACTCTCGTCTCGCAAATCCAGTTCACTTACACTTAACGTCATTTTAATTTGTACTCAAAAATGTATAAAACTTACTTCATAGACTTCGACTCTCTCTCCCTGTCTCATTCACACTGACTGTTTGGCTGGCTTAATAAAGTCGCTGGCCGCTTTGATCTTGAGCCCCGTCTACTGGGATTTGGCGCCCGCCAGCCCCAACGTTTCCATGTCAAATTGCCATTGCCATCGCTTTTTATGCACTGAGCTGTTAATGATGTGGCAAATTATTATGGCAACTGTCGATTGCCAAATGTCGGCAAAGTTTCGCATTTTGAACGGTCGAGAAGGACAAGTTGAGTGTGGACTTCATCTGGTTTGTGAGGAGAAGTACGGAGTTTGTTGCTTATCGAAATGCATTCAACTTGAATGGACATTGCTTTGCAGAGCCACATTGATTGGCTTCTTCGATTTTGGCCGGCTTTGCTTATTGTTATGGTTTTTTCATCGGCTCATTTACCTAAAACCCATCGACCCATCCACTCCATGCGCTGCCGTTGTCAAGCACATAAATATCAGCAAATTCTAATATAATTTGCCTATTTTTTCTTGCCCTGTGCAAACAATTTACCAAATTACCAATGAAATTAATATTTGTATGTATAATGAACATATTGATGCTCTCGAATATCAAATATATATTTAGATAGCAAATAATGCGAGTTTGATTTATACAATATAAATAAATGCATTTATCATTTACCATCAACAACGCCAATCGAGTTACTCAGCTGTATAAAACTAATTTTCAATATATTGACTAATTTACAGAGTAAATTGTTTGCATTGGTCAATAGAATTTATCATTTATGAAGATGAAGCAATGCACTTAGATATGCATATATATTTTTTAAATTTATCATTCGCTTTAGAATTTAGTAAATTAAACTATAGAGAGTTTACTTAAGCAGGGGACTGCAGCCATAAGTCCCATGTTTTTATTGACTAAATGCTTTTATATTAATGGCAAGGCATGATTAAGAAACTTGTTAAGACGTAGTCGCTATTAAGATAATCTCCAAAACTTATGCCATAAAATAGTCAAGCAATTAAATACACTGTAGGTAAAAAAGGCAGCGTTGATAATGATTTGCTAAGTTCTCTAACTTTAAAATCATTTTAGAATTTTATTTTTATTTTTTAATGTAATTAAAAAATTAATTTAATTATGTTTTTAATTTTTTAAATATTTTTAAAATATTTTGTTTTATATTTTGATCATGAATTTCTTGAATTTCTATATTTCTAACCTCCTAATTAATATTTATGTGTTACATTTATTTAATATTAAGTAAATATAAATGTTTTCCTTTATATTCAATTTTTTGTAATATATATATTTTGTTTAATTTAATTAATTTATTACCATAAGTTACTTCATCATTCGCCTCCTAAGTACCTAATGAAATATGCCTTACGCCAGAGTTAGTGTGCGTTTGTTTCGTGCATTTTTGATTCGCGTGCCAAGTTGGCGGTGACGGGCTTATAATTTCTTGACAAAGGTGCATATAATTTGCAGAGCTTTTAGCCGCTAAGCGCGGCCAGTCACGTGCCAGACGGGACGGGCTCCAAAGCTTTGAGTTCAGCTTCAGCTTTGACTCTACCACTCTCTGCCGTTCTCTCCCACTGTCTTTCTCATTCTCTCTTCGGGTTTTCCAGGAACTGTCAGACCAGCAGCTAGGCTGCAGGCAAGCCAAAAGGCGCAAAACAAAAGTCAAATGTCATGTTTATGTCATGTTACCTTCTCTTATTCGTTCGCTTTTTTTTTCATTTCGTGCTCTTTCTTTTTATTTGTGCTTTATTTCACTTTTGCCTTTTGTTTGCCTTCGTTTGCTTTGTGGCGCATTTTCCTTTTTATTTGTTTGGAAATATTTCACTTACACTGACATTTCGCCTCCGCACTCTGATCAACTTCAGAGCAACAAGACGAGCACAATGTCTCACACTTTGTACTGTTGTTGTTGTTGTTGTTTTTTTTTTTTGGTGCCAACACCTGCCACACCCCGTTGCTTGCATCGTATTAGACGCCCACACGTCGTTTTATGACATTTACTTTTATGGCGGATATTTGTGTTCTGGGCCCTTTTCTTGTGCAAGCGTGAAAGCCCACTGAAATATTAATTTGCAATTTTATTGCGTATACGCCGCATGTTGCGCTGCATGATTTATGACAGCAAAGTACAAAAATTTTTAAACAAACAAACAAATAATTTATGTTAGAAATACATACTTATATACATTGATTGAAGAGGTATTTATCAGCCGGTGCAATTAGGCCTTTTCCCTCCCATCTAAACAATGAAACTGGAAGTGAAAAAAAGGGAAAAAGTAAAGAAAAACGTGAAATGAAATTGAAAAGATTAAACGAAACGGCTCGCTGCTCTTTTGTTGCCGTAGATAAGCAGCGTCTCAGCCCAAAAGGAATTAATTTAGTTAAAAGTTTCGCATTAAAACACAGAGCGCACAAAAAAAAAGAGCAGAAAATAAATGTGAAACAACAATGGGGGGCACAAAAAAGAGCGAGTGGCAAAGTTTGAGGGAAAACTTTTTAAATATGCTCGTTTGCTTGTTGGCTTTGCCTTTAACTCCTTTGGCGCTGCTCGTATTTCTTCAACGTTCACTTTTTTTTGCTCTCTTCCTTTTTTGGTAACTGCAGCAAAACAAATTGCAAATTAAGAACTAATTGGCTTACAGAACCTAAAGCAGCCATTAAAAGACGAGAGACGAAGAGAGGGGGAGAGAGAGTGAGACAGGGAACGCTGCGTGCAACTCAAAAGCCGCTTTCACTTTAAACTTTGCCGCATCCTTGGCAGAGATCACACGCCGAAATGAATTGTTCCACCAAGAAATCAAAGAGGTGTGAGCTAACATCAACGTGCATAAAAAAGTGCAAGGCAATGACTGACTAAGAGATACTCTGACTTGCGGCCATTTGCATGAAAGGCAAACCATATCCTCACATATAGTCTATAGGTTATCGTCCATAGCATCGTTTATCTACCTTCAACTCTCATTCGCAACATTTTTATAGAGTATCCGAATATGCATAAAAAAATGCCAAGAACAGCAGCGAGATCCTTCACCATAGCCGACCTCTGGTTGTACACACATATACATATAGCTATATATAATTAAAAAGGAAACAACAGCAGGACTGGCAGGGACTGACAGTCGAGTGCAAAGGGCCAAAGTGCCGCATTAGCATTACGCTCAAGATGTTTTTAGCACGCTTCTTGGCCTGCTCTGCGCTCTTCCCCTCGTCGTGGTCGTCATCGTCGTCTTCATCGCTCGTCTGTTTGATGGCTTGTTTGCGTTTTCGCTTCGTTTGCTGCCCTTTAAGGGTATCCCTTTTCAATTATTTAGATAATTATTTGCACATTTACAAGTGGGACAAACAGCGGCAGCAGCAGGAAAAGATGCTGCACCTGGCAATGTATTCCCATTACATTACGCATACGCCGGATCGACATTCAGTTCTTTTTTTGTGCTACCTTTCATTTGCTTAATTTATGCAATTAATTTACACTTAACCATATCGCTGAATGAGTGGCACAGTGCGCGCTGGCTGTCAGCGTATTATCAACTTAAAATAAATATACAGATATCTGTCCATAAAGCCGAAAATCAAAAATTGAAAATCGAAAATCGAGTATGAAAGAGAAGAGCCGCCGAGCCATGACAAGGGCTGTCAGGGCTGCAATCAATGCAAACAGTACTCGTAATCGCATTGACCAGAGCCAGCAACAACAATACTTGGGGGAATGCTTCAATGGCTGCTGACAGCCGCAGTAACAACAACAATAACTACAACAACATCAACAATAATAATGAGAGAAACGAGCGTGCATTAAATAAATACAATTAAACTTCTTATTGACTGTGGTGTTAACTGCACGGCCTGGCATTTGAAGTTGTCGTCTGCGGCAAGCAGCCAATAAACAAAAGATGACAGCTTCAACATATTTGATTACCTTTGTCATTAACACAAATTTCCGCGGTGTTAAATATGCAAATGTTAAGTGCAAAAGAAATTATAACGGTGACTGCGAATTGTATGCGCATTAAGCGCAACAAAGGCAAGTTGAATGAAATAATGAGAAAAGGAGCAACAAAATGATTTAACTTTGAGTTAAACTTGGAGAAAAGTGAAGATGATAGATGGTAAACTTGGCATAAAGAAGGAACAAAGCTGAGAGACGAGCAAAAAGGAAAAGGTCTTTAAACTAAATATTGAGGAAAAGAAAAAGGAGAGTGAAGGAGAGAGCGAGAGAGAGCCTTAGAATTGCTTTAGATAAACACTATTCTGGCCTGAACAATATAGTCATAAGCTTTTGCTACTCTTAGATATTTAAAAGTGCATTTTACTAACAACAAATGCGGAGAGGGAAGAGAAAAAAGAGTTTAGCTGGAAAGAAAGTCTGAGCAGTAGCTTAAAATTAGCCAAATAATAGACAAAAAAAATTGATGAATCTTTTTCCTCTTTCTGCTAGTGCTTAAGGTGAGACTCACTCATCGAAATAAAACTCACTTTTTAAAAGCAAATGCTTGATCACTTAGCTATTGTTCACAAAAGAAAACTACTAAGTTGCTAAAGAGTTAAGAAAGGGAGTTAAAAAA
Organism: Drosophila navojoa; assembly: GCF_001654015.2. The sequence goes on along the minus strand of NW_022045860.1, from coordinate 1,110,680 downwards.
TGACTTCCTTTAGCTTAACATATATATATAGGAAAGAGCATTACCTCAGACTTTTCTATAACTACAACATGAACTATCTTTTCTGTTTTAATATGTATCCACTTTAAGGCGCTTTCCTCAAACTATACAGTAATTTTAACTTCCAACTGCAAGCAGCGCCCAACCAATTTTCTTACTTCATTTCTTCAGCATTGTAGTTTTTCTATAAATTATTAAATTTGAAAACAAATTACCCCATATAATGCAAACATAATAACAAACATTTTGAGATGTTAAACTGCTGAGCTGATGTTAAAAGAACTCAAGTGAGAGATCGAGTGCGAATGCGAGCTCGAGTTCGAGTTCAAGTTGCAGTTCGAGTTCAGTGCACCAGCAGCATAAAAGCTAAGTAGCCGGGAAATGCATTAAAATTGCAACAGTTCATGTCCAGTTATTTTTGTAGAATCACTGCCAGCTACAAAATTGGGCGCTATTCAGTTGTGCTGCGCTCTCAGTGCTCGACTGGGAGCGGAGCGAGCGGTACTAGGAAAGTAATCACAGCCATGGCTTTTGTGTTATTTCATTTGCAGTGGAAAGTTTTTTGCAGTTTTTGGTGCTGTTGGGCAGTTTTTAAAAATTAACACACAACAAGAGTAACACTTACACACGCACGCACACACACACACACGCGCTCGTGTGTATAGAAATGAAGAGCAACAACATGTTGGCAATCACAGCGAGAGCGCTGGAAGCACTTCCGGACTGGACGTTTTTGTAGCTGCATTCAGCTCTGCCTCTTCGTCGTTTCGGCTTTTATTTTTAAATTTTTTTTGGCTGCTGGCTGAGCAAACATTTGAAAACTTTTCACATTTACATCCAGTGCTGCTGTTAGAGCGTTTTATTAAATTATTACACACTCGCAGCTCTGAAACTTTTGTATGGCGGGTCATAAGCCGCCTCCAGTTTTGGCCAGTTGGGCAGCATAAATTTTTGTGCTACAGAGCTACGACTGTAAATGAGCTACGCGCGTCACTAGCTACGGGTCAGCGTGCACTGAGCGAAAGACTGGAGTAAGTGTCAAATCGACAAATGTATCCAAATTGAAAAGATTGAAGCTGAATTTTCTTTTGTAAGAACTGGAAAATATTTTTTAATATATATAAAAAAATTATTTACCATATTTAATTTATAAAAAAAATACTGAAAAATATAACAAATTTATTAATTATTAATTTATTAATTAATTTTTTTAACTTTGATTTCCTCATATTTGTTCGTATAAATTTAAGTTCAGCTTCACTTAACTAATTATAAGCAAAATATTTTTAGCAGCAATTTAAATTTTTCCCAAGTATCCAAGATTTCTCTCTGTGTAGTGACTGCGACACTGACCGTTCGCATATTTTTGAGAAGGCGCCCGGCTAAATGTGCGACCCTTTCGCAACACGCATAACAATGCGAGCGCCAGGCAGCGGACGCTGGGACATCAGTCAGGCCGACTTGCTTAATTAATTATGTCGTCTTTGGGCTTTAAAGGCGTTTAAGACTGGGCGGCAACAGCGGGGGGGTTGATACTCTTGAAAAATGCCATTGCCGCATGCCGACAATGAAAAACGCGACCGCAGCGCCAGCAGCAACAGCCGCAGCCACAGAAGCACCAGAAGCAGCAGCAGCAGCAGCAGCAGAAGCAGAAGCAACAATGCAGCTGACTGACTAACTGCCGCCAAGTGACCCAAATTATTCACGACGAGGCGCTTGGGCAATGGGAATAGGGTCAGGACAGGGGTAAAATAATGGCTTGATGAGTTGATGGCAGCTATGTCAGCAGCTCAGCGTTCACATTGTATAAATAATTTTTTGCGCGTTGTTTCTGACAGCTCGTCGTAAAGTCGCAGCAGCGTCGCGACGTAGCGTATGCAAGCAAATCTTTGCTCCTCAACTCTGTTCGTAAACTTCGTCCGTCATAAACAAGCGGAAAGAGTTCCTATATTTTTCATGAAGTGCGGCTCATCAATGGAGTTGTTAAGCCATTGTGAGCTGTGCAGCTGCAGCGTTTAGCATTATTAAAACGCAAATAAAGCGCAGTCAACGTGGCGTATACTTGATATGCACGCGCAACTCAAAGCTGAACCAAACTAGATGTATGCCTGTGTATGTGTGTGTGCGTGCGTGTTCGCTTATTGGTGTGCGTTGTATGCAACGACTTCAAACGGCACGCAAAGCATTTTTGATTAGGCGCCGACTGTGCAGCGCCGCACAAACAAAGCCTATGCGGCGTATACGCAATGTGAACTTTTGCCCTCAAGCCGAGCTTATTTAAGCGCCGCCATCAATCCTTTGCCCGACGTTCGTTAAGGACGCTCCCCCAGCGCACCGCCGTCGCGTAGGCTGTCTCTGTCGCTCTTTAGGCTTTCTTTTACGCGCTTTGACATTTTAAAAGCATTTTTATGTAAGCGACTTTTGCGGCTTGCAATTGTGTGTACCGAAGTGTGTGTGTGTGTGTACTCTTCTGTGTATGTGTGTGTGTGTGTGTGAATGTGACTCTGAATGGTTTGCCCGTTCTCAAAGTTGAGCTGCAACAGCAAACCTTTTTTTTAGCATTTATGAAATTTGCCTTTGCCTAAACGTTTGCCCTTTTTGATACCCTATAATGGAGTGAGCGACCAGGTATATATGTCAAAGGGAGCTCTCAATGCTCCTGTTTGTATACAAAATATATCCCATTCGTTCATAACTCCATTTTTACTTTCGTTTTTTTTTTTTCCTATTTTGTTTGCCTTCTGTTTACTTTTTTGTTTTGCTTGCAGTTATTTAAACCATTTAATAGCTGTTTATTTTCCTGTTAATTATGAAAACTAGTTGGCAAAGGAGTCGTAGAAAAAAACAAAAATAGAAAAACAACAACCTCACGCCGTAACTTGATGACGAGCTACATTAACAGTCAATTTTTCAACAGCAAGCAAAACAAAAACAAAATGCAAAAAAAAAAAAAAAACGAAAAGAAAAAAATGCCTGTTTATTATAATATTTTTATAATGCGCATATTTCATGTGATCAGAATTAATTGTCATAAGCATAATTACACATGAGCACTTTATTTTTTAATTAATTAAACACCAGCCATCTATCCCCAGCGGTTGCTCATGGTAACCGAACAGCAATAGATGCTCTCAACCACAAAGTAGCGCGAGTTTTGTGTTTTCGAAAGCCAACCGCAGAAATGCGAGAGACGCAAATTGTTAATACGGCTTCAATTTCAATTCAAATTTCCATTATTTAGGCAAATAATAATAATTATATTTGTCGCATTAGCACAGTTAGGCAATTGTGTTAAATGGAGCACATTATCTATATTAAATTACCTCAAATATAATTGAATCTCAGCGTATATTGATGGAGCGAACTTAAATATAATGGAGTGGGGCGAATGAAAGTGGAATGCGAAAGGCATAATGTAAATAAATATACATAAATATAGACAATATATAAATACTACATTTTTTATTGTTACTACTCCTTATGAAAGTACTATTTCTACTACTATTAGTTAAATTAGTAGTTATAAAGCTACTTCTACTCATGCCTCTATACTAAGGTTAACAAAAACATTAGGAAATAATATTATTGTATTGCCATTTTCAATTCAAGTTCAGTTAATTGAAATCCTTTGTTCTACACCATATTCATAGCTACCCAAGCTTTCAATTGAAGCAAATCGGTTTAAATTCATTGCTTCAATAAACTTTAAGAGCCCAACTGCTGAAACTCTTCGATATTGCAAGCAATTAGCAACCCAAAAATTAATTGCCGAACATTTTGGCGAGCACATGAGACAAGATTTCAATTCGTAGCATACGAAGCTGATTCAATTTCTTTTCTCTCTCTCTCTATTTCTTTATCTTCTTCTGCGTTTACTCTCTGCAGCTTCATCAGAATGCAAACATATTTCATGTGCTCAGTTTAACTAGCCTTCAATCAAACTCAAGGCAATCATCGACAGTCCATAGATTCCATTTCATTTTCCGTATGTCTGCCACGCCTCTCTTTCTCTCTCTCGCTCTTTCTCGTGGTGTAGCATCGAGTCCATTTATTAACTGGCTGCTATCAGTTTCCAGTTTTGCGCTGAAAAATACTTTTCGTAACTTTTGGTAAAACTAAACTAAAACGACGCGCTTCGCTTTTGAGGCAGGGTCGATGGGGTCTTAGGTATCAAACTGGAGGTCAGTTGGCGTCTTGCAGCTCGACTTTCGCTTGCATGCACTTTGCTCACTTTCCACTTTTCCGCCGGAGTTTCAGCGCTTGTTTGACGGTCAAAAGTCAACTCGAAGTCGAGTTCACTTCAAGTTGAATTTGTTTGCTGGGGCCAAGTGGGGCACCGCAGCGTTTGCCCCACTGTCGGACTGGCGGACTGGCGGACTGGCTGCCGCCTGGCTAGTGGGTTGCTTGGTGATTCATTGCTTTGACGCTTTGACTTTTATGCGCTTAGTTGTTACACACTCTATCTGTCTCCCGCACTCTCTTTGCCTCTCCCTCGCACTCTCACACTCTGCTCCTGCATGTCCTGTGTGTAGTGTAAAATAGCGAAGCGTGTGTCTGTCCCAGTTGCGTGCCATTTTTTTGCTTTCGTTTTCAGTGCATGCTGCTGCTGCTGTTGCTGCTGCTGTTACTGCTTTCACTTCTTGCTCCAACTGCTGCTCATTAATAGGACACGTCGCACTCAATTTTGGTTTTAAAGTTGCATTTGCAACATCCTCACAGCCAAATTATGACTCAATTTCTTGGTAATTTTATGCTCGTTTCATGCTTCGAATGCGCCATTGTGAAAAGCCAGCCAAAACAACAACAACAACAACAGCAACAAAGACAAAGTCTCGTCACGCACAACACAAAAATCCGTGAAATATGTTTTAATATAAGTTTGGTGTTTTTTTTTTTTTTCTCTTGTTCCTCTTCTTTTTGGTTCAGGCATGTAGCGTAAACTGCCGTCAGCCAAAAATTTGTGTTCGAAAGGAGCCACCCCGAACAACAAAGTTTTGAGCAACTCTAATAATATTAAGCGTATAGCATAAATATTTAAATTTCATTGTCACTCGCACTACGGCTTGCCGCATTTTTATGCAAATAACGCTGCAATTTATTTGCTTTTGTCACGAATGGAGTCCCAAAGATATGAGCCAGAGTGAGCGCAAAGTTTGCGAGAGTGAGGCTTAGCGAATCAGACTCAGACTCAGACCGGTCGGAAATTATTAACAAACCTTATTATATCTGCCTAGCAGCATACACTCGACTATTTAGAGTTGATGTGATTTTGATAGAGTTTTTGAAAAACTGGGAGAAACTTAAAATGAGAGAGTAATGCAAAGATTGCTTAAAAATATATTTAAAAAAAATATATGTAATAAAAATAAAGAAAATAAATACATGTAGCTATAGGAAAACCTAGGAATTAAAATAAAAAAAAAAATAAATAAGTTTACATAAAAACTTGTAAGAAATAAAGTTACCTTGAAGGTAGAAATTAAAGAGCTTTATTATAATTTTGAATAAATAAATATTATGAATATCAATATTTAAAAAAATCATATTTACTAATAAATAATTCTTGATTTGATGCTCTAGTTGAATTCAAAGTTTCAATAAATTTGTTGTTGCTAGCATCTAGCAATTATTTGCTTTTAAGTTATTTAAAGTTAATCCGCTTAACTACGAGATATGAAGAGCTTTGGAACTTAGTGAGTGAGCAGCAATCATTTTCCATTTGTGCAAAGAGCATCTATGTGTCGGTATGCTTGGCGGCGCCCCCGTGTTTTGGGCGCTTTTGGCAGCCATTTGGTAAAAACAAAAGGGTCTTTGGCAGCAATGGGGGAGCGACCACAAAGTTGATGGGGCCAACCAAATGAAAACATCAAATGGCTTGTTTGGCTTTAGCTCTGGGTTTCCCTTTGCCATTGCCGCTTTCGCTGTGGCTGTCGCTGCCTTTCGACCGTCTGCCATTGGTTCGGCCAGGTGGATCGTTGGCTGTCTGGCTGATAACTTGGCAAACTTGTGTTTGTCTGCGTGTTTTACAATTCTGTTGTTTTCTCCATTTCTTTTTCGTTGCCGTTGTTTTACAGCTACGGTATTTTCTATTTTCTAATTTTTTTGCTTTGTTTTTGGAGCTGTTCAAATTATGCCGAGGACGACGACCGTCAAATGGCAGCCAAGGCAAACAAAACACACGGACTTCAACACATGCATGGACACGGACACAAACACGGACACGGACACGGACAATTGTGAAACGTGAGCGTCGCGACATGCCAAAATCGAAAGTAGGCAACATCAACATCAATTGTGGGCGTTTCGCCCAAAAACGGTGGCAAAAAGAAATGAACTCAAATAAATTGTACGTTTCCTGAGCAATTTCCATGCACTCGCTATGCCCATGCTGCTCCTACTCCTCCCGGTCCTGCTCCTGCTCCTGCTCCACATTCAACTGGCAACTGGCCACAGTTGGCATTGTATAGTTCTATGTCCTTGTTGTCGCTGCTGCTGCTGCTGCTGCTGCTGGCAAGGCATTAAATAAAACGTCAGCTACAACACAATGTGCTAAAAGTGCTAGCAATCAAATAAATTCAAACGTGACCAAAAATATCCACATATTATCCACTTTTGTTGTCGGCCAACTCCCTAGCCAAGTGCCACCACCCCAAGCCCAATGTCATCGCATTTTGCAATTACGAGGTATTTCCAGCAGATTTGCGACGCGTCATAAATTGAGAGAGTGTGCGTGTGTGTGTGTGTATGAATGGTAACTGCTCAGACAACATCATCAATGGGTCTAGACATGGTCGAACAATTCATTGTCCACATAATGCCCAGTGCGGACAGCTGGCAGCCGATTAGACTCTTAGCAAGTCAGATTTCCAGCTAAGAGTTAATTAATGCAATCAGAAATATTGATATAATATATTCCATTAACAATAGTGCAGAGTGTTTGCACTTCGCATCAAGTATGAAATTTATTTTTTTGGCACCGAGCGCAACGATTATTTCCATTTTGTTTATTATTTGTATTTTTTGTTGCTGTTGCTGTTGTTGTTGTTGTCTGTCTGTCACAATTGCATTAAATTAAGCGCACAAAAACGAGGCGGCATGACACATTTAATGTATGCATAAGCAAATTGCTCTATTAACAGGCCAAAAGAGCAGTTGTGGGCTGCCCCTGAAAATATGCAACAGATTTTTGGCAAGCAGCAGCAGCAGCAACAGCAACGACTACTACGACTACGGCTACGTGACGCACCGCAAACTTTTGCATTTTAATTTTGATAAAATAATATTTGCCATGCTAATGGCTTCATTTCACTAGCACCAACAACCCAACCCAGCTAACGAGGAGCCCAGCCACCTCCAGCCAGCAGCGTTGGCTGAGGCAATGACAATGCACGTTTTAGTGTAAAACGCGAGCACTCGCAAATCGGATTTACTTATTCGTCGTGCTTGCATGCGCTTCATGCGGCTTTAGTCGTGCCAGCCATAGCAACTAAAACAAAGCGCCAAGTGAACTGAGTGCAGTACTAATTGGACTGATAGATACCTCGTAAGTAGCTTAAGTGTGCTTGACAATCGCCAGATATTGTTGCCGATTTGCTTTATCAAGACAGACCTGCTTTAAGAACTATTTCCATTGCAGTGCCATGGACAACCATGGACAATGATCTATATTGATGTATTTATTAGAATTAAATGTCTACAGATATAAGTTGAAGCATCAGATGCTGCTCGACAGCTGCCGTCTTCTATATTGCTTGACAAATTGCTTAAAATTATGCAAGGTCAACTTAACTTAATCAAGAGCAAATATTTCTGACTGATATAGGGAAAGAGAGATAGCTTTAAGCCAAAGAGAAGAAATAACATATCAATACATTAAAAGTATATAAGATACTTCCAAATTAAAATAATAATTAAATAATGCACATACTTTAAACCAATTTATTCATCTCAAACAAAGTACAGGGTATCAAAAGAACAACAATGCAGTCAGCAGTTAGACCAGTTTTCCGGTGCCAGCCGCACATTTTGTTGACCAGTGTTTAAAGGATTAAGCGCTAAAAGCATGCATTTAATCGCCACAAATGTCATTTTGTCTTAGTTTAAGTCGTAAAAATAGCAACTGTTGCAGCTTGACTGATAAACTGTAAATGAGATCGGACTAGAACTTACATAAAAAAGCAGGTAATCACGAAATGAACTAGACAAAGAGTAGACGACCGCCCACCCACACACCAGCCAATCATATTTTGTGGTGCTGATAAAAATCACTTAATGACAAGACGCGCACCACACAATTAAGCCATTTAATTTAAATGAGATTAATCATAATTACCAAGCACCAGGCAGCAAAGAAACAGCGAGCAGTGTGGGGTCTACTTCTCTTTTATGTCATGCATTTTTGTGACAGTTTAGCTTGGGCTTGGGCTTGTTGGCGTATGAGGTTTTTCGTGGCCGTGATTGACACTTGGTTACACACATATATATACACACACACTCACACACACACAAGTGCTGCGCCTCTGACCTCAGTTTGACTGCAAGTGAGAGTTAATTTAAACGCAAGCCACAGCAAATTAAACTAATGTTTGTGCTGAGACCCAACAGCTGAATTAAAATGAGGCGAGCAAACACAGCGAGTGTCGGCACTCAACTTGACATGGCTTTATGTACCCTTCATCTAGAGAGAGCATACGTGCTTAAAGGGTGCCTTAAACATGCCGTCATTACAAATGTAGTTAAACTAAAGTGAAATGTACTTAGCAAAGGAGTGTTTCGGGTATAGTTTTTCTGAATTGTACGTGGAATTTCTGCAAAGATTAAAGAGGCGTGTGGAAAGAAGCTGAAAGTATAAGAGATACCTTGCTTTCAGTTGAAATGAGCAGTTGAGCAGAGCACAAAGTAGAAGAAGAGACATACAGTGTGGAGATTCGACTCAAGTGTGCTGAAGATACAAATGTATCTATGAGATACACAAACATAATTCAAAGGTCGCAGCTTAAATTAAATGAAATCTGAAGAACAGCAGATAGAATTAAAAAACAAAGTCTTTTATTTGACTAAAAGAGAGTAGGAATACAAAAGTAAGAACTGAAGATTGAAGTACGCAAGCTAGTTTAAGATACAAAAGTATCTATAGTATGAAAAATTGTAAATAAATGATATCTATTTCATGCTGGAGCTTATCCTTAAAGTTTGACAGAATAAATAAAATAAAAAGAAACCAAACAAAGCAAAGACAATGCCAGCTTTTATTCCAAAATATATACATATATTTTCAAATAAATTCCAAACTTGTTTATTATTCATGCAGAATCAGAATTAACTCTCGCTTCAGTTAGTGTACATGACATTCGATCTTGTTGAAGGGTTTCCTGTTGCTTGCGCTGCGGCTGTCGCTGTCGCTTGTTGTCTTAGCTGTTGCAATGCAATTTATGAAAAATAATTTAAATATCAAAAGGCTTTCGTTTTAATTACGCGCAACACACTTACACACACACACACACACACACAAAAGCACAAACACTAAATGGAAAAGGCAAGCAACAGCAAAGGCTGCGGCTACCAAGTCAGAGCCAAGAGCCGAAGTCATAGTCAGAGTCAGAGCCGGGAGACGAGAGACGAGAGCCACGAGTTGGCCGTAGACACTACTTTAATGCCGTGGCAGCCATTTCCATGCCCGCTGCGTTTAAATAATTAATTAAGATTGATGCAGACTCATTTGTCTTGCTGCGCCAAGGACGTGCGCGGGTGCGTTGCGAGGCGAACAGGATGCCAGCGGAGGCGAGCGTCACAGGGGCGTGGCCCAGAAGGCGTGCGAGCGCGCACTTTGCATTTTGCTTTTCAATTTATTTTGTTGATGCCCCCGCTTGTCGGCCTGCCGCCTGCCTGCCTCTGTCTGTTGTGCTGTTGCTGCTGCTGCTGCTGCTGTTGCTTTTTGTTTGTTGTTTTGTATCGAAAGATTTTGCATTAGTTTGCATTAAAATTTCACTTTGTTGTTTGGGCCAACGCTTTAAAAATCAACGCTCAGCGCACATTTTCGCCTACGCAGCAGCAACCCTTTACTCCATCTCTCTCTCCCTCTCTCTCTCCCTTCCACACTCTTTGTGCAACTTTGCGCATTTTTGGTTGCAATTTCCCATGCAGTGTGCCACGCAGACAAAGTTGCATTTACTGTAATTACATTGTAATGCTAGCAAGCAGTCAAGTTAAGGGGCACGAGCTGCCGGGGCAAAGGGCCTTTTGCCAATTGGGCGGATTACAATGCGAAATGAGTTTATAAACAATGCCCAGGCTGACAACGCCAATTGGAAAAGAGATAAAAAATAATTGCAATTGACTGGGCACAGCACAACCAAAAAAAAAAAAAAAAATCCCACATTTTTTGCATGATTATTGCGCAAAGCCGAAGCGAATATACACTAAATGCGGACAGCAAATAGAGCAGGGTGTAAAGCGAAATAAAGGTATACAACATATAGATCTAAGGAGTACTGGAGTATTATTACCTTGAAGAGCTGAAAAGTAAATTAATATATATAATTTTTCGAAACTAATTTCTTTATATTTAAAAATGGAGACAAAAGTTTAAAGCTTTATGATATTCCCTATTAAATTTCCAACTCAATTTAATAACTTTTTATCATATAGAAAATTAAATATAAATATAAATATATATATATGTACCCTTATCAATCATACCGTTACCAACTGCCTGCACTATTTGATCGACACCGTTTGCTATGTTCCATCAATATTGGGCGCCATTGTAAGCCGTTAATTGGGCGCAATGCTTTTTATGCGCCCATCGCTAACTTCTTGATTTTCCTGCATGCATTTATTTATTAAAATAATCCCATTTGTCGGTCCGTTGCATATCAAAAATTTAAATAATAATTAGCGGCGCGAAAATCGCTTTAAATGGAACAACGCCGCCAAATTGCCAAATAGCGTAAAAATAATGGCAAATGAAAATATAAAATTAAAAACAAAAGCTTTTTACTTTTATTATTATTATTATTTGCGCGGCTGCCGTTGTTTTGTTTGCTATTGTTGTTGTCTTTAGCTGTTGCTGCTAATGAAAACGAAATTAATTAATTTAAAACAACAATTGGCTGGCAACCGCGCCCACCCGCCCTTTCGCCTTTCGCGCGACGCGATGCGAGCAGACAGTAAACGCTTCAGGGAAGCGAGCAGCCAGAGCGAATACACAATACATATCAATAGTGATCCCACCATATATATATATATATGCAGATATATACTATATATATATATATATATAGAGGTTTATTTATATACATGTATATCGAGTTATTCACTGGATATTGGCAACGCCCACACTTTGGCTTTGACTGTCTGTCATGTCATGCATATGTAATTATTCCATGGCTAGCAAAGCGATTCGCCGAGCATATGTCGGCCAAAATGTTTGCGCCAGGCAAACAAGCTTTGACTGCGATTCACCTGCTGCTGCAGCCGGCACTGCTTCTCCTCCTCCTCCTGCTGCTGCTCCTGCTGCTGCTGCTTGCCAAGGCACATATTAAAAACCCGTTTGCAAAGTTGGGCAAACACTCCGGTGCGAAGGTAAAAATTGTTGCATATTTTTTGTTTTGGTTTTGGCTTGGGCTTCGGGTTGGCTCACAAGGACGCAGCTATCAAGCACTGCAGCGTGGCAGCTAAAAGACCAAAAAGGCCACGTACTTAGCCTGATTTACACGTTGCCATAGAGAAGCAACCAATGGGTGCCTGCCAGAATGTGCCTCTCTCTCTCTCTCGCTCTCTCTCTCTCTCCCACACACATCCTTTCGAGCGTCTCTTACAAATTTGCATCCCAAATGTGTCTTTTTCAGGTTGCTTGACTTTGCATAACCCCTTGCCTGGCATGCGTATCAGCTCTCAAAGTAAGTCTGAGTGGATGTTCGAGTCTCTTAGACGGGGGATGACTTTATTTCATATTTTCTTTGGCCAACATTTGCGTACGATTTGCATTACAAAGCAAAAGCAATATGAATTTTGTTCTTTTTTTAATGTTTCCCATTGCTATACAAAATCTAGTGCCACTCCCACACGAATATTGGGCAGCTAATTAACAAAAAATCAAAATAAAAGACGAAAAGGCATTCTTAATAAGCTACGAGATAACTGACAGAGCTGGCAATTTGTGTAAAGTTTTTTCGGAGACGACTTGAAATGAAACGTAGTTGGGAATTTGGAATTTCAATTAATTTGAATATGGGCCTTGCACTTACACACACACACATGTATATATGAAAAATATTTATGAAAAATCTTTTTGATGGCATGCTTGCAATGGTAGACAGCAATTTAGTGCTCTATTTGCTTTGTTCGGCAAATATATTTGCAATTTGTAAAATCAATTGCAACTGCAGGCGGCAAAAGGCAAACAGAGCAGCAAGTAGCTTTTCATCTGGTACAGCCTAGCAAATATTTCACTAAACAAATATGTAAAAACAAAAAGGCTTCATTTCGAGTGTGATTTATTGAATATGAAATGCATATTTGAAACTGCTCTTGTCAAATTGCAAGCACAGCAGGGGTCTGTGCATACACAAACACACACGAACTCTGCGGGCACTGCAAAGGACTTTCTCAAAGCAGTGGAAGGCCACAAAATCAAAGAAATTCATTTTTATGAACATAAATAAATCGATTGGCTAGTTGTCGGCCATTAGATCGCCTGGAGTCTATTTAAAGGAATTTATGAGCGAGAGAGTATATGAAGAAGTGTGAACAGGAAGCAATGAAAAAATTGAAATACTTGGTGAAAAAAGGTTTTTATGTAATAAATATATTAAATTGTATGTAACAAGAAGTAAAATAAAATCGCATTTCATTTATCACTTAGCAATTTATTACATAGTATATCGTATTCCATTTTGAGTAGCATATACCCTAAAGCTCCACCACATTTTAATGAGTATATTTAATATAATTTCCCCCATTTTTAATATAGCTTAAGATGAGCTACAATCAACAACTATTTACCTGTTCTTTTATAGACTGCTCAGTCGTTCACCTTCTTGCGCAAACCTGCAAAAGAAATAAATTTATTTATAAATAAAATAAAATATTAAAGAACTCAAACAGCCATATAAAACTCTAATAAATTACTGGAAATATTTTCTATTCCATTTTTGCCTTTTGCAGTAATATTTGCTCGACGCTCTAATGAGCTATCAAATTACCAAAAGGAAAAAGTTTTAGTTTGCTTTGACGCCGGCGCTCGAAAGTGGGCAACAGAAATTAACAAAGTTGCAGTGCTTCATTAACTCACCTATTCGCATGTATGTGTGTGTGCTTGCCTGTCTGTATGTGAGTGCTTGTGTTTGCAGTGTCTCTGTATGCTTAGTACGTACGTGCCTTTACTTTGTGTGTGTCCACTTGAGCTTAATTGTTAGTCAAATTATGCAAAGTATTTCCCATACGATTGTTGCCCTGTTTGCAGCTGTCAAGTAGCTCGTTTACCCCTGCACACACCTGGCTTCTGTGCACATTATTGGCATTGAAGCGCATTGCTGTTTATACAATTCACACACACACACACATGTACAGATACAGCCAGACATAGTTAGTTTCCTTCACACATTGCCCACTGTCGCTTCATTTGTTTAGACTCTGTCCAATGGTCTATGAAAATGTACCAAAATGGCGTCGCGCGACTAACTGAAAGTTTACCCAAATCTCTAGAGTGTGCGCTTCGCAAGTACGACTACACCGCCAAAACCACTCAACCACTCAGCCACCCAGAGTGCGAGTGGATCAATACATGAGCTTATCGTTGGCATTACACAAATACTTTTGCATATGTAAGTACATGGGATATTTACGGCATTTAACTGTCGTCTAGCGAATATACTAAATACATATTGAGCTCTCCACTTCCCACACCAACAACAATTGTATGTGTGTGTGTGTGTGTGCGTGTGTGCTCGTTTGACATTTAATTCCAATTGCCTTTACCTACAAATTGACATTTTGTGCCACACACAAAATGATAGAAAATCCGCATTCCACAAAGCGTTTTCCGCTCAATTTCGACAAGAGAGTTTTTAGTTTGCCTGTGATTCAGTTTGAATGTTGTTTTCATTGGCGAAATCGTTTCATGGAATACAAATTGCTTTGGCATCATGTCATTTGCAATTTCAAACTAGTTTTTGTCTCTTTATACAGAGGCAAAGCACAAAAAAAAAAATAGAAAATGTAAAAATATAAATTTGAAAACATTATTTTGTTGTTGATTATTTTGAACTATTTTTGTGTACGTATTTGTGTCTCTTTTATTGTTTGCCGTGTGTGTGTTCATATGGTAGAGATTACAATTTATGTTTTGTCGTTTTTAATGGCTATAAAGCATTTTCATGTTGCTGAAAGCATGTCCACATTTTCACACACAGAGAGAGAGAGAGAGAGAGAGAGAGAGAGAGAGAGAGAGAGAGAGAGAGAGAGACGGAGAGAGAGCAGCAACTACAACAAATACGATATGCTTGTTCACATATGTATATTTATGTTATGCTCCATAGACAATTTTATGCATTTTGAACATGCGAACTTATGAAGCAGGCCGAGGCCTCTCGCCATAGTTGCCGAGTAATTAAATGCGCCTCTTGGGTGTCATTAGGCTACAGTTGGTGGCTTCCCATTCCCTCCCTGCCTGCGCTCGCACTCTCACTCTCTCTCTCCCTCTCTCTCTCTCTCTCTCTCTCTCACACACTCGCTCTCTCCCTGTGTGCGGCTAATGTAATTAGCATAATTCAGCGCGCCATAAACACATGAATTAAGTAACGTATTGATTGACTATGGCGGCTATGATACAATTTGTCGGCTGACCAAAACTTAAACATGCGCTACAATTGCACAAGCGCTTTGTAGCTGTCCGTGTGAATGGATAACAATAGGTATAAATGTTTACAAGCAATAAAACTAGCAAAACAAACGACATACGCACACATTCACACTGGCATACACACATACTCGCACTGACACTCCCCATACACACTCTCATAATGATATATAGACCGCAAACGCTGCACACATTTACAAGACACAAGAGCCATAGCTTTAATTGTTATTTTAATGATAAAAATGGAGACAAATTACATGGGACCATAAAAACTAATAACAAACAATGGCAACAGTTCATTGCTATCATCGGCCCCGAAATTAGGCCCAAATTGTTGGTACTCCTGCAAATCGACTCATTCGGTAGATTTATTGGCATGCATTAGAGCAGCGCAAATCAATAAAATGCTCGCAGTGTGTTCGGCTTGGATGTGTGTATCTTAAAGATACAAATGTATCTCGAGCTGAAGTTTAACTTGACTTGAAGGAATTCAATGTTGAATATAGATGTATAGCTCATAAAATATACTTGTTCTTGATCAATATCAACAGTTTAACCTACTTTATATACTTGGCTATACTTTACTTCTGTTTGCCTCTGCTTTAATTCCACATTTTAAGCTAAAAATTTCACCTACAAACAAAACAGAAAGCAACACAGTTGTTGTTGCTTATCTCTCAATCCAATTCAGGGTATCTGTTGGCTGATCACTGCACTCTCGCTTAATACATTAAGCAAACGCAGCATGCAACATGAAAAATGTGCACATAACTGCTTGTTGCTGTTTCCGCTACCTGACGCTAGGTGGGCGCGCCCGCCCGTGCACTTTGCATGTCAAGCAGCCATTTGACAAAATCAAAATACTTAGAATAATTTAACTTTTAATTGGCGTTGAGCTGCAAGTTGACGCTTTTGTTGCCAAACAGGGCAAAATGTTTTTGCAAAATAAATACCTCAAACCGCTGCTCCTCAACTAAAATGTGTCAACAAACTTCAGTTAATAACAAATTTTATGGAATATACAAAAAATTGTTAATTAAACTTGTTGCGGCTGCACACAAAACTTTCAATTGAATATTTATGCATCAGAATATAGTATGGTATGTATATGTATATATGTATAGCCTGCACCCTCAGCCAAACCATTTGCACCTGCTTCAATTTGGCTTAGCTCAAATATATATCTATCCGTGGCCTTAGCTAAATCTCTTTAAATATCGCTGACAGTAAATTCGTTGACGCAACTGGGCCACATTCCAAGTTTTCTGACACTTACGAATTCATTTCACTGCCATTCTTTATCACCAGGGAATGGGCCGTACGTATGGGGGGTGGTGCAAAAGAGTTAAACTAAAAATAGCAAAAAAAAAAAAGAAATACAAAAAAAAAATTTGCACTCAGCGTGCAATGTGCTGGTCGCCATGTTGTGCTCCTAGCTACGTGTATTTCAAGTGCATATTTTGTTTGATAAATTGTTTGCCGCGTTCCAAGCCGCGTCTAGCAGAAGCGCAGCTAAAGAGTGGCACCAACGAATAGATACCCTGTAGCTAGCAGTCAAACTTAGAGTTTAGAGTTTTAGTTCTCTTGCTTATGCAGCTTTATGTGCTATGCTATTGCTTAATCAATTATTGGCTTGTATATCATAATATATAGCTCCTGATTGAAGCTATCTCTGAGCTTGTATAGCTTCAGACAACTAAGCTCTCTTTCCTTGTTCTGTTTCTGCTCCTTGCATAAACTTGCTCAACTAGAATATATACCCTAGATCTATGCCCACACCTTTGCCATTGATGTGCCCACTAAGTTTTCTGCAACATGCTATTACCAGCCCTGACTTATAGCTATCTATCTATCATTCATATATATATATATATATA
>NW_022045860.1:1013895-1093915 GCF_001654015.2 Drosophila navojoa | reverse complement strand
ATATATATATATATATATATATATATATCTTTCTGCAACAAATTCAATGAAGCTTTGCTGCCCACAAATTCCTATACTTAACTCTTTGTGCCTGTTGCTGCTGCTCAGCTCCATTAAATTGATACAGGGTATCTTTCTGCTGTTACTGCTGTGAGTGCTTTGCCCATTCCCTATAGCAAACCCTAACTGTGCCGTTGTCATTCCCCAAAATGGCCGCCCGGGGAGTCACAAATATGGCAGCGGCTTTGCCAGACGCCGTCAGACAAAATTTATAAACGCGCCCAGGTAACTATATACATATATACATACATAAATGTACGTACATATGTACTGTTTAGGTAACGTAAAGTAAAGTTAAAGTCTAGCCCAAGGCAGCAAACAAGCTGACGACGAAATATGAAAGTGTTAAATAGCCATGGGAGTGGGCGACACACTGTGCCATGTGCCATGCGCCATGTGGCAAGTGGCAGCTTGTGAGTGGCCCTTGGCCCTGGCATGGAGTAGCATGTCCTTTGCCTATGACTGCTTCGCTCTGATATTTGGCAGACAGATTTGGGTCAGTTGAATTGAACTGCAAAATGTCGATACTTGAATCTTGAACAATCGAATTTACTAAATATCGTATATATATATGTATATACAGATATATACATACATATATAATTCATTCATATGCAATTCTTTGCTCAACCCAGTTATGATTTGCGCCCTAGGTCCAAATTAGTTGATAGCGCACGGGCTGCCAATTATGTGGGCCAGCCAAATATTTGGAGTCTCGGACGCAGCTGTAAAAATATTGTGGCAAAAATGTTGTGCTGCCAATTTGTGTGTGTTTTTTGGGTTTGCTACAGCAAGTAGACTGAACAGTGCGAGAGAACGAGTGAGAGATAGGGAGAGAGGGAGAGAGAGACAGCAGTAGCTGCATATCAAAATATTTGTGAGGCGTGTGACAGTCGCCCACTTGGAGATTGGAACAAATTGCGAGTGTTGATGATGTTTTTACCGCAGCCTGAATAACATGCGACAAAGTTTTTTTTTTCTTCTTCTTTTAGGTGCCGCAGCGAATTAGGTCAGAGTGTGGCATCGACGACACCAGTGGCACCAGCTGCACAGCTCTCCAGCTGTGGATGTTATTTTTTCGTTGCCTTTTTTTAATGAGGCGCATTTCATAATCAGTGCATGCATTGCCTGCTGCCATTGAAGGCGTCATTGGCAGGCGGCTCGCATATCCGTTTTAGCCATAAATTCAGACTTGAAGGCTGAGCCAGAAGCCAGGTCGGACAACAATTCCGTGCATATGTCGTGTGGGCGTAGAGTGAAAACCGATGCCAGAGTAGCTAAAGCTAAGCGTCATATTAATAATGCGACTGTGGGAGCTGGAGTAGGTGTAGCTTGAATACCCTCAGAGTTGGATAAGAGTAAGAACTAAAATTGATTAGGTATATAAAAAGTACTCAATTGAAGCTTAATAAAACTGATACCCAGAATCCGTGATTCTCTTAAAATTTACTAACAGTTCTCTCCCATATCTTATAATAAAAGTCAGGAGTAAAATTGATTAACCACATGAGAAAATCTCAAGTGAAACTGCATATACGCAACTGTAATATTATAAAACCTGTTGTAAAAATATATATTAAGCAAACAAACCATCTCTATGACTCGAGCATGCTTGAGGTGTACGACAGGCAGCAGGAAGACTTGCATAAAATGGACAGCAGCAAACAGAAAAACCCTGAGGGAGGGAAATCGAGTAAATGTGAGGCCAAAGGACAATGATGGCATAGATATCGACATTGATGTCGTTGTCGTTGTCGTTTTTGCTGTTGACTTCATTTGTTACGATTGCTTTGACAATGTTGCTGCATCATTTGCCAAGCTGCCTCGAAACCCAAACGACTAGAAAGTGCAGGGGTTAGGGATGTAAGGCGAGGTCAAAGAAAGCTCTGACTCTGGCTTTTATATCGATATCACATGATAATTCAAACTATGCTTCCTAGCTAACTGCGGAGGCAATGCCCATTTGCCGTTTGCTTATAACTCAATTATCGCAAGGCTGTTATTAAATTTTCTACTAGTTGTTTGCTTCACTGACCCAGTTTGTGTGAAACCAATCGATAACAATCAATTGTGTTAATCGCATGCAATTACCTTTCAACGCAGCTCAGTAGAGTACAAAAAAAAAAAAATAAAATGAAATAAAATAAGAAAATGGAATTGAAATTGTTTTGCGTGCCCTGTAATTTGTATAAATTGAATATTACGCATACGCCGTGTTAACATCTAGACCAGGGACAGCACTTAAAGCTGTTACGCCTCTTTACTAATCAGATACAGGCCCACACACACACACACACAGCGCAAACACACATACCCGCAAACACACACACACACACACACACACTCAGGCTGTCTGACACTTGCATGAGGTTTTGGCATGGTTTGCGCTTTGCCAACGGCATTTGAATAGTCAACGGCGACTCTCGCATACCTGAGGCGTATTATCCACTCTATTAACACGATTAGTTACACAAATTCAAAGGAACAAAGCAGCACACAACGCACACACACACACGCACACAAACCGGAACTAGGAAATGGCAAAAGGAAACAAAACATTAGCCCCGACGCGCCGCGCTGTCGGCCCTTGCTGTCTGTCTGTCTGTCTGTCTGTCCGTCTCTCGCTCCCAGGATAGATGCCAGCCTTGAGGGCAAACTTACTTAGCAAATAAACATTGATTAATTTGTTGACAATACACCCAGGCAAACGCCGACGCACACACACACACGTTTATCTCTTTGACTATTGAATAATGGCGACCAGGATCTGCGCTTGCGGTCGCCTGTGCCTGCTGTGCCTCAATAAACTTCAATAAAACGTGAAAAGGTTACGCACGCATTGTCCAGCAGCCTTTTGACTTAATGGAATTCGCTTTGACGCCCATAAATCTTATTTGGTCAAGCCAACTTCTTACACCTTGACAGGTGTCCCTTCAGCCCCCAACTCGAGCTCAGGCTGATCAACAGTTTGCCATTGACAATTATAGTTGGCTGTTGATTCTTAAGTAAGAAATGAAATGGGTCCATGGCTTGATTTGTGTCAAAGATTTCGACTTCAGCTCATTTGTCAGCAGGCCTAATTGAGCAGAGCTGTTGCAGGAGCCTAAAAGATATTTTGAGGCTGGATATAAAGTGAAGCTAAGAGTAGAGAAAATTAAATATAATATAATAAATAAAATATTTTTATAATTATATGAATATTTTTAGTTACTAAACATGATTTATAATA
This sequence comes from Drosophila navojoa, assembly GCF_001654015.2. The sequence continues at coordinate 1,090,626 of NW_022045860.1, read as the reverse complement.
TCAAATAATACCATGATTAATCATATCAAATGCGTAGCAGTTGCTTTGCTTTAATTCGCCACATTATATTCATTCAACTCTCTTAATATTCACGCTTAACAAATTGAATATGTTTCACTGATAATATCAAGTTAATTTGTAAATAACTTTCAATATACTTAAGCTAAAGACTTGTACAACGCTTCCGCATGCGAAATGCGCCTTTTGTTCAATTGTCGGCACCGCAAAAGCCCCATTCAGAAGCAATTTAAATGCTCATTACGGCTTTAAACAGCAATGGAAATTAATTGAATTGCCGTTCTTTTTTCGCCCTTTTTGTAAACCACAGCACACTCACACACACACACACACACACACACAGGCAGCAACAGAGGCTAAGCCACAGCCGCAACCAATACGATACTTGAACAAATACTACAAAGTAGCTGAATGAAGAGCGGAGGTTAGTTGTTTGAGTGCAGGCGTAACTGAAGTTAAGGCAAGGTGCTTAGCTAAGGTAAGAGCAACAATTACACAGCTTTTGTGTAATGTAAAATGTAATGTAGACAACTAAGAGTGAGGGAGCGCATGAATATTCACTCGATATTCGATACACTCATTTACGTCTTGATCCGCTTAGTGTACTTTGATTGAAACAATAATGAAACTTTATTTCCATTTGTTTTTGCTGCCGTTGCTGTTGTTGTTGTCGGCCTGATTGTTTGATGTGTGAAACATTTCGAGTTGCTGAAAGGTATTGGCTTATACAGGAGAGCTTTGAGCTGGCTGGCATTGTTTGGAAAACATTTCTTTGCCATTTAAATTTTTAGTTTCCAGGAATGAATGACTGAAGTGTAAACAATTTAATTGAGTTTCTATGCCCAGCGCAGTTCATAAGGATAACAAAACTTAGTGTTAAGCCTATGTTTATCAATTTTTCAACAGCAGGCGTTAAATGCTGAATTTCTATTTAATAATGTGTTTATTTAGTAAGTGCAAGCAAACATAAGGAAAGTGAATAAATAGAGGCCGACTTATCCACTCTTACAGCTCTAACGGCAGGCACATCGAGGTCTTATATAAATGGGTAACCCATAAATATATAATATTCAAATGACTCAACAAGAATTATTTTATCGCATAGGCCAACTATTGCTAGCTATTACATATACAAATTGAATACTAAATTCATAGGTTAGTTTTGTTAGCATTCATATAAATTAAAAGAAAAAAGAATTTAAAAAAAATCAATTATAAAACAAATAAATTATGCATCTTACAAATATTACATATGACAAGCTTTGCTAAGCTTATAAATAAATTAAAAGTATTTTAAATATTATTGTATTTGACTAGTTTTGCTCTACCTACTGAACTCTTCTTAGCTATCTGAATAGTAGAGCACTCCTTGAGCCATTTGGCTAATCAAAAATGTCAATTATAAAATTATTCATGTCTTTGACAGCCATTTATATTCCTTAGGCCTTTGCCTCTTTACATGTAGCCGTTGCAGCTATAACCGAAATTTGCTGTGGTTACCAATCAACTGCCTTGCCACCTCCCGGGCACACCCACTCGCGTCACCGCAAACGCAGCACTCAATTATTTGCGTTGCTTTGACGCCCTGAATTGCGCTGGTTTATTTATGTATACATCGAAGTGCGACGCTTGCGACAACTGCGATAAATTTGAATGCTCATATCCTGGCGCGCAGCAGGCGTCGGCATGCATTGGCATGCGCCGCTGCTCCATGCATGACTAAAGATGCAAACGCAGCCACTACGTCGTGGACTCAAAGTGGAAATTACTTTCCAAACCACTTGAAACGCTATGGAGCGCCGTTGCGTTTATTTAATGGCCTCAGCCAGCGCCGTTGACTTTGGCCTGGTCAGCTAAACTCTGCTCAAAGTCACTGTCGATGGGCAAATATTTGCTTTGGCAAGTGGGCGAAGAGTGCCAGATGGGCAGATGGGCAGCTGTGGGCGCTGTTCGCGCTGGTAACTACGAAATGGCCAGGTTTATTTACACGCCTTTGGTAGCCAATTAAAAGCGTTAGAGCCGAAACGCGCAGCAGCAGCAGCAGCATTCAACACCCTTTGACACCGGCGGAGGCAGAGATTTATGTTGAAAGCCACGACACTAAACAGCTTCCGCCATTAAACATGGCACACGCATATTTTTCGTTGGCTCATAACTCAGGCGCATATATAAACAAGCCACAGTTGTTGCTGTTGCTGTTGCTGTTGTTGCTCGCATGGCGACATACTAAACTTAACTTAAATATAAATTATGAGCATCTTAAAAAGCCACAGCGAAAGGATAATTTTCATAAATATTAGAGTTCCAGCGTGGCAGGGGTGGGGCTGAAGGGGACAAGCAAAAACCAAATGCTGCCAACACACATAGAGCTGTGTGTGTTTGTGTGTCCGGATATCTGTTTGTATATCTGAGCCATGTTTGCTGCCAGAAGCAGAAGCAGCAGCAGCAACACCAACAGCAGCAGCAGCAGCTGAGCACAGGCTCGGTTTTTGGTAAGTACTCCGCCTCCTGTTTGCTTGCTTGCTTGGTTCGCCTGGCTGGCTGGCTGGCAATTTTCTTCTGCCGCTAGCCCCGACCATAAACACACAATTAAAAATAATATTTTCAACGTGGCGGCAATTAATTAGTCGCCCACACACGCACACACCCTGAGACATGAATACCAGGCACACATGTGGCCACTGAAATAGCAGAAGATTATAGCCAAAAGCCGAAAGCTGGGCATATGGCTGGCCCGTAGGCCAACCCTCATGCGATTATTGTGCATAGCGAGCAGCAGAGAAAACAAACTTCTAGGGTAGCAATTATATTGTCGCACTAACCCACTGTTGCTCACGCATTAAAGCTGCAAATATCGTGATTAAATTGCTGTTCCACCAGAACTCTACTTGTTGTTGTTGTTGTTGTCCATTTCGTTGAGAGACATTAAATTGTAATGCACGTGCTTGTAGGGAAATATTTTTATGTATGCATACAGAGAGAGAATGAAAACAGTATTCAGAGGCTATCTATATCAATATCAATATCGATGTATAGCAATTATCGTGCCAAAGCTCTACTGAGCAAATGATTTTTACTATGATTGAGTATGAGAGCCGACTAAGCACGATCTAGCCGTGGGAACTGTGAGGAATAAAGACGAAACGCAACAAATATCTTTACAAATATAAATCTCTTACCAGCTAATCACTCGCTTAGTCTCTCTCTCTCTCTCTCTCTCTCTCTCTCTCTATCTCTCCCTCTCTCTCTCTCTCGCTCCGTCTCTCTCTCTCTCATTAATATGAACTCAGTATTGCCTAAACTATTCCATATGAATATAATTTAGCTGATCAATTTTTGTAGTGTAAATGCTGCTGCTTTTGCCTACTTTTGCTCCATAAATCCAATGCGCGCATTGTAACCGAAAAAACGAACAAAAAAACTTACGAACAAGTGGGTTTATGTAATTGTCTTTCCCCGCCTCCTCTCTCCCACCCTCTCCCACTCACGCGCTGTGCCGCTCTCACGCCTCGTCTATATTTCCGCTTGTGTTTAAATGTGGGCGTGTGGCTCTTATCGCTCTGTCTGCCTGCCTGCCTGCCTGCCTGTATTTGTGTTTGTGTGTATTTGTGAGCTTCTGAGTGCTTAGCTGTGATATATCGTCCACTTTTAGTTGCTGTGTTGTTGTGTGTATTAAAAGTTCATTGCTTGCGCATAAAGCACATGAAATGCTCCGCATTCGCGCAGTTTTCTAAACAACCGCAGTTTGAGTTTTGTCGTTTGTCGTTGCAGCTATTAAATTCACATGGAATAGCCCTCAACCACCTCCACCTCTACCCCTCTGCAATTTACAGAGGAACTGTATGTATGTGTATGTGTGTGTGTGTATTATGCAAATTTAAATTTTGGTCGCTTTGTGCTCGACTCGTTAAAACTTTGCGTCGTCCGCAAATTTTTCGGTTGGCTGCTGCTTTTTGTGTGTCAAATCGAAAATGTCTAGAGTTTTGGCTATTTTGTGGCAATGCATTAAACAGTCGAAATGTTTGCCCATAGATTCACTTAGACTAGCTGCCACTGTGCATTGAAATTCATAGCAATATATTACCGATTTTAATATGCTCTTAAAGCTCTATCGTACGGCTATTTAAAGCTTCTGCCCACACTTCGGACGCGCACGCCCACAGGGCCTTAATATAATTAGCAAACTTCATTAGGCCAGCTAATAGCAACGGCAACGACGACGGCAACGGCAGCGGCAACGGCAGCAGCAGTTGCTATTATGTTGCCAACAAGCCGGAGAAGAAATACGCAAATGTGTAAGCCATAAATGATAACAAGCAACCGCATAAACCGCTTTACCTGGCATTGGGCACCGACAATTCCCGTCGAAAGGTGAAAGCCACTGCGCAGCAGGCAGCAAGCCGAGGCAGCCGCAACCCACAACCACGTGGGCACGCACACCACACCCACCCGCTCACACACACCCATCCACTCACACCCGCACACACACACATCACGAAGCAGCAGCCCCTGCCGCTCGCCCGACGGCCACAAATTGTCCAAAGCCGCTTATAAAGGTAAACGCTGGCCAAAACACTTTTTGGGGCCAAAACTAACACACAAAGTGGCGCAGCGTACAACAACAACAACCCAAAAAAAAAAAAAAAACAACGAAAATTTAACCCAACAAGTGAAAAAGTAGCACACGAAATTCATAAATACGAAAGAGAGAAAAACCCAAGTTAAAAAACAGTTGGGTCACGCCTACAGCTTGGCTAAAGGATATAGCCAAAGCAGCGACTGCTGCTTCATTTCAATTATTATGATGATGACAATATTAAAGCAAGCGCCCACAAAACTTTGCCACACATACGAAAACACACACGTGCACACACACACACACACACACACACACCGACACGCACAACAGCTAATTAAAAGTCCCAAAACTTTTGCTCTATGAATCCATGCATATATGTACGTATATCTGAAAGCCAAATGTGGCAAGTCATGGCCAGGTCCAAGAGTGGAGCCTGCCGTGTTGTTGATAACCCAAACGGGTCCTCGAGCACACAAATCACATAAATTCCAATTGAGTGCATATTCTACGAGCTGGCTATGCCAAATAAATGTAAATTTTACTATGCACTCGGCTGGCTGCCTCAGCTACAGCCTACACAGTGCGTATGATTAATTTTGGGTAATTTTCTGTGGCAAGCGCCTTAACAAATGCGAGCTGTCATATAGCTTATTGGCCGAGACGAATGTCTATTTAAACATCTCTATCACTAAATAACTCTCTTCAAATATATTATATGTATATACATTTGTTTATAAATAGACCTAAGCAGCATAATACATCAATTGTGCAAAGATCAGAGTTAATGGGGGCAAATCTAAACCAAATTGACTTGTTCGGACATAAATTTAGATATTGTTAAATGCTATGATTAATTTTAAGACAACCTTAACGGCCAGATATATATATAGATATATATAATATTTCTATGTCTTTTGCTTTCATTGCAGGCTTTATATATATAATGTCAGTCATTAGAACTGAAGGACAAAAATCTTAAAATTGAAATATATTTTCCTTTAAATACTTTGCTCAATATATTAAGCTGAGCCACATCAGACGTAGCGTAATAAAACTCTGCAACTCTTTATGCACTTCATCGCCAGAGCTATTTAATCCCTGGCACACTTTGCTGCCTTCTGTGGTGCATTATTTACTTTTATTATGCCGTCGCATAAGTGTAATCCAAAAGTTTATAGACCAGCGTTACGGTCATAACTAGTCGAATCACATTGACTACAGAGTAGCTCGCAACAATGGAGTCGATTCTATTAGTTTTGCAGCAGTGCCAAGCGCGCTCAGTGGGTACTTTGAGTGTATCCTTTTGTTTTTAAGTGGCATTTAACTTCAAGTGCCTCACAGCTGGCAAACTTTTGTGCCAGTCAAATTTGTGAAATTAATGCGATTTGCCAGCCATTGGCATGGCTCCGACCATTGTCCCATGTCCCATGTCTCATCACCCGTGTCCCCCCGCTCCCCTACCCAAATGAACTTCTCGTCGACATCTATTGACTGTTGGCGGGTGTTGCGGTTGCCCTCTCAAGTTGCATGAAAAACTTTGCCCAGATTTTGCAGTTGAACAGCTTCAGCAACATTGCTATGGGCGCCTGGCCAGCCACACGCACTCACACACAGATAGAGAGAGAGAGACAGAGATGGGAGATCGAGAGAGAGACAGAGATGGCGTGCATGTCGCAAAAGCGCAGCTCATCCATTTTGGGATGCTTATGCAGAACAAACGTATGCCATGCATGCATAAATATACAAGTATTTATAGTTAGATATTTATGCCAAAGCAGAAAAATGTGCCAGCAGCCAGCGTATAGAGTGAAGTTTACCCAGCTCTCGCAACTGCGACCCCAAAGATTTATTGTGGTGATTTATATTCCCTGTCTATTACTTATTTCCCCTGTAGTTATATAGATATATATATATATATGTATATATATCTATGGGTGCTTGTGCTTGTGCGTGTCCGTCTGCCATGCTCACAGCTTATTTATTTATTCATTTTCTAATTTATTGATGTTTGTCTGACCCAGACAGACAGCTGAACAGAAGCTGAAAGCGCTTTGCCAATAGCCAGATGCTACGCTGATTAGCCCCCTCAAGTACGAGTACGAGAGGCTCATAAACAGCAGCTCAATCGAAGGTGTTCCCCAAAAGACTTTCTTTGCCAATTTCTCCGCTAGTTGATGAGTTTCGTTTAGCTGCGCATTTCTTTGCTCCTCTCTTTCTAGTTGATTCTCAATCAACACATGTCAAAGCTCCCGCATCGAAACAGAGGAGATTGCGTTCATGGAACTCTGCCTTTGCTATTTCCAATGCCTTTTGCTTTGCTTTCTTGTTTGTGTGGCGTTCGGCGCTGAAGCGCGAAATTTGAAAAAAAAAAATAGAAAAGAAAATTGTAAAAGAAGCAAAAGAAAAACGCGCGCAAAGCGCTAAAATTCCCGTTGCTTTGGGCGCTCTGAGCCTAGATCTCGGCGGCTTTCTGGTTTGAAAGAAATTGACGCAAAACAAAAGCTAATTACTGACTCACACCTCGCTTTAGAAACTGGTTGTCAAAGATGCCAGCGCCAGCAACAAGCAGTAGGAGCTGTGGATGCCATAAGAGCTGAGGAAGCCGTAGAAGCAGGAGCTGCTTTTTCGATAATTAACAAACACAGCGTACGCACAATTTTTTTTGTTTTCTGTTTTTTTGTTTTCTTTTTGGGGATTTTGTGGTAGACCTAAGGCGCTGGCATTAAAGCTGCAGAACAAAATTTATCTACTTCTGAAATTTTTAAGTGTTTTTCATAAGCAATTTTTTGTGCTTAAATGTAAAGTGATTATGGACTAGAGTATACTCCGTTATAAATTATATACACTGTTTTATATGAGAGAGAGTTTGAGAATGAGTTTGCATCATGCTCTGAACGCTTTCATATGCCGAATGCATCTATAGTTTTATCGAGCTGATCCTTAGATCTGATATATGACTAACAGCCAATCAGCCTTTGGCTATTTCTGGCTACTATTCCAGGCTTCGATACATTTTAATGGAAATATATCTAAATCGATAAGTCCTTGCGGCATATGCTTACTCCTCAGCTCCCTAATGCTATAGCTTAATGTCAATCATAAAGCTTTTCACATTTTCGAGTCTTTAAGTGTTTTTCGCAAGCATTTCTATGTAGTAAAAAAACATATATTGTCTTGGCTGCACAATTGAAAGATACCCTGGAAATGACTGCTAATAATATGTATGCTAGAAAGGGATGTACTCAAAAGACATCTCAATTCATTAATGCAACATTTTATATAACAAAATCAATGCACTGGTGTCTGATATGCAGCTGCTTCATTTGGTTTCTCCTGCCTTTTGCAGGCATCTGACTCTTATTATTATTATCTCTATTAGACAATATACCCACACTAGCAATTTCCATGTGAACAGGGTATAGCAACACGCGCAGACCCCCATCTAAGCCACCTACACAGAGCCACATCTCACTTAGAAGCTGACAGACAGATAGCCCGGAAGATTTTTAGCAGGAGTTCCTTCTGCCCTCTGCTTCTGCTCCTTCTCTTTCATCTGGATGAGCTGCTCCAATTGTTGTTGCTGCTGCTGGAGTTTTGTTTTTGCCGCCGCGTTTATTTGCCTGGTTTGTTGTTTTATTCCCTCTCTCTTTCTCTCTCTCTCTCTCCTTTTTTTTATCATTTTTGTGGTATTTTTTTATGCATTTGCATAAAGCGAAATATATTTCCAGGCTGCTGACGCTGACGTAGCTGGTTTTTATTGCACACACAGTTGCATTTTAATGAGCGGACGCACAAGCAAGCTAAAGGATACAGGACTAACGTACAAGCACTCTGACACGTGCATATGTATGTGTGTGTGTGTGTGTGTGTGTGTGCAGACTTCTTTCAATCAGTGTGCCTGGCTGTTTGTCTGTTTGTTGTAACAGCGATTTGTTTGTTTATTTGTTGACTCTCTACGCCCGATTTGCCATCATTATAATGTGAACCTGGTGAGCGCCCCCACCAACAGCAACCGGCTGCCCGGGCACTTGTTGCCCTGCCCTGCCCTGGCACTGCACTCCCTGGCTCTGGTTCTCCGGCTCTCCAGCTCTCCGGCTCTGGCTGTCATTTAATTAAAACGTTGGCAGAATCAACACGATGCAGCCGTGGAGCAGCGTTGCAATAGAACTTCAAGTTGAAGCGCCTCTTTATGGCTTCGACCAAAGTTTTGGGCATGGGAGAGGCCAGAGGCAGAAGGACGACGGTGCGGCGACTGCGATAAATAAATGGGAAAACGCGAAGTAGTCTGAAGTGGCATCGCATTTTTAGGGCTTCGGTGCAAACTGTGAGCGCGTCTCGAGATTTTATCGCTACGGCCTTTGGCTGATTGTGCCAATTATGGAAGCGAAATGCACGAGTCGCCCTCAAGTGGTTTCTGCACTCTCAAATCATAATAATAAATCCTAAAAAGCGCTCCCAGCCATCGCCTGCCAAACTATCCGTGCAACAACTACAACAACAACAACAACTACTACTACTTCGACAATAACAACAATGGGGCAAAGCGCAAAGCGCGAGTGCCATTTGGTTTTGCATGAGCGAAATCGTTTAAATTTATTGTGCACTGCATTTCACGCCCTGCACTTTTAATCAGCCGGCACAATTTTTGGGCAAAAGCATTTGAAAGTTCTTGTTTTTTTTTTTTCGCCATGGCATATTGAATTTCAATTTGCCGAACCAAAAACTTTCTATGCGCCATTACTAAAGCGAAGCACAAATGAGAGAGTGGATTGGAAAAATAAAATGAAAATAACATGATTTATTCGTAGTGAAATCAAAGCCGAAAAAATCGACGAAATAGAGCAGCGAAATAGTTATAAGCTCATTTAGGTTGAAATGATTTATATATAATCTTGCACACATTTTTTATTATTGTTGACATGCTTAACATAATTTGTGGGATTGCAATATTTTTAGATATATTTTATGTTTATGTTTCATTAATAAATGGTTAATTATGGCAGTAGATGGAATTGAAATAAAATGTAAATCTAGTTGCTCGAAAAATACAATGGCTAAGTATCGGTAGTAAACCATTGTGACATTCCCTCTAAACTAATCAAATCTCTTATTAGCCTTCCAAAAATGTTTACAAAAAATATATATATTTAAATGCTCAATTCCATTTAACATATTCAGGCTCTATCTACTCTATGTTGCTAGGCAAACTTTACTTTGCTATTCACCTTCAATATTTGTTGCTAGTAACTCAATACAATCATTTTACTTCACGCTTTATAAATTATGTCAACAATAATATATATGTAGATTGGTACGAATTTCTCAATAAAAAATCAAATTGAATTGTAATGCTTTGCGTATTGTGTCCTAGAAAAAGTTGAGCGATTTGCATGATTGATGACATTTCATGGTTTGTTCTCTAAATTGATTCAGCATTAAAGTTTTATCATGTGTGAAATTTCATATATATTTATATTTTATTTTTCCATTTTCAGAGCAAATCTTATGCTGTTTTATTTTCTTTTTGTTTTTTTTTGTTTTGTTTTTTTCATTTTAAATGTAAGCTTTTAACTTTTTTTGTCATTGAATGGTGATTAAGTAGTCTATTTATTCAGGCGCTTCTAGGCACATGTTTTACCTTAATTAAAGCAGATTATAAACATGTTTTATTTATTAATGTTGTTTGCTCTGGTAAATTTATAAATGAATATAATTTTTTCTATAGATGCTCTTACATAATGGCCGCTGTACGGTATTATGTTTCTTTTCAATGCAGTTCGGGTTGACGTGATTGATTGGTTGATTGATGATGTCACTTAAATCGGAGCTGCATAAAACGTTCGAAATAATAACATTAAGTTGCGAGCTGCGAACTTTGTAAATCAAAATAAATAAATCAAATGAAAAGCAAAATAAAAGCACAATAACAAGAAATGCCTGCGTCAACAACATAAAATAATTAAATCAACATGAATGATTTAACGTTCCAAATACAGTTCACATAACTTTTCACACAACGCCCCGACTCAAAAAAAAAAAACGATATAGATATAGATCAGAGCAGCATTCGGTGTTGACAACTGCTGACAGGCTGCTCCGAAATAAAAAGAGTATGCAAATGTAATACACAAAAAACAACTATGCAAATGATGTAGATGCAAATGACTGACTAGATGATACCCTGAATTTTAGGTTGAAGAATTTTTAATATGTATTATGTATCATGTTGACGGTAAAATATGATTGTTAAGTAAATTGTTTTTTTATACCGAATATTTATATTACCATTTTATGTCTTTAGGTCTGAAGATTTATAAAAAAAAAGTTGAACAATCATCAAATATATATAGAGAGATTTACATAAGCTCTGCTAAGCATAAGTTCATTATCCACTAAATTCTCATTTCTAGCGGGTAAAATAAATATTTAAAAAAAAGCAAACTTATCGTTTGGGCATAACGCAAAGTTAATTTGACTTTATGCTCAATCCGTCTATCCACCTCTCACTCTCCATAGCTTACCTTCTCTTTCTCTCTATATCCCTCTCTCTCCCACTCCGTCACTTGAAGCTCTCATGTCGTTACACAAAGTCTGCTTATTGTTGCCATGGTCAACTTGTATGTATATAATTCGAGTTAGCCAATTGGGCCATCATATCAATGATACACAAATTGGAAAGTTGTTTTTAGCACAGTTATTTGTGAATGTTATTTTTTTTTTATTATACATTTTTTCTAAATGCAAAAACAAATAAATGTCTGTATATTTTTTGCTGTCTCCGAATGCTTGGCTGCTTTCGGTTGTCAATAAATAACTGGGGATATTGTCAAAAACAATGCAACGGATATTTGGTAGACCAACAAAAATGCATTTAAATGCTCAGCGGAGCGACAATAAAGGCCAATGCAAAAACGGTCAGCAAAAGTGAGCAAATATTTCGCATACGCCGCGTGCTGCAAAAGCAGGAAATAGCGGGAGAAAAACGAACGAATGGGCAGCCAAAAAACGAACTAGAAGGGAAACGCAGTGAGAGGCAGCAACTTTAATCAATATTGAAGCATTTTTTGAGGCCAATAAATCATTTCATAATCAATTTTGCCGCTGACATGTTTCTCGCACTCTCTATGTATGTGTGTGTGTGTGTGTGTGATGAGTGACTCTCGGATGCAAAAGGTTCTAGATATAAAAAGAAGAAGCGTGCGCGGCACATGGCCAAACACAAAAAACTTTGGCCACCTTGTGCCCGGTGCGCTTTGTGTGTGTGTGTATTTGTGTGTGAGTGCAATAAACAAACCACACACACGGACACACACACACACACGCCCGCCCATGCACTAGCACACTTGCATTGCTGTGAGTGCAAAAAACAAGCAACGCCCCAAAATAATCAACAGATGTTGCAAACAACAACAAGCAGCACAATGCACGCCGAAAAACTGCCTATCGCCCGTCCGAGTGTGTGGGTGTGTGTGTGTGTGCGAGTGTGTGTAAATGAAAAGCGGAAGTTGAAAGTTGAGCGCGACTGACAGCGGCAGCCCAGGCAGAGGTCGCCAGCGTCAACAATGACAGGCAGCAGCGGCAGCAGCATCGCAGGCAGAGGCAACATCGTCAGCGGCTGCCCCAAAAAGTATGCTATGCTGAATGCAGCTACTGCTATTGTTATACACTATGAGTCGAGTGAAAGGCAGTATATTGGCTTCGTACTTCAATGCAGCCTAGGCTACAGCTGAGTCTGTAGATGTTGTAGTTGAAGTTGTTGTTGCCCTTGCTGTTGTCGCTATTATTGCTAGCATTTTCTCTACTGTTTTCCCCTGGGCCGCTCATTAGCTTATTAGCTGGGCTTGCAGCTGCTTTCTATCAATTAAAGCTGATGGCTTTGCATTGAAGTAGAGACTTAGAGAAGCAGCAATTGACTCAGGTGGATTAATGAGAATCATCAGAAAATTTTGAAGCCTTTGTAGAGTCCCATAACCCAAGATCTAAGTGAAGTATGTAGAGATTCTTGTCTATGCCTTAAGCTGCATGTAGTGCATTCGCCAGTCGCTGAAACTCCATCGGCAATATTCTTAGTTGTGGTAGCTGTTGCTGTTGAGCTGTGTATTGTGCGAATTTCAAGCGGAAATTAAGTGTGACCTCTTCGCGTGGTTGTGAACAGTGCCAGCAAAACAAGGCAAGTGTAAGCAATACTACGTGCATATCAATGCCAGGACGGACATTTGCACACAAAGAGTGTGAGAGAGTAAGAGAGGAAGAGTGTGAGAGAGAGAGAGGAAGAGTGAGAGATGGACACTCTATTTTACAGTTGCAGTTGCGGGCGGCCAAAGGTCTGACCCTCTATATAGCGGCCCGATCCTGTTGGCCATCAGTGATTGTGTTTGCGTGTTGTGATGCGTTCAAAATTGTATTTGCCTAGCATTGTGGATGTGGGCAACGGAGTGGGGGCGTGCCAGGCTAGCAGGCAGGCAGCGAGCCAGTCAGCCGGTTAGAATGCAGCGCCAATTGGGCTTTCGGGCAAATTTTTGATTTTTTCATTGGATTTGATGAGTGCTTGGCCAGCGAAACGCGTTTTTAGTTATCAAACGTTTCGCTTGGCCAATAGCCCAAATATGTATGTATATATTGCTAACAGACCGAGCTGTAATAAAAGCGCTCGGCTGTAGCAAATTGCCCACAGATCGGTCGAGTGGTTGACTCCATAAGCAACTAACTGACATCTAATCCAATTTGGTTTGGCAGTCCAAAAATACGTTCACATTCACTCGGCGGCGAGCAAATGAAATTCTTTCAAATAGTTTTTAGTTGCAGCCAAGAGATTTTAGCTTTAGTCTCATTCTAAGCAGCTTTGCAGCTTGTTTTACTGATGGCCATCCATCAAAAGCTAAACGTGCTTATGTTTTCCGGATTAAAACAGTCACAGTTCATATGTGGTACTAAAAATATCCTCAAACAACTCTACGTAGCTAATAATTTAGGAACCCGGAAAATTTCTATTAGAAAGCGCACACAGTAAGTGCAATGATTAAGCTGATTTATTTGTCAGTTTTATTTCGTGCTAAAAGTGTCAAAGAGAATATTTATAAAACTTTATTAACACTAAGTACTTACACACGCACACTAACACACTTGCACACACACGCATACAGTGGGCGAGCAGCATAAACAACGTAGCACATTTGAAATGACCATAAAACACAAACAAAACAGTAGCCAAGAACAACAATAACAGAGACGAGAGGAACATGGCAAGTTGAATGTCCTGCAGCGAGCGGCTTCTTCCACCCAGCAAAACTTCAAGTGTTTCGACAACAACAACAACAACAGCAACAGAAGTTGTTGCGGGTGCGTGGCGACTGTGAAGGAAGTGAGTGAAGAACGAGAAAAAAAACTGGCACAAAGTGCACAAAACGTACTTAGAACATCTTTAAGTTCAACATAAAAAACTTGGCCAAACATAAATCCCAACATCACAAAAACAAACGGTAAGTAACACATATACCAAGAAATATACACAGAGATCTGTACACACCCACACACATGCATATATACATATACATATATACATACATATATACACAGCAGCACACTTTGCTCGCAGGCATAGCAACAGCTCACACTGGAGACCATATTAAGACTGATTTTGGCCGCTGGGCAGCTGGCCAGCATATTTAGGCGATTATTTATGGCCAATGGCGACGACGAGGAATTCGACACTCGGCGCGACTTGCTGGCAATCGCAGAGACACAAATACGGATGGCTGGGTACGAGTAGGAGTGTATGTGTGTGTGTGTGTGTGTGTGTGTGGGTGGGCAGCAAACAAGCGCAAACATGAGCAGATCGAGCTGTACCACTTGCCAACTGTCTGCTGTTTATTGACGGCACAGCAACAACAACGACAACAACAACAGCTATAGCAGGAACTTTAGCAGCCAAACAACCGACAAAAATGACAGTGAGCGACCCAAAACGGCAGCCAAGCCTCTGGACTGCCAAATGGGATCTACTTACGGAGCCAGCTATCGCCAAAATCCCAAACCCCAAGTTTTGTCCACTGGCACGACAAGTGGCAAGTGCTTGCAGCAACAGCAGCAGCAGCAGTTCACATGTTACATAACACACAGTGGAGCAAAAAATAAACTGAAAACGAAAAACGAAAAAATCGAAAATCAATTTTAGCTTATTACCAGCCAATGCCAATTGAATGAAGCTTTGAATTGCTGCTGAGCAAAAAACGTTAACAGAGATTTTGAAAAGGTTTCCAATTTGAGCTAATTTAGTGATCGAAAAGGGGGTCAAGATATTTTAAATCGGACTGTTGACTTAAGTGTTAAGTGTGTATAATTGATTGAAAATGTAGATGTAGTTGAAGATGACGATGTAGAGGCAATAGAAATGCTAAATAAGCACTCCAATTAGATCGATGACTTATTCAAACTCTGCTTATTTATGCTCTGTTCGCGGAATCAATCGAAAAATGTATATTCATTTCCTCTCGATTCATTTCGTTTGATTTTCTGCTGAGCGCCTTGCTTTGAACTCTTCGTGTGAGGCGCTTATAATCAAGATCGTTTAGGGAGAAATACGAGGCATGCATACACACCAATACATACACATATACAGAGCAGGCTTTTCACTTTCATTTAACTGAACCAATTGGGTGGGAAACAACCAGAGCGAGCCGACTGCAAATGAAGTCGTTAGAGAGCCGAAGCAATCGGTTGATCTCCGAGTCTTTTCTCAGAGTGTAAGCAAAGAACTAGCCAAACTAGCATTAGGTTGGTCTTCGCTATGCTCTTTTATCTACAACATATTTTGGCACTTTTACACAATTTAATCTCTCATACCCAAGCACCTTCAATTTTTTCTACATTTCTTTGCCTTTCATCCATTTGAGAATAATCACTGATGAAACAACTATGTATATTATCTAACCACAATTATGTGATCTACTGGTCATATACTTACGGACTATAACCAATGTGTGCACGGACGAAGAGGTGTCTCCTCTCGCCTGCCCCTTGGATATATAGGTATATATATTTTTTTGTGTGCCTCTCATATGGGTTTGTCATTTTGACAAACGAAAACAACATTTGATATGCCAAACATGTGGAGCCGCTAGAGAGTACTTCGTGGCGCCTGCACACAAAGAGTGAGAGAGAGAGAGAGATGGGGGAGAGAGTAAGAGATGTTCCGCTTGTCAGTTGTTTGTGGCCGCCGTAGCAGCGTGGGCTGTCGGACGTGGCGTATGAGTAACTTAATAAATTTGACAACAATGCCGCACAAAAGCAAACAAATGGCAACAATGGCAACCAGAGTTGCCACCATTTACCGCTCGTGCTGCCGCTGCAACAGCTACTGTTATTGTCGTGGGCCGTGTTGTTGCCACGGCTGCTGCTGCCGCTGCTGCGCATTTTCAATTTGTTTTCGTGGCACTGCGGCGTGGCTTGTAAACAAAATCCGGCGGAAAATGCGAACAAGCGACGCTTACGAGGAGTCAAATAGCCAAAGAGCCAAAAGGAAATGCCATTTTGTCGCACACTGGCACCATACCGCCCCGCCCCACCCCCTATGCTAACTCTCTCGGCGGGGTCATTTGGCCGGCGTTGACAAGCGTGTTAAGCCGCGCTGCATCCACCCCCCCCCCCCCCCCCCCCCCCCCCCCCCCCTCCCTCGCAATCCTTTTGGCATTGCAGTCCTTCAGCCACTTTGTCAGTGTTTACAAATTGTGCCATGTTTGTTTGCGTTTGGCTGACTGTTTGCTGGCTCGGTTTGATTGTTTATTTGCCTGCTTGTCTCTGGGTTCGTGTGCTTGTGTGCTTTTAATATCAAACATTTTTAATAAATATGCAGCGCTGACCACAAAACGCACTTTGGCTTATTGAAATTGAAACTGCAGCGCAGCACAATAAACCAAATGTAATTCGAAACCTGTCCAAAAAGGAACCTGCATTTTCCGGCTGATATAAATTAGAAATGAATATGGCAAGAGTTGGCAGACAACAGCAGGCGGCGGGCGAAAGAGATTCGATTTAAAGCAACCGGCGCATCCACTCTTATCTATATATAACTATTGCTGACATGGCTAACTGATTGACTAACTGACTGACTGCTCTCAGAAGGCTTTGAGATCTATGAAGCTGGTCCACCGTCTATATATAAACTAGCTGTTGCATAACCTAATTGATTGACTGACTTGTGCAAAAAGAAAACAGTCTTACCTGGGAATATAAATCAAGAAAGTTTTCGTTTTAAATTAAGAATCAACAGTTATAAAAATCAAAAATATCAATAAAATTGCATCACTAAATTTTGTATATAAGCAAAGTAAAACTCTGAGAATTATAAAACTAACATAAAATATTTTTATAGTTTAATTTTTATTTTTTCAAACAAAATTTTAAAACATTTTTAGCTTTTAAGTCAACATGTTGAAATAATGAACATGTTTACATTTTTTTAGGCATATTATTTTTCTAATTTTCATCTAAGTAATTGCAAAAAAGTAGATTCTCCCGGAAACCCTGCAATACCTGCAACATAATAACTGATGCTGCATATTTTTGCTAACTAGGTATAAAAAGGGCAAAATATGGCAACAAAAATAAGCTTGTGAAATTGTGGGTTTTACATACATAAAGCGCTTGGTTCATTTCAACATTATTTTTGATGCGTTTTCGTACATTTTTTTCGGTCCAAGCGCTGATTTGCATTCACTGCTGAAAATTATAACTCGAGGGAAAAGCAGCTTAACATAAATTTCGACGAGCTGGCTAGCCAGCTAGCTATAGCTATAGCTATAGCTATAGCTACTACAGCCATAATTCGGGCTACACATTCACACACTCTCTATCACCTCTGCTCTGTCCGCGCTCTGCTTGATGTGTGTGTGTGTGTGTGTTGATGTGTGTGTGTGTGTGTATGTATAACTAAACATTTACATTTCATTAAAACTAAAAACAACATACAAAAGCAGCGAGTACGACACGAAAACGTAAACGAATACGAAAACTAACCAAATACAGACTAATATACACACACACATACACACAGAGACATATATATACAAATATACATTTGCATAGAGAGCGAGATAGAGCAGGCAGGTAGCTGGCATAGTGGCATGTTAGCAGCATACTTTTGGGCTAGGCAAAATGCCTTCGCTACCCAGTCCGCATATTCGCAGCAACTACACTTAGCGAAAAACTAAATTTTGAACTTGGAATAAATATTAAAAAAAAATAAAAATAAATAAACATATAATCATATAATCAATTTTAAAGCTAGAATATATTTATTCAAAGAATTTTCCAAACTCAACAATTAATATTAATATTAAAATTTCAAATTATGAATTAGTTGATCAAAGATTTATATTTATAATTATTATTATCTTGTCCTCAAAAAGTAAAAGACGCGTTTACAATGCTTCAGTTAACCCTCGTTTGTCTCCATAATATATTCACTTTCATCGCAACTATTTTCCTCACGTAAACTTGAAGCCTCAATTAGAAATTTATGAAGCAAACGCAAAGCCGAGCAAATACTAACTGTAATGAGCTGGGTTTTTTCGCCAAGTGTAGCAACTAAAAAAAAAATGTCCTTCTGTCGTCCGGGGCTGAGCTCTCGTAGTGTGCAAGGTGAGTGCCACTCGAGAAACTGCCGGTTCTGAGCTACAAACTGCGAACTTAGTGTATGTGTGTGATGGTGTGTGTGTGTGTTTGTGTGTGAGCTAGTATGGGTGTGTCTCTGCATCATATCGCTTTTTAAAACACACATACTTAACTCGACGTTTTTCACTCAACGAGCTTTTACGTAGCGGCAACAAAGTGTAGAAGTGCAACAGCAGCAACAACAACAACAACAATACCACAGCTGCCTCTCATCTCTGTCGCAGTTTTCGAGCGTGTGTCTGTGTGTGTGTGTGTGTTCAGGTGTCTCTGTGTGTGCGGGGGCGGGCTATGTTTTATTTTCATACGCAAAAAGTTGGCCAACATCAGTCAAAATGGAATGTGGTTCATTTGGGCCACTGTGTTGGAGGAGCGCGCTGAGTGTAGCGAAATAAATAGTATATTTTGCCCGAGTGCCACTCATGGAAATTGCACAAAAAACAACGCAGCAGCCAAGCGAGACCTGCGACCTGAGTCCTAGTCCTATGGTTCAGGCACAGGCTTAGGCTCGTCCTCGCCGTCGTCCGTTGTCCGCCGTCCGCCGTCCGCCGTCTGTCGTCTGTCGCTCCTGTCCTCGTACTGTGCCTGTGCCTATGCCAAGTGCCAGTCAAATATATGAATTGGCCGTCGAGCCGAGTTCTTTTACAGCATAATAACAAGAAGTTAACTGTGCCCGTGCACATGCAACTGCAGTAACTCTGACCCAATTGCTGCTTTTGTTTCTCTGAATAAACACACTCACACACACACACACGTACACATTCACACATATACACTCACCAAAAATGCAGTCTAATTACGCCTCATGTTTAACAGCTCTATTCAATTAGAAGTAATGCATGTTCCCAGGCCGTACCTGAAATCGCAGCACTCAGCAAAAATGAAAGACTGCCAATGAAAGTGCTGAACGCGCAGATGCCCTGTAAATAGCAGTTGCTTTGAAGCATATATACCCTGATGCAAGTAGTAGCCAAGTAGATACCCTGTAACTAATTGTTATTTGAATTGTCCATGAAGCTCATATTCCAAGTCCTCATCTGACAGCCATATGATGTGCATCTTAAGTGGTCGACTATTAAATACCCTATAAGAAGCTTTCAGTTATCCACAATGGATGCTTCAAGCAGATTAGTTCACTCTGCAGCTCTTCTTCTAATACTCTTATAATATAGTATAGCAGTCAAAGTGTTCGACTATCAAATACCCTAAAAACACTTACTAATATAGACATTTGAGCAGCTTAATTCAGTCTTTTTCTGTAACTTTTTCACAATCCATCTTGTTAATCTATTATAAAAATAATTCCCTAATGAGTTTAATATTTTTTTTTTATAAAATAAAAAATAATTTCAATAATTTCTTAAGCCCCACTCAACTGCATCCCTCACCAAGCTTCACACATTTTGTGACACATTTATAATACTCTTTGCCAAAGTTCGATTTGCGAAAAATAGAAAAGAAAAAAAAAAAACACAATGAAAAATTCTGGTCACATTGCATGGGGCGTGTGGCACGTTCACAGACATTTGTAAGCTGCACGAAATGTTTAATTAAAAACTAAAGCAGCTGCCGTTTCGGCTGTTTACACTTTTGAGTTTGCAGTTTCCATTTTGGGGCCACCGGGTTCAATTTCCAATTGTGCAGCATAAACGCAATTTGTATTTTTCGCATTTTTCACAATTTCCAGCATTTTCCACTATTTATTGGGTGCACTCGTTGAGGATTTTCAGTAGCTGTCAGCAGCTTTCCACGTCGGCCCTCTTCGGAGCATATTGAATGCGAAATACTCTTTCTTCGGCTTGCAATATAAATGTTCGCTCTTAATTGCATGCTTGTGCCGTAATGAGTTAATCTGGCTGGCTCTTGATTTGTTGCATGGCCTGACCGGGTCGGGTCTAGTCTGGCCTGGTGCGGACAAAGCTGATGACGCACTGCTAATGACCGCTCAATCGGTGTGAGGTAAGTGAAAAGCGCCAAGGCGCTGGCACTTAGCAGCCAATAAATTGTAATTCGACACGAGCTGCAAGCGACAGCAGCAGCAGCAGGAGGAGGGGGAGGAGAAGGAGGAGTAGAATCTCAGTGAGGACACACGCGCTCGCACTTTTCTTTTGCTTGTGAAATGGAAAATTAATTCGCAAACGATTCTATTGCAGCTGCTGTTAGTTGAAGCCTTGCAGGCGCCTTTCTTGACTTGACTGTGCCTCTGAGATGTCACACACACACACACACAGGAAGAGAGAGCTAACACCCTTTTCTCTCTGCCATTTTTATATTAGTTTCATTTATTTTGCTTTATTCTACACACATACACACATACATAGTGCTCGCTGTACGTTTTTATCACACGCCCACGTTGCCAGCATACAAGTGGCAAATAAATTCATTAGTGGCACAAATTAGTTGCATGCAGCAGCAACAGCAGCAGCAGCAGCCAGCTTGGACGACTCGAGCCTGGGCGTCCAGGCCAAGGCGAGCGACACTAAAGTGCTTTCAATTTCAATTAAATTTGCTACACGCTGCAGTCGCAGTCGCAGTCGCAGTTTGCTTTGGACTAGCCCGCCTCATGGCGAATTCAAGCCACTGCTGCTGCTCCTGCTGCTGCTGCTGGTGGTGCTGTTCACCCACCCCTCATCAATTGCGTGCTGACTCAGGGGCACACTTAAAGCTTGTTTAAGCGCTCGTTCCGTTTCATCTGATGCTGCTGCTCCCTCTCTTCCCCTCACTTCCTTCGGCTGCTGGCCAACCCGTTTAGCCCAGTGCGCTGATTATGTAATCAAAGTATTTGCCAGCTAATTTATAGCCGCTGGCCCTTTGACCGGTCAGACGCTGCGTATGCGCAGCATTAAGCTGCTTAATGTGTCGACCAGACCCAGATAGACAGCGCCACTGCGAGCCACGTCAGCAAGCAGAGCGTAAGTGAAATCAGATACAATCAACGAGAGTGAAATCGAAATTGGTTTAAATTTAGCACCAAATTGCTGTTGATAATAAAGCATTTCGTAACGCACTCGGAAGAGCATCGAAAGTATAAAAATAATAATCTGAAACTTAGAACTGGGACGAACAGCCAAGGGCAAATTATTTTTAATTAATATTTCCACGTGAATCGAAAAAGTAAACAGAGATAGTCTTACGCTGTCTGAGTACCTCGTGGCGTATACGTGATTTCTTTATATATGCAGTAAACGACAGGAGAAACTGATGTAAGCAATTGAGTAAAAATGGATATCTATATGGGTAGAAGAGAGTGGAATATATTTATCAATATATTTTTATATACATTTATATCGATTTTTATATATTTTGTAATTGTAAAATAAAATCCCATATTTCAATTGAATATTCCTAAAATTTATTCTCAACAGCTTATGCTGAAAATATTTTTTGTGAACTCTTTCTCCGGCTAGGATTAGAGAACGCTTGCCTTTCAGCAAAGACATTTCGATTATGCTTTGCCAAGATTCATGATAAATTACAGGAAACGAAAGCTCTGCTAAATTTATGTAAATCATATGGGAGACAAAGAGAACTTAGAGCGCAATTCAATCATCATCTGTTGCTCATATTACAGCACTTTGCCTGACAAATATCAATATTTAGCTTAGCCCAGTGCAGCCGTTAATCATGCGAGTAAAAAGGGCTAGAGAAACTGAAAAGAGAATACATACATATACACATATGTGTCGAATGGAGCCCAAGTCAAGGCCGCAGAGAGCACAAAAATTGCGGCACATTTGTCGCACATTTGTGCGGTCACAGTTGATCCCCGAAGTCATCTATCAGCAGCCAAGGGCTAGGCCATCTAGAGCCCGACAATTGGCAAAGGAAATTACAAACATGTGTACGCTCATTCATATACATATCTGCACATGTACGTATGTATATGTATGTGTATCTGTGTACATGTGTATTTATATCTGTTTGCTGCCTACTTCCCGCTCATTTGTCAATACACGTGCGCTGTTTCCTTTTCCGCTTTGTGTGATCCAAGTAAGGAGAAAAAATAAAATGTAGCCCACCAAAAAATATATATGTATGTATGTATATGGCAGCAGCACAACAAAGCCGAAGTCAACGAGGGGTAAGCGGCGTATACGTAATGCGGATAAGGCAGGCGAAGAAGGCAACTCGAGCTGGCAGCCGTGGCAGCCAAGCCGTTTGGCGGGCTGTTAAATGTACTTTAAATATCACTTAACGCATTTAGCCTTGATTTCGCAGCCCTGTCATTTTATCTTCATACATTCGTCTACGCTTTTGCATACGCATATATTTATTGGAGCCTCCCACTCCCCTGTGGGCAATATTTCGAGCGTCGCTTTGAAGACGCCGGCGCTTGCTGCATGTGTGCGCCATTAGGCAACTAATATTAAATTCAATTCAATTTCGTAGCTTACAATTTTTTGATGGCCATATAAGTAAGTACAAAAGAAATTAAATTCCGCATTTTGATGAGCCATCAAAAACGCGCAGCGAACACATAAATAAATAAACCAAGCACTCACATCTCGCATCTCTCTGATACGCTCTGCTCTAATTGCGTATTAATCATAGATACCCTACAGAGTTAGCCTACAGGGTATTGAGGAGATTGAAAAGCAGAGCTAACAAAAGCCCAAATGCTTAAAGTTAATTTAAATTTAATTAGAACTTTTTTTGGGTATTGTTTTTTTTTCTTCTTGCTTGAAGAGGAAAGTCGAGCTCCCAGCGGACCAACTGTAAATGAAAATTGACGTAACGCAAGTTTATTAAAATGCGATTTGCATAAGGATGTGGCACACAGGAGCCGGTGTAAGCTCGCCCCAGCTCTGGCGTCACAGGAGTCAAATGTAAGGCCGAAGCGGAGCCAATGAATTTTAAATATTTTCACAGCTCGCCGACACGCCTCGACTCTGTTACACAATCGTAATCACAATCACAGTCACACACACACACACAGAGGGAAGTTAAAGCCAACCGAGCGCATTAATTTTCGCTTTTTCGCCTTTCACACGCATTTTATTTGCGTTCAAAACTCAATTAAAAGTAGCCACAGGTTCAGTTCCCGCTCAGCTGACCTTTGACCTGACAGGCTTCAGCTTTTTGTGTGGCCCTTGACTTTACTTCCCCAACTGCGGACAATTGCTGAATCGAAAACTGTTTAGCATATTATTAATGCTGGTAGCATGAGTAGAGCTAATGGATGGCAAGGTGAGGATATAAATAATGGTAGTATAAATAGTATAGTATATAGCTGATTTATGATAGTATTAGCTATAAGTAAAGCAGCTATAGTTATAATGACTTTGACTAGCCTGAATAAAGTTTGTTCTTAATACTATTTATAGTTAAAGCCTGGGCCAACTATATAGTCCACTCATTTTCTCTCAGTGTACACATTCCCTTGAATACCTCACTCACTCGCAAAGGACTCTCAGCTGACAATGAGCTGCAAAACAAAGCCGCTTTTATCTTCATTCGCTTTGATTGCAGACGTCAATTTAATTGAAATTCAACGGATTTTTGCAGTCAACCACAAAATTGAAGACAAAACAGGTGAAAAACTATATGAACGAATTCGAAATGCCCTAAGATTGCACAAAGTTGATGTCGTACACATTATGTAGCTGTAAAAGTTTTCACAATTTTTGCAGAATTCTATCGGTGTTTTTCATCCATGAAAGTTAGCTGGTTTTAGCCTTTGGCTATTGTAGCTCACCTTTTGGCATTTCAGCTTACACCTGCACAAAAGTCAAATAAAATGCATAAACTAAAATGCAAGGGCGTTCGCTCAGCGTCAGCAATCACTGGGGCCTCTGTGACACTTTTAATTGCTATGCATAGTTTCTATATAGATGGATAGTTCGATAGTTCCGAGCTGAGTTTTTCTCTATTTTTTTAATTTGACGATATTCTTTTTGTCAGCATTGGCATTATTGCACATGGCACGCCTCCTTTTGCACATTCGCATTGGCATTGGCATTCGCATTCGCATTCGCATTTAGTGGGGCAGCAGCAACAATTGATGCCACTCGTTCGCCAGCAGCTTCCTGCCACAACAATGATGCGGCTCAGTCGCCCCGCTCTTTCTCTCTTTCTCTATCTTTCTCTCTCTGTCTCACTAGTTATGGTTGCCTCGAGCTTTTCAATGGCACAAACGGAAACTGTGCTTCCAATATTGCAATAAAAATCAATTCACAGGAAGGCAGCTCAAATTGAAGTTGACCGAACGCCTGATATTAGAGCAATGCGAGCAACACACACACACACATAGATATGACAAGTGTCAGCAGCAATAACAAAGAGAGAGTGTATGTGTGTGTGTGAGAGAGAGAGAGAGAGAGAGAAATAACTGTGCAAATGCATCGAGCGCTTTTAATAAATAAAATAAAACTTAAATTGAAAATTGTTGTCATCGTAAATTGATAATAATTATTTTTAATTGCATGCAATGAGATGTTGTTGTTGTTGTTGTTGCTGTTGTCATTGCTGGCCGTGCAAATTGCATGCGATAGAGCCACACAGTGCAGCCATTGGCTTCAAAGTGAAGGCAGCTCCTCCATTGGCCACATCACGCATACGCCGCGTTTGCCAAGCGCACATAAAAAAGCCATTAAGCAAACAACATTAAAATTAACTTAAATATTGAATACACAGTAAATAGCTGAAACGCTTTTGACATATTTGCTTAATCGCATTTTCCAAATGCAAATGCAAATGCAAACCCAAATGCTAAAAATACTTCAATTTACAATGCTGTAATTGCCAACATAAAAAAATATATACATATATACATCTGGAGAATGGCGAATGTTTTGCATATGTGAAACGAATATAGCGAACAAATTAATTACAATTTGAATTAATTTTTGATTTCGTGCTTTTACATATTTATCTTGGCGTTTATTTCAACTGAAATTTGTGTGTAAATATGCTAAAATTTTATTAAATTGTTTAGGCTTTTGCCTCTTGTTCTCAATCAATTTTTGGTCAAGCAAATTCAGAGGGCGAACAGAATTGAATTTGCAGTGTTGTTGTTTGCCAGCTCGAATTAAAATTTCAATTAAAATTTGATTAAACAAGTTGAGGCGAAATCTTTGCATTATTTGACTATGAATTTGTATCTTTGAGATACGTTTGCATCTGTCAGCAGCTAATCATTTGCATTAATAATTGTATTTCAAGTGCTCTGCTATTTACCTGTGGCCTGTAATTAACGATAAGCCCGCCCACACACACACACACACACACATATGACATCTCAAGCATTTGCAAATGGAATTTTTGCATGCGTCAAAAGACAAAATTGTTTAAACAATTTGTCAGCTTGGCATATGCAAATATTTGTTGAATGTTGCTCGCCTGCGGCAGGAAATCGATTGACTTTGCCCTGCCCTAGCGTTCAGCCCAATCGAACTTTGCTTCGCACTCTTGCATATTTAATATAAATCCATCCAATTTATAATACTAATTGATTCAAGGCAAGAGCAAGAACAACAACGGCATTTTATTGAGCTTCTGTCAGACAATCAAATGTGAGTTATGCACAGAAAATTATAAAATAAATAATAAATTAATTAGAAATATAAGGCGCAATTGACTAGTTAGGCATACACTGCAAGAAAAACAATGTAAGGGGGGAATTTTAGAAGATTTAAATAAATATTTTTTTATTGTTTATATTTTAAGTGAATAATTATATTTTATTTTATTTATATTTTGAATATAACATCTTTTAAAATTATTAAAATTAAAATTATTAAAATTATTAAATAAATCAATTTATTCCACATTTTTATATAATTTTTTTATTTGCTCAACAATATTTTAATCTAATTTTGTTAACCTAATTAAATATATTTTAAGTCTAAAAATATTTCACGCTCACTTACCCAAAGCAAAAAGCTGGTAGGGCAAAGCAAATGTCGCCTTTAGTTGAAGCTCACTTTGGATTAGTTTTAATGTTTTTTTTTTTCGTATTCTATGGCTTTGGCAAGCCTTTGGCGGGGCTCAATAAATTAGCAGCTACGTCAGCCGCAAATCCAGTGACAATGACTTTTAGTTCCCAGTTCTCTTGGCTATGCCGCACACACGCTCGCACTCTCACACACACGCACACAAACAAACACACGGAAACGTGGCAGCGTATTAAAAACTCATTAAGCAGACTCTGTGTGTATGTTTTTTCTCAGCTTTTGCTTTTCAATGCGGGCTTTTCTATATGCGTTCTCGTTTATTTTTAATTTATGCAAATATCGACCGGAACGCAGCGCGCGTGGAGCTGCCAAAAAGTATGCTACGCCGCTGGCCAACTTGCAGCGAAAGTAAATCGAATGTCAACCGCACTCGCACTCGCACTCACAATCGCACTCACACTCGCACTCGCACTCGTACTCTCTCCAGCACGCAGTTGATCAAAAAGCGTGTCGTGAGTGGCGTGAGAGTCCAGCACGTGCTAAACGTGACCTATGCCAAGCGTTAAATTCATGCGAAATATCAGCCAAGAGGATGCCAAATAGTCGTATATGCCAAATGGCTGAGTTAGCGATTCCGATTGCCACAGCGTTGGCGACGTCTTCGAGCAGCAGGTAAAGCGCTTCACACACACCAATCTGCCCAAGTACACACACTTACTCACACACACACACACGTGTCGACCAAATCCGCTTAAGACAAACTGACGACTGATTCTGTGCCACGCAGCGCAATGCCCCAAGTTGGGGCAACTTGGCCCCAAAATTCAGTGTCGGCGTCGGCAACGCTTCTGTTGCTCGGCAGCCGCCGTTTCGGCTTGTGGGCGACACCGAGTTAGCGAGAGAGTGGGAGAGTGGTAGAGAGGAAGCGGGGCATATGGCAACAGCACCCGGACCTGGGACACTGTCGAAGAGCTCGTGCGAGCATTTAAGAGCGCGTCTGTTCCATTGCCATGGCGTTCCGCAGTGGCGCAACTGGTTTCGCCTGTCCCTCTGCCGACATGGAAGGCACCTAAATGTGTGGCATTGGAAGCAATGACTCTCTCTCTCTGTCTCTGACTCCTCTTACTCCGCCGCTCTGCCTACTCCTCTTTGCGCGGTCGCTCCGTCTGCCGGCTGGGGCCGCTGTTTTGTTTGCCCAATTAAATGCCACATATGTCATGAACTACTCAGTGCTCGACCTCCTCCCACTTGCCGCATGCAGTTTTTTTAATTAATCATTAATAGGAGCCACGCTCCGCTGGCAACCAAAGCCAGAGCCAGCGCTGCAGCTGGAGCTGGCACTGGAGCCTAGTGGCATAGCCAAAGCAGATAGAGACAGCCAGGCCAGGCAGGCAGTCAGGCAGCCCCTGTCCCAGCTGAATGCCAAATTGCAGCCTTTGATATGCCCGCTGGAGCCCACTGCGACCCCGACTCTGGCTTCAGCCGCAATTAGCGAGCAGGCGGAGCAGCGCAACAACAACAACAACAACAACAACTGTGCAACAGTTGCGTCAGTTCCAATTCCCACAAGGCACGTCCCAGGCCGCAGCGAATGCCAAATGCAATACAGTCTATTTCAACGCGTCAAATAAAACGCAAAATTAACTAAAAAAGACAAAACGAAAGTAAATTGATTGACGGACAGCTGCCCTGTATATTAACTGACAATTTGAGCAAAGAATATCGTTGAAGTGAAAGAATTATTGAATCATTTTCCTTTAACGATTGTCATGGAGTTAAGAGAAGGATAAGAAGGAGTTGAGGAGGAAGCGAGATAGAGACATGTATTGATGGAGAGAGAGAGAGAGAGAGAGCTGATACACAGAGAATGATATATATAGAGATTCAAATAGAGATAAAGTAGAGAAAAATGAAGATTAGGCTATTCAGAGATGAAGAAATATGAAGATTAGGCGATTAAGAGATGGATATACATATATAGATATAAACATAGATAAGTGTTTCTCTTTCAATGAGAGATTGATAAACACAATCAGAAAAAAATATATAAATATATGTATGTACTTATAGAAATTGAGAGAAACAAAACATACAATGAGAAGAATGGATTTAGACATACGCAAAATGGGAATATAAATATTTCTTATGAGTTCAGAGACCCAAAAGACGTGTGAAACAATACTCTAAGTATAAAATAAAAAGTTACAGGGTATTAAAAAAATGTAGACACTTATCTACAACGACACTTCTATGCCCTAACAAAGAATTAAACAAAGACAAAAACAACAAAAATAACAATAGATATAAATATATATAAGAACAGAGATATATATATTCTCAATTGATATACATATACATATGTTTGTATATACTTGCATGTATGATCTCTTGCATTATGCGCGTATTATCACTTGCCTAGGGGCAATCGTATTTTACTGAAGCTCCTCAGGCAGAAACAACACGCTCATTACATTTGGTTGGCCTCCGTTTCTCTGGGGTCTGGCAGGCGCTGGCAGCTCTAATGTAACAATTGACCCGCGGGTCGTGTCTGCCGCGACACCCTGCCACGCCCCCCTTTTGAGCAGTGCCACTGGTACGGCTGGGCTGCACTGCGTTGCACTGTTGCAAATACAATTTGCTGCACTCGGTCGAACACATTCCGATTTCGCATAATTTTATTGGGTCTCGCATGACTCCAGCGACGACGACGACGACGGCGTTGACGATGGCGGCGACAGCAAACAGAATCAACAGCTGCTCCACGCCGTACCTCCCGTAGCTCCCTTGATAAAATGCGATTCCCCAATGCATTTTTGTAGGCGCTGCGCAGGGCGGCATATGTCAGCGACAGCGACTGCGACAGAGCCGGAGGCGGAGGCAACTCCCTTCAGAGAGGGCACTTATGCTTTGCATATGCAATCGGCCACATAATCAGGCGGGCTGCGAACTGGGAGCTGCGGCAGCTGAGCGCGGGATTTGGCATTGCAAAAATGCTAATTAGGCGTAATTCGCATAAAATTCGCCAAACATTTGCTGTCATTGGCAAGTCGAGGATTCAGCTCGGATTGTCAGCCGTGCCCTGGCCTGGCCTCGCTATGGCTTTTGATTTATGAGCAGCGACTGCTATCAACGGGCGCATCAACAGCGCCAATCGTCAGCTCATCCGTCATCACAGACCGCACCCGGAGATGGAAGCAGCCTCCACGGCTATTGCTGCCATTGCTGCTATTGCTGCTGCGGCAGTCAGACTGATAAATTATTAACTATGTGGCATGTAGGTGTGCATATGTATGCGTGTGTGTGTGTGTCTGACTCTGATTCTGATTTGTTTTGCTAACTGTGATTTCTCGCATTTTCCCCCCAATAAGAAACATGTGCCCAAATGTGCTTCAGATCTTGCAGCGTTTCATTAATAATTTATTTGTTAATTTGTCTTAAAAGCAAAAGCATAAATATTACGCATTTCTGCTTTGCTCTAGTAATAATTTAAGGAATTTGTTTTCTTTATTTATTAAAAACAAAAAGTAATAAAAATCTTTTCTTTTCTTTACAGGTGAGTCTCTAAACTACAACAAAAATGTAAGTTAAGCCGAATTTACAATAAAATGCTTAACGAAAATTTAAAACTAAAAGCAAACATATTAAAATATTTAACAACATATTTTTAGCTTATACAATTAAATTTCTTTTTAAACTGAAATCAATAAAAAGCCAAAATGGAATATAAATTATAAGATTTTCAGCAAATACTTTAAGTGGCCTCAAATCTTCTGTATGCCAACTGCGCAGCCTTGACCTTATTAAGCATAAATCCTCCGCAGCCCCAAACAACAATTGGCTTAAGACAAGACCTGTTTTAATTAAATGCTTACGTTCCTCGATCAAACTGTGGCAGGCCGAACCGGGCAGACCGAAGTAAGACCAACATTACTCAATTGAGTTTTGCATAGTTTGGGCAGCAACAGCAGCTGCGGCTAACGATGCGCAGCAGCTCAGCTCAGCAAGGGTAGGGCGTGGCTGGCTGTAGGGGCGGCAGGCTGTGCCGCACGCTCAACTATTGTCAAGCCAAAAAGTACTTTCTGCTTTGTGCGCCATTGTCATATCCGGTGTGCGTGGCGCTGAAAGGATTTCAATGTCACATTGAACAGTCGTCCTCGGGATTTTTTGGGCCATGGACCGGCGCGATACACATTAAGCCACATTTACGCGAGGCAGCGCGGCAAAGCATCGCACTTTTGTGGTCAATTAACTGCGCCGCTTGTTGCTGCCCGCTGCTGGCTCAAGTTTTTGCTGTTGCCCATTTTCGGTTCTGTTTTGCCAATGAATTTAAATCGGTCCACTGTGGTTGCCGGCCCCTCCAGTGGCATATTTCGGGGCCGAGAAACCCGGCTCACACGTTGTGACAACACCTGTCGCCGTAAAAATGCTCAACAATTTAGCTAATGACTTCTAAAGGTGATGGGCGGCCTTCAGCCCGGGCTGTGCTCTGCTCTGCTCAGCTCTACTGTGTTCTGTTGTGCCGTGTTGCCTCGCTTCACTGTAAATAGCAAATTAATTATATGCCATGCAGCGAAATTAATCAAGTGTTGCGGTGCTCAGAAACCAAAATCAACTACACTTTCGACCTGAACTCTATTTAACCCCGAAACAAGCCAGCAAAACCAGCCCCCATCCACAGCGCCTGGCGCCCCCCTCGCTCACGTCCGTGGCCCATTTCATTAATCACGTTCAACACTTGGCCAGGGCTTGAAACAACGGCCAAAGCATGTTGGCCCAAACGTAAGAGAGCGCGGACAGGTGAGCAGCTGAACAGGTGAGCTGAGCGGGCCTGGTAGTGTAGGTGTGTGGGCGTGGCCAAGGGGACAACTTGAAGCTCACTTGTGGCGAATGTCAAATGGTTTTTGGCTGTTCGCAAAACGCTTCAACTTTTGATTATTTATTATTGTTTAAAGTGTGTGCTGAGGTGGGGTGGGGCAGAAGGAAGAGACAGCCAATTAATTGCTGCAGTCTTATGTGTTTATAGAGTATACTAGATGAGTGAGATTACTGTACTGCAACTAAATTTAAGAAGAAGAAGAACATAATTTCCCAATCAATCGCCCAATTAAATCGTATCAATTTTCATAATATAGTCTAAATAACTCAAAAGATAGCGTATAATAAGCAGCAAAGGCACAAACCAATACTTTCATTTTATAGTTATCACATCAGCCCATTCCATTGCATACTTTTAGGCAGCTGCTTCAATATTGCTATACAGCACACATAGCAAATACACAAACCTCTGACGAAATGAAACTTGGTTTTTGTATAGCAATTTTCCTATGGCAACTATATTAACTATAATTATACGCCACCCAAAAGTATGGCAGCAACTCTACACATTTAGTACAACTAAGCGTAGCAAAGCATGCTATAAATAAAATTCTATTATTTAGTTCCAAAACCAGCCGCTAGAGTGCTTTCAGAGAGAGCACAGTTCAGCCGCTTGCCTGCGCACATTGCTACTACTATAAATGCAGCGAACTATGCTACAAATATAAAGAGTTCATTTAGTTCGCTGTGCAGCCGATAGGTGGCGCTGATAAGTGCACCTGTGAAAGGTTTTTTATTATCGTTTTCAGTCGCGCGATCGGCCGCAAACGCAACAGGTGGACGGAACGACGCGCAGTGCGATTAGTAACGGTAAAAAAACGAAAATAATTTTATCTCTAAGGGTTTGCTGAGTGATATAATATTTACATAAAATGAATATATATGTATATATAATTTATGAGTTAAGGAATTAAAATAAATAAACAAAAAGTGAAGCGCAAAATGCGCAAAAATTGAATTAAATAAGCTATGAAAAGGGGAGGCGTATGTGCGAGTGAGTGTGTGTGTCTGTCAAGTGTGATAAGATAGCCCAGAAACGCGACTGTGCAATGTGTGATAAGGGGAGTTTGTAAAAGACAATTCACTGTTTGCTAAATCGAATTAGTCATTAAATTAAACTTTAATGTAAATAACCGTATGTCAATATAACAATCAAGTAGGCAATACAGCATTTACATGCACATATCATATCGTGAGTATACAAACGATGCGCTACAGTGGGCACTCAAACTGAAGAACAACGGTCATTAAAAAGATATTAAAAATGTGTATAAAATGGACAGAGAAATTAAAAATGGATTATTCTAGTTGCTTTTTGCTTTTTGTGGCCAATTTTAATGTCGCAAGTGTACAGTGAAAACTCTATTGACGAATTCATTTGCAATATATTTTTCTCTTCTATGACCAGACTATAAGAGAGACTAAGGGATTTTCCATCAAGAGCTGTCCCTGTAATTAGATCAAATATTTGAATTGTAAGTAGCGAATATGAGTACAGTAAAAACACGCCTAATGAACAATTGGTTAAAAGGAAAAGCTTTCTAGGATTAACAGAAAACGCTATTTTATGTTCTCTAATTATTATAGTCGTAAAGAAACTTCTCTGCGCACTGTGCTCTCTCACGGGCGCTCACTGTAAGCTCGCTTACATCATATTTAATTGCCAAACCCAATTCTACAATTTGTCCAGCTTTATCCAGCTCAACAGCACTTCCAGTTCAACTGTGTTCACTCCCATGTGTGCTCACTGTACATAGATAAAATTGCTTAAATGTAATAGGAGATATGCTCATATGAGCAGCTTCCGCTCTGACAACCATTTAAAAAAAATATACAGAAATATGCCAGTGGAAAAATTATATATAAATTAGGTTACGGTTTTCAGGCTTGCAACGCATTATCATGTTGCTATTGTCATATAAGCTAGCATACATACATAAACAGATATTTATATATAATGATATATATGATATATATGTATATAGATCTATATACATTTATAACAATCAATCAGCTTGAAGTTTTGCTGCGGCATTATAAAACTACAATCAAAACAAACAGGCAAACATTCGGCTTGCGGAATCGAAGCGCAGCGCCACAGCAACAACAAAAGCTACAACAACAACAACAGCCACCATATCAACAACAACAACAACAACTAGCAATCCCATCAAATTACATAGAAATTATTACGAACATAAATCGGAAACAATTTCATTTTTGTGCGCGCCTCAGATTAAATCGAGAGTGAAATACAGTGGACGATCGTTAAAGTGCGAGAGGTTTTAGAAAATTATGTAATCAATTTTACATACAAACTAGGTGAAGAATAATTAAAAAAAAAAAAATACTGTATACAAAAAATATTCAAACTATTTCTCTAGCTATATCAAATGTAATATTAATAATATATAATTATTTTAATGTGTAGCCAACTTTTGTAGAGTTCACTGTAAGGAAACCTAATAGCTTAAGGTCTACTTATATCCTAAGCGGCTTAAAACTAATAATGAAACACTAAATAATGGAATCGTAAAATTTCAACTATTATCAATATATTCATGCTCTTGCCACACAACTAGAGTCTTCACTGTACTTGTTTTCAATACTTACCGAACAAAAAATATGCATCAATTATTAGCAAACCATTTATATTGAAGACCACAGCTTGGCAATGGGTAATAAAATTGTTCTCGCCTCACTTCAGGGCTTCACTGTACCTCACATAATGCAAAAATTTTCGACTACTGAATAGCTCTATTTATAGACTTCTACCTAGAGCCGCTGTTGAGCCAGTTCCCAACGCGAGAAATGTCTAACAAAGAAACAAATAGAAAAATATTAAAATAGCTCATAAAAGGAAAGAAAACAACTAAAATAACTCATAAATAAAGTCTTACACAATCAAAAAAAATGAAGCAGAAAAAAAATGAGAACTCAAAGAACTCTGCTATGCGTATTCCCCAAGCTGCAATTAGGTTCGCACTTGTCACACCAGGTCGTTGGCCATTAACATAGAGTCAAGCGCAAACTACAGCTATGTACTACATATGTACATGCATACATACATACATACATACATACATACATACATACATATATGTATATGTGTACCTATTTAAACATAAGCTCGAAATTGTGACGTCATGTGGGGCCAGCGGCAAATCAACTGCAATAAAAACAATTCGTTCGTTACAGTTTTGCTTCTTTTTTTGTTATTTTTGTTGTATTTTTTTTTTTTTTATCTACCTGCTCATTAACTGGCTATATACATACATGCAATTGTTGTCGTTGCTGTTGTTGTTGTTATTGCTTTTATTGTTGCCGTTGCTGCTGCTGTCTCCCGCTATCAGCTGCACAGCTTTCACAGCTAACGCTCGAAGCCAGCGGAAGTATTAATAATGCATTTTTAATAAATAACAATAAAACAACAACAAGAGCAACAACATAGGTAATCCCAATAACAAGCGCAAAGACAACAATGAATTTCAGTTCAAGTGCAAAAGAAACAAGAAGAGAAAAGCTAGGCAACAAGATCGAATGTGGTATACTCTATCTATGTTTAGACACTCGTTAGAGCTTGATAAATTTCAACATACTCTAAATTAATTCATATATATTATATATATCGAAATGTTGATATGAAATCGCTATAATCTATATTAGGCGACCTTCGTTATCAAAAAATAAATACAGAATGAAATATAAATATATATATATGTATTTGTTTTAAATACAAAATATTTTCACATATTCGTAATTGTTATATATAGATCTCAAATCGTAAGTTTTTCGAAGAGTTCTTTGTCTTATCTTTATTCCTTTTTTGTCGCCCCAAATACCTTATCGAAATTGTAACTGTTCAAAACGCCAAACCTTTAAGGCCAACAAAACTGAATGTAGAATACATGTTGTTGTTATTGTTATTATTGTTAATGTTATTGTTAATATTGTTAGTATTATTAATGTTGTTATTGTTGTTGAAGTTATTGCTGTTACAGCATTAAACTCAATATTCCCAATCTCTCAGGTAGATAGATAGAGAGGGAGAGACAGACAGAGACAGTAAAAGAGAGAAAGAGTCAAACACAGAGTCAGAAACAGAGAGAGAGACAGGGATGGGGATAGAGAATATGTCAAAAAGAAGAATAGACGTAGAGTGAGAGCTCAGTGAGGGAGAGAGAGAGAGGGGGAGAGAGAGGGAGAGAGAGAGAGAGGGAGAGAGAGAGAGAGAGAGAAAGAGAGAGAGAGAGAGAAAGACAGATCAGTAATACACACAAGAACAACTAGAGACAGACAACTGAACAATAAACAATGCAATGCAAGCAGTGGTGGAGAGAGAGGTAGAAAGAGAGAGTAGATCATGCACAATGAAAAGAGACACAATGAGCAGCCAATGCGCAATAGGCTTGGCAACTGGTCAGTCCACCTACACCTTCACCACGATTGCCACCACCACCACCACTAGCAGCAGCAGAGCCACCTTCAGTGGCTGCTCACCTCCAGCTGGGCTCAGTTGTGCACACAACAAATTTGAATGTTGTTGCTGCCTGTTGACGTCAGTCGCAGTTGACAGCCGGCAGCAACAGCAACAGCAACAACAGAGGCAGAGGCAGGGACAACAGAGCCACAGACTAGTAGAAATTTTGAAAACTGCCAAGGCACGAGCAACACATCACAGTTAGGCATAGTGAACCATGAAAATATGAAGATAACCTAGGTAATAACTAAAGATACGCCCCGTTGTAAGGGGAACAACTGTGTGGAGATAAAAGTAGAGGCCATGCCCAAGGTATTCAACTACAAATAGGCATATTTATTGCAGCTTACGCTGAACTGAAAAGTTGACTCGAAACTATGGCCACCGGCAATGGAGCTGCAAGCAGCAACAGCAACAACAACAACAACAACAGTCATCCCAGTGATTTGGATACTCAAGTGAATGTGGAGGATTTGCCAATAAGCTTCAAGGTTAGTCTTTCAGCTCTCAAATACAAAACAAGTGCCGCAAACAGAGCGCAGCATTTCACATACAACAGCAACAGATAAACAGAAAAAACGGCTCATTGCTAAATTCCCATAAATTTAAATGTGAAGTTCAACGCGCATGGATTAAGCGCTTAACCGACGAACGACGATCGACTAACACCCGCCGCCACACACCCTACCTGCAATGTACACTGCACGAAACTATGTGGCTCGAATTGACTTTTCCTAAACTTGGGGAAACTTGAAAGTTGAAGCTAGTTGGTTTAGGCAATCGAAGTGGAATTAGTTGCAAGCAGATCAATCTGATTTTAAAAGTCTTCATTCTAATTTTTAATATTTTCTTCTTAAACCTTTCTCAATTATTGATTTATTTTCCTTCTATAAACTTTATCCAGTTGTATACAAAAATTTATTATAAACATACTTTCTCTATTGATATATGGCAAGCATTATTTTACTCTCTTCCTCTTTACTCAAAAAAAAATAAAATAAAATAAATTTAAAAAAAAATAAAATAAATTTAAAAAATTGTAAAATCATTTTTATCTTCCATGCTTACAAACAAAGAGAAAAACTTTAAATTTAATTTAATTGAAAATAAATTCCACACTTTTCCAATTGTAAATTCAATGCCAACAATACCTATTCATTCATATAACTCTGCTGCTGTTTGGTACCACAATTTTCGTGCAGTGCATCGGAATAAAACCTAGCCAGAAAGATACGCACTTTCGACACGCTTGGCTGGACATTGTGAATTTTGACTATGTGTGTGTGTGGTTGGTGGACAGCGCTGACATCCGGTTCGGGTCGGATGCAAATGAGGCGACAGTTCAGAGAGTTTGCTAACAGCTAACGGCGACTCAGCCCGGAAGTAGCGCCAGCTGCAGCTCCAGCTCCGGCAACTCTGATTCCCGTTCCACCTTGCTCATATGTTTCGCTTTTGCAGGTTAAATACATTGGCTCGGAGGCGGCGCGTGGACTGTGGGGCATTAAGTACACACGCAGGCCAGTTGACTTGATGGTGGGCGTGGCTAAGAATCTGCCGCCCAACAAAGTGTTGCCCAACTGCGAACTGAAGGTGTCCACATCGGGCGTTCAAGTGGAGATCATCTCACCGAAGGCGAGCATCAATAACTGGAGCTACCCGATCGATACGATCTCATATGGAGTGCAGGACTTGGTCTATACGCGCGTCTTTGCCATGATTGTGGTCAAGGATGAGTCGAGTCCGCATCCGTTCGAGGTGCACGCCTTCGTTTGCGACAGCCGTGCCATGGCGCGCAAGCTGACCTTTGCCCTGTCCGCCGCCTTTCAGGATTACTCGCGTGTCGTCAAGGAGGCAACCGGCGATGAGCAGGACACCAATGCGAGTGCCACGCCCAGTGATACCATAACGCCAACAAGGCATAAATTTGCCATCGATCTGCGCACACCCGAGGAGATCCAAGCCGGCGAACTGGAGCAGGAGACGGAGGCATAGCATATGCATATATGTATGTGTATGTGTGTGTATTGTCTCTTGGCATTCCGGTATACCGTTGCCCATTGTGATTGTCAAAGTTACTTATCGTCCAGCGGCTGCTGTTGCTGTTGTTACTCTGTAGTTCTCTCACCCGGTAGTTGCCTCATACAGCTAATTACCCAAAGCCTAAGCATAAGGCAAATGTAAACAATTTAAAATACGAAACGATTTTCTACGTGAATTAATATAAATATATAAATTAAATTGCATTTGTATAAGAAATGGATAAAATATACAACGTTTTGAAACTGTCTGTCTATCTATGTATGGTTGAATGAATGAATGAAGCTCTGCTAATTCCAAGACTATCATTGATTCAATACTTCAAAGACTCTTGACGAATATCTCTATAAGTCTCTCGCCTTTTTCTTAGTTCCCTTAATTCCCTTTCAGTTAGGTCGCTTTACAGTTGGCCATCTCTACCGTTCAAAGGCTGAATGCGACTAGCACACAACACAAACACTCAAACCTGTGCACGATGGAGCTCGCTAACCCATATTGGATACTCGAGGTTCGAGGCAAATAAGAATCGATACATACCTGTATTATGTTTTTCAATATTTTTTTATTCAAAGTTTTTTTTTTCAATTTTTTTGTCACGTTTGGTTTTTTGTCAAGGATACAACAATGCTAAACTTAAATTTCAACTCTCTGTGCAGAAAGAAATGGCCATAAAACTAGGTAGAAATTGAAAAAGTCATAGGTGCCTAAGGTGCAAATGAGTGGAGGGAGGCGCTGCCAGAGGCTTGATGTTGTGGGCGGGTGTGGTGCTCCGGGGTAGAGCGTGGGTGGTGGGTAATTTCTCTAGCTGGCGTCGGCACGAAAGAGAAAGCGACGCTTGCGTGCATCCATTCGCGATGGCGTCTTTGGCTCTCGCACCTCCGGCACTGCAGCTGCCGCCTCCTCCTGCTGAGGTGTCGCCTCCGCCTCCACTTTGCTCACAGTCAGCGGCTGTGTTTGCACTACGGACATGGCTGGATCCGCTTCCGAAACGCGCTTATATATGGGCACAATGACTTCCTCCTCCTCGGCTGCAGCGGGCGCCGGTTCAGCAATGAGCGGTGCACCGGGCGCCATCTCTGCAGCGGGCTCTGCAATGGACTCTGCAGCAACTTCTTTCTCTGCCTGCTCAGGTTTGCTTTGAATCAGTGTCATGGGCTCGGCAGCGCCTGGTGTTAGCACCAGTTCCATGGGCGCCATTGGTTCATTCTTGGGATTCTGATCCAGTCGCTCCTTCACCAGCTCCACAATGTCATCGATGCTGATGCCTGGCATATAGGCAGCCGCGGGCAGACTCTCCTGGGCATCATCTTGGACAGCTGACTCCGCTGGCTCCGCTGGCTCAGCTATCGACTGAGTTTCCATTTCTTTAGCCGGCTCCCCAACAGCTTCGGGCACAGGCTCTGGCGCGGACTCAGGCTGCTCGGGCTCTGGCTGCGGCTCCGGTTCTGGCGCAGCAACCACCTGCACGGGTATTTGATAGTCGGCGGGCAGATGATTGAGCTGCATGATATTAATAATGGGCGAATCCTGTTTCAGTTTCAATTTGGGCTCCGCTTGCTGCACTGGCTCCGCTTCCAGCACCTGCTCCTCCACCGAGGCAGTGTTATCAACAGCGTCTGGCTCGGGCAGCTTGGCCTCCTCAATAGAAACAGCCGTTGCATCGGTTTCCGCCTGCTGCAGTTGCTCAGCTGCTGGCTGCGTTTCACTCTCTTGGATTTGTGGCTGCTGCTCGATGGTTTCGGCCATGTCCATGGCTGCATTGGCCAGCTCAGTCTCTCTCTCTGTCTCTGTCTCGGTTTCAGTTTTAGTTTTAGTTGCTTCCTCGTGCTTGCGCAGCGTGTTCAAGAAGTCAGTGATCAGCTGCTCTGCTTCGGCAGCCATGACGGGATCGACGGGCTTGAAGCCGCCAAGCGACTCTTGTGCCTCATTTTTGTTATTCAACATCTCCTCCACCAGGGGGCTGGGATGCTCCATGACAGGCGTGGCTGGCAGACTGACTGGCGCATCAGCGGGCTTAGCTGCCTCCATGGCTTCAAGGTTGACAGATTCTTCGTTGGATTGGTTTGGCTCAACAATCGCTGGCTCCATGGGAGAGTCGACCATCTGCTGCTGTTGCTCTTCTGCAGCTGGCTGGATAGCTTGAGGTTCTTCTGGCTTTTCTTCCATGGTCTCCACGATGACAGCGGGTATCTCTGGAATGGCCTCGATGGGCTGCACTTCGTCCTCCTCTGGCTTTGTGGGAATCGCTTGCTCCGCTGTTTCTTCTGCATTTATCTGCTCTACTGCTTGCTCTGGCACCGGCTCAGGCTCTGCTATGGCTACAACTGGCTCAGATGCCTCGGCAACGGGCTCTGCCACCGGCACAGCAACAGGAGCTACAGGAGCTGCGGGAGCGGGAGCAGCTGTCTCCACAAACATCGTCTGCAGCTTCAGCGTGGGCATTGGCTCATTTAGCTCAACCTGAACGATGGCTTCCGTCACGGCCGGCTCGCTCTCCATCACGGGTCTGGCAGTGCTCGAGATGCTGTTCTTGTTGAACATGGCCGGGCGCTTGCGTATGGAGTTGAACAACTCATTGCGTATGGGCGTGGCAGACGCAGGCGCAGGCGCTGCTGGCTTAGCGGGCTGCGGTCTCTCCTTGTTGCTTGGTCTATTGACAAAGCGATGGGGCTTCGAAGGCTTGGCCGCCTGTTGAGCCACGAAGACGGTCTGGACTTCTGGTTCCTCGGCCTCCACAGCTGGAGTTATGGGCGCTTCTGTGACCACCACAGGCACTTTCCTCTGCGGCTTGTTGTAGGTGACGGCGGGCTTGCGGCGATTGGGCTTTGGCTTTGGCTTTTGCACCTTCACTGGCTTCACTGGCTCCATTACCGGTTCTGGAGCAGCTGCAGCTGTCTGAGCAGGAGCATTCATTTCGCTCTCGTCAGGTTGAGGCTTCTGCTGCTCGGCTTGCTGGGGAGCAGGAGCTGCTGTTGCTGCTGCTGCTGCTGGTGCTGGTGACTTCTCCTCCTCGGCAGGCAGACCAAAGTTGCTATTCAATTCGTAGTATCTATAGCTCTCCTCGCAGTCGATGGTCATGTCCTCGCGACGCATACAAGTGAAGGATTCCTGCAAGGAAAACTTTTATTTTCCCTTCACTCGAACAGCTGAGGACTCGCTTACCTGACTGAAGATCGTCTCCTCGGGGCAGATGAAGCTCCAGCGGAAGGTGTTCTCCTTGCCGTCGGCATAGGTCACGGGCAGGCACACGTGGAAGATCTGGCAATCGTTCTCCACATCGGCGTAGTAGCCATAGCTTTTGTTGGCGCACGAAAAGTTGTCCGTGATGTCGGCTCGTATCGAAGTCGCATTGCTGGGCAGCGTCAGAGTGCCGACGAGAGGAGCAGCTTCTGCAGCTGGCATCTCCTCGGCAGCCTCCATCTGCATGTCCGACTCCTGCTCGACAGCTGTGGCCGCATCCTCGCGTGCCATAATGGGCATATTCTTTCGCTGCAAAAGAGTTACGAGCACAGGCATTAAGACACTTAAGACCATTCAGCTAACGGACTACGTGCCACGCATGCGCAAATCCTCAATATCGAATCAAGCACGTGACATGACTCGGGCCCGAAGCCCTCAGCTCGATCGAGCGAGCTAGGCGATTCGTATTGAAATCGACCAACAAAAATTTCACTTGTGTTCTAGTTTTTTGGCGTCAAGTGAAAACCATGAACTAAGCCCCTAACGAAGCTGCTAACCAAATGCGTTTGCAGTTCGCACCTGGCGGGAAACCATTTAGGGTCAACGCTGCAATTGAAGTTACTTTCCATACGCTCGCATGTTATCACATCATATTTTTAACCATATCGATATATTATTTATATTTCGATTGGAGCTATGCATTTTAATCAGTTTTCGGCTTTCAGTCACGCAGGCGCACGGCGCACGGCGGACGGCTTATGAAATCGCTGGATAAACTAAAAATACCTTGGCTTTATATCTTTCTCTTTTCGTAATTATGAATTTAATGCGATATATATTGATATAGTTTTGAAGTAATGCAAATCTCGAATCTCTCTATGCCTCAATTCATTGTTCTTCCAGCTCCATTCGTGGATTACGTTATTATTTATGCATATACTTTTGGCATATCTATTTAAATCTACATCCAAAACATATTACACTTATTTATTCTGGAATATTGTTATGGAATTCGCCTGGCTGAGCGAGTGTTGCCAATCTGAGAGCGTGTCTGCCATAAACGTAACGAACCTGCAGCTGTCTATAAATACCTTGGCACTTCTTTAGCTCTTCTGCTCTGCGGTTGTTGGGCTCTTCGGCTGCATTTAGCCGTTAAAAGGCTAAACGCTTGGCATACCAACTAGTCTTATGCAAATGGCAAAAGGCCGAGAAGGAAGAGGAGGCGGAGAAGGCGGCGGCAGCAGACAGACAGACTTCTGGAATGACTAAGACAACTGGGAGTTGATGTCGCGTTGCCATTAAAAAATTCTGACTATGCCTTGGCAAGGCAAGGCGAACACATTTCATTAACAGTTTTCCGTTGCCCGTTTCGATTTCCGTTTGCTAACGGAAGTTGTCTGCCACTACTTGCAGCCTAATCGACTCCAAATCCAAAACCAAACACCCACCTGTTGGCTAAGGGGTCCCGCGCTGCAGCCGGCAACCAGGAGCACCACTACAGATATTAGCTTCCACATGATGGTTAACTTGCACAGATTGTTCGGTTGTATATATTTCTATATATGTATATATATATGTATAGCTATATCACTTTTATCACAACACTTAATAACAACTGGAGAGCATAGTAATCCTTGTTGGCTCTCTCTCTCTCTCTCTCGCTTTGTGTGCGTGTGCGTGTGTGTAATCCAAATGTTATCCAAGACGTAAGCAACTATTTATCTCTTTGCCTTTTTCAAAATAGACTTGTAACGACCAAAGCTTGCACTCGTACTGTCTGCGACTCTTTGCACACACCTGTGAGGCACCGTTGGCTACCAAATACTAACTGCGAACGAGCTAACCAAGCGACGCCCAATTTATATATTCTTCACTTTGATTTATTAAGAATGCAAAAGGTAGAGAAAACCACAACGAACACGCAGACACACGCACACACATGCACACACGACACCTATACAAGTGCGTGCGGCAAAGAAATGTAGGCGACAACAACAGCAACAACGGCAACGTTGACAACAACAATAACAACAACTACAATTACATTGGCAAGTGCCTTACATTGTTGTCGCTTCTACTGCGCAAACGTGACATGGAATTTGGTGGAACTCAAGTTGTGGAACTTAACTTGAGTGATGAGAGTGAGAGAAGACAGAGAGAGAGAGAGAGAGAGAGCGAGGAATAGGAAGAGACAACAGATCCGAGCAAGAGCTGGGAGCTTGAGTGGTAAAGGAGCCTTATGAGAAAATCGGATCTTGAAGTATCATAGCAATTCGGGAAATGAATTTAATTGGAAAAAAACTAAAAAAAAATCAGCATGATTAAATTATTTTTTTTTAATTTTGAGCCTTCTCAAGAGTAATTTTCACTTTGTTAAATATGATTCGAATGATTCTGAGCAAACGAGCTGAAGCTATTAACAAATTTTTTCTGAAGAGTGTAGTCTGATCTAAGATAGAGAAGTTTGATAAAAGTTAACACAGCCTTTAGTAAATTCTTATTCTCACTTTCTTTCTTGCTCTCTCTCTCGCTCCCTCTCTCTCTCTGTCTCTCTCTCTCTCACTCTCTCTTTGTGTGTCTCTCTCTCTTTCTGCTTCCCTCTCTGTCTTCCTCTCTGTGAGTCTATTATTCTATCTTTCTCTCTCATCCTCTGTCTATATTTCTCTCGATATTTCCTCTTTCCTCTCACACTCTCTCCTCTCACACGCTCCCATCTCTA
The DNA here is from genome assembly GCF_001654015.2 of Drosophila navojoa. Next base: position 1,047,178 of record NW_022045860.1, on the reverse strand, counting down.
TATACATATGTACTTTTTGTGGCTCAGCTCTCAAGTTGTCGATTCACAATTCTCGTCTCTCACATCCCAGCTCATATCTCTCATATTTCAACTCTCAGCTCTCACATCCCACCGTCTTCCAACTACCATTGCTCGACTCTCATCTCTCATATCCAAGCTCTCTGTTCTTTCATCTCAATTGCCGCCTTCTGGCTCATCCCTGATAGCATCTCATAGGGAGTGTGTACCTGGACTCCAGTTGCCGCCTCATTAATATGCCAGGCAACATTATTTTTTTTGGCCAACTCAAAGAGATTTATCTCAACCGTAAGATGTAATAAAAGCACCGCCGCAGGGCACTTTTAAACGCCGCTGGCAGCGTTTGCTGACTGCCTTTGTTAGCGCCAGTTGATTCACTGGCAATTAAAATACACTTAAAAATTATTATTAACTCGATATTTGTTTATGGTTAGGCGCTATTTCCGATGCCATTGGCGGGATGCCCAGGCGGGACTGCCACTGGGCACATACATACGCACACACATATGAAACCAAATATACAATATATGCTCGTCAAATTAGAAATTCATAATTGACGCGTAATACTTGTACGTGAAGCCAGCCCCCACAGGCGAAATGGTAGCAGACCATTCTATATTATTAATGCGCCCTAATAAGCGTCGCTTGTTTTGAAAGCAACCCAACTATATGATGATATTTCGTTTGTTGCATAATCCTTTGCCATCTCTTCGTCTGCCATTGAACCCCAATGAATTTTTATTATTATTATATTTTGCGACTGTTGTAGCTCACTGCGAAGCACGCACCTCTAAAGTTAAACTTAAAGCCCCACTTGGTACACATAAAATTGCAATCTCACGTCGTCTTGTCGTCGCCGTGTCTCACTCAGTCTTTCGTTTCTCTCCTCCGACAATCTTTCGAGCTTAATCTCCGACAAGAGGCAGCCAGTACGGCGTACTTATGGCTAACCAATTTCTTAGTAATCGGAGACTATCCACCATGCACATTAAGTTACTTAGAAGTTTTCTAGAAGTCTGCAGAGCTGACTAGGCAATATTAGAAGGAATTTAAGGTGCAAGAATGAGCTTATTATACAATGTATAGAAGTTGGCTAGTACTCCTTAATATAACACTATAATAATTTCTTATTAGACTGAAGTTCTTTAGTATTTAGCTTATGCTTTATATCTCTCATGAGTCGTCTGGCTCCCTCAGCTGTTTCTACCCCACAAATATAACTCTCTTGCTGAGTTATGTATATAAAAGTCAAATACCAATCAACTTTCATTGGCCACATATTTAATGTCTGTTAACGAGCTTCTAACTTTAGCCAAAGCCAAGGCAGCATTGGAACGTGTCAAGCACAAGTGACTTCCATAGAAGATTTATGGCTGGATATCTGTGTGTTTGTATATATATATATGTCATTATATCCCTGCCTTAGATGGTATATGGGCAGCTAAATTGCTGATAAGTAGTTGTTAGCCCTGCGCACATGTGCATTAAAATGCCTACATGCATTTTTTTTTTTTTTTTTTTTTTGCACATGGCAACAGAAATGACTTTAAAAATGCATTTCGACTCGACTCGCCTCGCACTGAAGGAAGCAAAAGGCAAGCGGACGGACCGCTAAACGTGTGCAAAGCTAAAGCCGTTGGCAACAACGCGACGTGTTGAGCAAAAAAAAAGAGAATTCTACATTAAGCTGGTTGAGAAAACATGACTGGAATTATGATAATCGAATTATGAATAGAATTAGTGGGAGCTAGCGGGAGGCGGGCCCGAGCCAGACTTGGTCATTATTTAAAATCCATTGAAATTGGCAGCTTAATTTTAGACTTTGACTTTTCCTTTTTGGCTTTTTTTTTTTGTTTGCTGTTGTTTTTGTTGTTTTTCATTTTCTTTCATTTTGGATTATTTCACCTTAATGCAACGAGAAACACGTGTAACTTTCTAAAATGCAAATGATAGTGCATTGGAAATATCATGAGCACTTTTTAAATTTGACGACACGTGGGCCACAGCCAGCACCAGCACCAGCAGCAACCCACCAGAGCCCGCTCTAACCACACGCTCACCCACCCAAGCCCTGTGGAGAACGCAGCCGTCGTGCAGTGCGTATACGTGATGCAGTCGCACTTTCTAGTGCGGCACTTAAATTTAATTAAATTGTGGCGAGCACATCAAATCGCCCAACTTGATGGCCCCACTGACAGCCACACGTCGCCGGCTGTCGTTTAGTGGAGCAGTGTAGCCACCAAACGATGCGCTTAGAAATTTCGCACACTCGACCCGCCGAGACACAATAAGAAAAAGGTTCTAGCTGCAAGAGTGTATATACCCAGTCTCTATCGACCGAGAGTGTGAGAGGCAGAATAGAAGAACTGAGAGGGAAATCTAATCGTGCACAGAAGAGAAGGTAGAAAGTGAACGACATTTAGGAGCTAATTAATTATATAAAGCCAGTCAGCCAGCCCCTCATAGATATTTAGGTCTGATCTGAATGAAAAGCTGCTTGGAATTTAGATGTATTCCTCTGCAAATATGCAGGCAGAGACTTGAAATATATGAGAACAGATATACCCTATGTTAAATAATATATATATACTCCATATATTTTACATATAAATATAAACTGTATATAGGAAAAACATATTAGAAAATGAGCAAAAACACTAGAGAAATGGACCAATTCCTGATTCATTATATATGATAAATAATACTTTTTTTTATATAACAATAAAGTCTCTTTTAATCCCTTTTCCTATGACAGCTGCTACACAAGCTGCAAGGGTATTCTCTAGTCAGGCACTGTCAACCTTCTTGCTCCTGTCCATTTTTGATGTCGTGCACGATAGAGAGAGAGAAAGAGCGAGTGCTAAAAAGAGAGAGAACACTGGCCAGAGGGTTAACCGTTAATTCACCGACATCCATGGCAGACTTGCCAAAAACAGGCTGCCCCAAGAATTTCAATTACTCAATTGAATTTTTGGCAAAGCAGCGAGAACGCACAGATTTCTGTTTTGTTGTTTTGCTGATTGATATCAGCATGATGTATGGGCGACACAGCCACACCCACCCAGCCCAACAGTCCATGCAATGTATTGTGGGCGTTAAGTTTAGAAAGTGCTGAAAACTAAACTATTTCTGTCCCTCCGACTGTCCGATTGTCCGATATTGTCCAATTGCCTTCAATTGACTTTACTCTGATCAACATCAATTATGTGGCACACGTCTGCAGACACCTCGACCAGCGAGACTCCCACGCATCGCAGCTGCCCCTTGCCAAGGGGCAATCGAATTTTTATGGCCAATTTCATTGATTTTGTGTATTTTGCTAATGATAAGACTTTTTCTTTGTCGCGTTTCTGTATATACTTTGTAGATATTCGCCTCTAGATAATGCGCATGTTGCAGCATGTCAATTCGCTTTTCATGCCCCCGCCGTCTGTTGCATGTTAATGCCTAATGTCGAGCTTTTCTTTCAATTAGTGCACGGCGCAAAGTCCGAAGACTCTCGGTGCTTTAAACAAGGTCAATATCAAACGTGTCTGAATGCCCGAATCCAACCAACCAACCAACAGTCCAACCAACAGCTGGACCTTTGTTCACTTTCTTTTTTTCCAGAGCGTCTTTCGAATTTTCACAGGCGGTCGTTGTCAATCAATTTATTACCTGGACATCCAGGCAGCCATTCATCAATTAATATGTCGACAATTTATTAGCCATAAATTGTTTACACTCGTACCTCATTTGACGTTTGTCAAACACAAATTTAATTGCCAACATTTTGCCACTACTCCAAAAAAAAAACACCAAAAAATAAAAGAGCTAAAAATTTCCTATATTCAAAATTTAAAGCACGCTTCGCAAAAAATTGTTGAGTTGACATCCAGCTGCGGTCCGCGGCGCTGGCCGAGACACGGGAACACCCATTGGAGCACGTCGCACCTATTTGGTATTACGGAGCAGTGCTGCGATCTAGAATTGGGCCACAAATTAGAAACAAGCGCACGGCCGCATTGGTGAAATTTCGAAACAAATACAACAACAAATTCCCCATAGAATTGACCGCATTCTGCAATCAAAACAGCGTGTGCCAGTTTGCAAATTTTCTATCTGTCCATTGTAATGCCAGAGGCGACAGGAAGTGAACACCCACCCCACCCATTGAATGACAGATTCAAGTTCCATTGATAAAATATTTTAAATTCATTTTAAAAATATAATGTTGAAATATTAAAATTTTAAAATAATTTTTTTGAATAGAAGAACTTGTTGAGGAGATAGGGTTTAAGATTTAGTTTTTATATGCTGGTCTTATTATTTAAATATTTCTAGTTATCAAGGAAAATAATAAAAAAAAAAAAATAAATAAATAAAAACTAAGTAAATGGAAATATATTTAGAAATTTAATCAGAAAATAAAACAGGAATATATTTTCGATTTTATTTTATTATATCTCATAACATATATAATATACGAATAAAATAAATAATTCAAATAAATAACTTAAGCCTAATTTGTTCAACTTAATATTCAACAAACCTTTAATAGCTAAGCACTGGGAAATGCTGCACATTTATTGCAATTGTTTTAGTTAAATTAAGTTAAATATATTATTATTATATAATAAATATAAATTACATGTAGGGCATTGCACTAAAAATCATATAAATTTCTACTAAGGCGGGGTTAGAACTAAAATTGTTTTACTGGCATTTGTGCTAAAATTAATTTCGAAACTAGGACTCAAGGGATTATTTAATAATCAGCAAGTCAAATCAAAGTATATTTATATAGCTATTATTGCCACTGATATTGATTGCGATAGGCCAGATGGTGGGCATCCTCCGGCTGTGACTGCTGCAAGAGCGGTCGATTTTGGTAGCTATCCGTGGACGAGTCGAGATCTTCGATGGATGGCTCCGTTTGTAGCGAACGCTTCCAGTAGCTGCCCTGTTCGCCCCAATCCTCGCCATGGTCCTCATAGTGGTGCTGATGATGAGCATGTTCGACATAGACAACCTAGTTAGAAATGCAAATGCGAATAGGGCGTGAAGTGAGAAACACCAAAGGAAATACCAAAGAGCCCAAAGAGTTGTATTTAAGAGCTGTGTGGATTGGACTGTTCGATGGGATTTAAAAGGGCATACTGATTAGACTGTAGACATATGTGTATGAGTGTGTGTGTGTGTGTGTGTGTGTATGTGTGTGTGTTTGTGTATTTGTGTATGTGTATAACTGAGTGTATTCGAGACAAGGAGTTACGAGTGGGAAAGGGCGCCAGCTATGAGTGAGAGAGACACGCCCATACTTACACATATATATTGTAGGGGAACATTTTGGATATACGCTACGTATGTATTTTTGTATATGTATCTGATTTGGATTATTTTCGTATTGTTTTTGAGTTATGGGAAAATTTGTATATACTGATTATTGTTGTAGCTGTCCAAAATGGTTACCATATCTGAAACCAAAGAGCTCTGAATATGTTAGCATACGGTACAATTTGTTTTTTTTTAGAGGTCGGTAATTTGTTGTTTGTTTGTTGTTCTTGTTGGAACTGTTGTGGAGAAAATTTGTGAACGAAAACCCGCAGCTGGAGTGAGACAGTTAAAAACAACGCATGATAAACGCCTGCATCGGTGTACGCATAGTATATATATATATATACATTGTATCGCTTTTCAGAGAGTATTAGAAAAGGGATAGCTAAAGGGAGAGTGAGACAGATAGAAAGAGAGAGAGAGAGAGACAGAGAGTCGACAAAATGTGGCCAACAAACCTTTGCCAAAACAAAACTTAGAATTTGCTTTTGCTTAACACTAAAAACGTTAACAAATTTCAATTAAGATCTAGACAAAAGGGGGGTGCAAAAGATTAGAGGTAAATATATTCGTTGGGTCTCATAACCGGAACAATTTTGTTCGTGTGTTAACCAGAACAAAAAATTAGAAACGAACGAACGCAACGAAATTCGGTGGTGTAAATTTTGGGCCTCTTAACCTACCTTGGACGGAGCACCGCCCCGCTTGACATCGATCCAGAATCGGGCAATATTTATCAGCAATCCGATCAGGGCTATGGCAAAGAACTTTATCTGCAAATGGGCGCCCAAAATTTTGAGCAGCAATTCGATTTTGGCCTTCAGTAGTGAGCCGATCAATAAGAGTTTAGCGGCTGCCTTCTTCTTCTTCTTCTTCTTGCCGCGCGTAACTGTGAAGCAAGCAAGATCGTTCAGTTATTCACCATATAGAAATGTATATGAGCAACATAACAAACGCAACATAAAGAACACATATAAACGATTTAACGACATAATTTTCGCTTAGGAGGGTGGTATGTTTGTTAGTATGAACTGCAGTGCGCGTAAGTGCGTTAACGATAACGATAACAAAACGATAACGATAACACAACAAGCATTCGAAGCAAATCAAGCAGGCGTAGGGTATGTATGTATGTACAGTAAATAAATTAATAAGGACAAATAATTTTAATTTAACTAAAATAAATATATAAATAATTATAATAATTATTATATATATTCTTTGAATTAAACATAAATTATTTGACCGTTAGCTTCCAGCTTAACAACTGCCTCAAGCTTGAGCTTAATTGTGTTAAGCTGACTGCTATGAAACTCATGTACCAACACCGATTGTTAACTGCTTGGCAAGCAGTTTGATGGCTGCGCGTTTGCCAAGCAGTTGAGTGCTAAAGCAAGCACATTATACACTTGCAGAAATTATATGAAATTATTATTATTTTATGTTATTGGGAACAACCTTTCTTTCTTGCAAAAGTGTTCTCTCTTGACTAGTTTCTCATAATTTGTGCAAGTCTATTTTGATATATGGTAGAATTGTGAAGCTAGGTTCAGCAGCTCATGAATATGATTTACCACAATAACTTCGTATTGCTCAACAATTTAGTTAATTTTTTAAATTCGCCATCATGAATATGAAGAGCTTTTACAATCAATCGATTCGATTCATTCATGAACAATTGAACAACTACTGTCTTGCTGAACTACTCCGTAGCTCACAACTCTAATCTCTGGCAGGCCAGAGCTTTCATTTTAACCAACTAGTATTATATAGATAGATATAGGCACTTCAACGGTGCTATGGAAAAGGTGCGCTTAATTGATTGAAAACCACACGCAGCAAACAACACACACCTCCGTTACTTCTACCATAATTAAACGGGTTCTTATGCTTGCGCTTTCCTCCAGCTAGCAAGGCGTCCGCGTCCACATCGAGCAGGTCATCCAACAGCTCCAGTCCCAGTGTATCGCTGGACTCGTGCTCCACCACTGCCGTCGATTGTTGGCCCTTACGCTTGCGCTTGCCACGCTTGGCCTTGCGCTTGGTCTTGCGCTTGAAGGGCCGGCCACCGCCGCCTCCATGACCACCCCCATGACCGCCTCCGTGGCCACCTCCATGGCCGCCGCCGCCGTGGCTGACAACTGCTGGTCCGCTCTCGTGTCCGGCGTCAATTTCGTGGTGGTCGGGCGCTGCCTGCACCACCACCAGGGTGGCTGGCTGATGCTCTAGCTCTCCGCCCTTCTTCTTCTTCTTCCTGCGCTTGTTCTTGTTCTTCTTGCGTTTGTTGCCACCTTTGCCGGGCTTCTTCGCAGAGCCCGCCGCATTGTCTGCACCATCTTCGAGCTCTATGAATTCCACACCGCCCGATGCACCACCATCGCTAAACACTGAGCTCTTCACATCATTCGTCGGCTGTGGCACAATTTGTGCACTTTCATTTTCCGCTTCAGGTTCTTCGTCTGCTTCGTCCTCCTCCTCCTCCTCATCCTCCTCTTCGTCGTCGTGATCGCCGCTGTTAGACGCTGCATCTCCCTCTGCCTCATCCTCGATGCTATTATCGACTGCCGATTCCTCCTCTGCCTCAGCATCTGCATCTGCATCTCCGTCGGCATCTGCATCTGCATCACCCTCGCCGTCAGCCTCGGCCTCTCCCTCCGTTTCCGCTTCGTCGTCGTCGTCGTCTTCGTCATATTCAACGTTTTCACTATCATCCGCTTTTGATTTTGGCGCTTGCAAATACTCGTATTCGCGACCAAGAAAACTAACCGAGACGAGAAGAAGAAGAAGATGCAGAGAGTTAAGAAACAAAAACTGGATATTGTCAAACTTGTCCGAATTACCCGTCCATCGTCTCTGCCAGATATTCCTTCATGTATTTGGTGCCGATTTCGATTTTCTTCAACAATGTCGATGGCTTCTCTTTGATGGGCAGCTCCGAGGCGCTGTAGCCGCGTCTCTCAATCGTCGCATTCAGCTGCCGGTCCGCTTCCACTGTGTGGATGGAAATGGAAAAACGGTTTTAACTTTTATGCTAATCTAATATCTAGTTCGCTTTTAGTCGAAGCATTAAACGTAATGCCAAAATGCTTAAATACGTGCAAATGCCATTTACTTCTGTCGCTCTTTGATCATGGGCAATTTGCAAGTTTTCACCTGGAGCATAAATCACGTGTACTGACAGTAACGGTTAATTAGCAGCTCTTTCACCTGACCTGCACTTGGCTTACCTTTCAGCTTTTGCCACTGCAGCTGCAATTCATCATCCCAAGCATCCAGAATTCTGGCCGATCTTTGACGAGCACACGACCAGGGCTCGGGTCGAATCGGACATAAAGCTAGGTCCAAATAAGGCGTGAAGGCTGCAAAATTTAAAAGCAAAAAAAATGAAGAAGACAAAACAAGTTTATTACAAACATCTGTGCATAGTTTACTTAGAGGCATTGTTGCCACAAATGCCCAAAAACAATCCAATTGCTTGGCTTACGCACTAGCGGAATTTTGGTCTGGTTTGTTAAGTGTTTTGGACATGTGGCAGCTGCCACACCACACCTGCTTCTTCTTGTGCTCAACTGTAAATATTTGAGTGAAAGTGTGCACAACCACTGACCACTGGACGGCAGCAGCAACACCAGCAGCAGCAGCAGCAACAGCAGCAGCTATAACAACAATAACAACCACACTGATAACACCTTGTGTGGCTTGCCACCTGCAATACTGTCTGCCATGTTTAAAACATAGTTTCACATCCAGCTAACCAGCCAACAACAATCGAGTGAAAATGTGCAAGGCCTAACAATTAGCTACAAACTAATTATGGCCATTCTTTGTCGAAACTCCAATTGACAAATAATTAAATTAAATTACTTAAATCAACAATTATTACCAAAGGAGTATTGTATTAGTATTGTTAGATATATATAGTATATATTACTATAGTATAGAGTAGTAGTTGGAGTATTATATCTCAGTCTCTTTCTCTCTTTCTATATGCTCTATGCTAATTTAAGTAAAGCCTAAGCAGCGCCATAATTTGACCAAAATTTTCATATTTTTAATTCGGAAATTACGACCACATTTTTATAATAAAAATTTTATTCAAAATTAAGTGTTTCTTAATTTTATTTAATTCAAAAATTCTTCAAAAATTCAAGCGGATTTCTTTAACAAATATTTAAATTTTAAATATATCTTTTAAAAAAAATCATATATAACTTTTTCGTTAATAATAGAAAATAATGGCTAAAATATTTTGTTTTATCATCACTCATCTAAAAAAAAAGGAAATAAAAAAATGTTAGTTATGTTGTCGCAGCTTTTTCAACATATTTTTACGCTCTTTCTATTTTTAGCTTTGCTTAGTATTTACTTTTATTGTTTCTTTTTCTTACGCTTTTATCGCTAAATTTGTTTAAGCAAAATAAAATAAATTATTCGCAAAGCTTGCTATAAATTGCGCAATGTTTATGTAGCATTGTATACCCATTACAATTGTAGCTACTGAGGTCGCTTGGGCTACACAAACATAAGTTAACTAATTGAGAAAAAATAAAATTAATTAAGCGACGGCCACAGCTGCAGGCTGCACTTGCGCCGCCTTCCAGGCTAGAGCAGAGCTCGTTATAAATTGAGCAATTATTTCACTTTTTTCTGCCCATTACTATTGATTGCAACAGCTGAGGGGTTATTGATGCTACTAGCTGACAGCCAGCTGCCGCTTAATTGCCACACATCAGCGGAGGCGCTACTGTTTGCAGGTTGTTGCTGCCATGTCTTCAAAGTCGTGATTAGTGAAAATTTCCCTTTCAATGTCTGTGTGTACTTTGACCTCCTTGCCATGGCAATGGCAGCCAATAATGTCAGTTCGATGCCAAGTGAAAGCTGCTGCGCACTAGGATGTTGCATTGTGAGAAAATGTTTGTTTTGTCTTGTTTTCTGGTCACATCCAACAGATAAAAATCCTTGTTCGACTCTGTCTGCAGCCCACGCGGCATGCCTCTTTGGCATTTGCCAAAAACTTTGTTTGCTTTGCTTATAAATGCGGCACATTAAGCGAAGCCCGAGTGCGCCGCTGGCACACGATTACCTGTGCATCTTTCCACTTTCATGCTAGCGGCCCTTTCCATTCCCCTTCAGCTACCTTTCAAGACAATGCCCAAGCGCTGGGCTCGACTTAATTTCAAATATATAGTTTTTTTTGTGTTTTGTTTTTTTTTTTTCTGTACTTTCACTACAATTGAAATTTATGCGTGACCCATGGCTTAATATGCTTAGCTACTCGTGGCAATCGCATGCATTGCAGCCGGGGCGTGGTCAATGAGCCCGAACTTGTTCAAGAGTGACGCGTTCATTTGCATCGCTGGGCTGTATGCAATAAATAGCAACAAGACTTTAAACTCTCAACTGTAAACTCTGCCAGGCTGCTGGGCATATGGGCCAGTTGCCAATTGGCCAATTGGCCAACTGGCTAACTGTCCAGCTGTGCTATAAATCTCATTTGTCTATAGCCTCCAGACTAGCCATAGCAGTAGCTCATCAAATTTTAGCGTAATCACACATAATTCTATACCCAAAGCAAATGAAGTTGTAAAAGATTTGCCCTGGGTGGCATTTGAAAGTGAAATATGTTTCCACTTAGTTAAGCGTAGCCCAGCACCGCTAGTCAGTCGACACGTAGTTAGATCTATTAGCGGCCCTCTGCTGTGCTGCTGCCCAACAACTGGCTAGAATTCTTGATCAATGTGTCAAATGGAAACCTGTTGGACTTCGCAGCTCGCAGCTCGCAGCTAAACAACAACATAGTTAAGCATTACCGTTAGCCAAGAAGTGTGTGAGCTTGGCACAACGGTGAATAAGCATGACCAAAAGCGCTCAATAAAATGAAACTTTCACTGGTTTCGATCTGCTCTGTTGTATCGAAGAGGAAGAGCTAACGTGAAACACTTACGCAAATCGTCGACTTGTGGTTGGGTTAAACAACAACAACAGCAACAACAAATGTGTGTTTAACAAACCATGTAGCGAATGTCACTTAATCTGCATCAAATGCACTGAAAGTGCTGGATGCAGATGCTCTGCATGGCTCGGCTGTACTCTGCTCAGCTCAGCTCTGCTCTGCTCTGCATTGCTTTACTTTGTTTTCCCATTGTTGTCCGAGCAAGCTGGACAATTGAGATTGAGATGACTGACGAGCAGATGCAATTAAAAAATGAAATTGCATTTCATTCCACAAGAAAATAAAACAACAACAACAAGGAAAACAACAGTAACAACAACAACAACACGCAGTCCACACTTTTAATTTTTTTGCGCTTGGAAAGGCTTGTTGTCAATGCCGCGAACGCAGTCTTATTTTTTTTCAGTTTTCCAGTGGCATTGTTTGCCACTAGCCAAACAAGACAAGGTGTAACCACACACACACACACACACACACACACACACACACACACTCACACACATATGACGGTTATAACCCAATTATGAGCACTTTTCAGGTTGTTTTTGGTGTCAGCTCCCCACAACGCCTCAATTCTGTCGGTCTGCCTCACTTTATTGTGTTTATTGTTTGGAACCTAGCCGCCGTGGTCAACCAAATATGTGGCTATATCACGACTTGACTAAGTCTATCACTTTGCATGGCTGCTCTCACATTGCGCGAGCATATAAACTTCTATATATGGCGTAGAGCTATTGATTATCAGTGGTCAGGAAATGTCCATATGTGGAGCTCACAATTTGTGAGAAATTGGCAGTAGCTCAAGAGAATATCGAACTGTTAGCTAAGCTAAAAGACTCATTAACTGGGCGAGTGATAGGCTTATAAAAAAGGTTGCACTTGGCAGATAAACAGAAATAGTTCTGAATAATAGTAGAGAGAATTTTCAATAATGATTTTTACTATTAATAACTACGATAAAATTAATGGAAACTCTTTACTGATGAGACAAATCTTATTGCTGGCTTAAAATCAGGAAATGGTGTTAAAGACAATGATAAATTATCATAATTATAATGATATTATTAAGAAAATAAATGAATTATAATGACAGTGATGATCATATGGAGAAGAAATCATAATGGAAATGCAAATAATATTTCTATTGAAAAAGAAACAAAGAATGGCAAAGAATGATAAGAATGCTGATGATTTATTTAAAAATTCTAAAATAAATATAAGCTGGTAGCGATTGGTATAACAATGATAATGATAATGACAATGAAAATGACAATACGAAAAATAATAATCATTAGTAGAAACATGATAACTATAAGCATAGGAATTATACAAAAGATTTAGTATTAATATTATATATATACATATGCTTTTATATGTTTATATATGTATATACTACATATTATAGACTATATAAACCGATAGAAACAACTGCAAAATTAATAATTATACTAATTACAATAACAAAGCAAATACAAATATAAATTTTGTATGTCATAGTAAAAACTGTACAGAACTCACATTAACAACTAATACGATCTAAACTATACCATACAATATCATATATAATACAAAAAAACTAAAGACCCCCATCAGCTCTTGCCCTCTAGTGACAAGAGTATTTAGGATTCGAGCACGTTTAGCTGTTTGCCTCGAGAGTGACTTTGCATTATACATATATATTACTCTTGGTTACCCACACTTTGGTGAATCTGGCACCCTTTATTTATTTATTTTTTTTTTTTTTGTCAGCTCAAACGAGTGAGTGCGTAAATAAGCGACGACTGTTTTTTAGCGCTCAACAAGTTCTAGTTTAGTTATAAGTACTTATGTGTGACCCATATTACATGGCCATGGCACTTGCAATGGTCTCGTCTTCTCTCACTTCTTCTCCCCGTTTCGTTGTCTTTAGTTTTATGGTACCTAGCACAAGTGCAGGCCGTCAGCTAATTGCTCGACTCTTGCACAGAACAGAGCGTAACAGAGCTGAAATGCTGGCGCATGAAGCATGTCAACTGCTCTAAAAATCTTAGCCTTTCCTAACAATATTCCAGTTCTGCTGCACTAACCATGCCACCCAACGCTAATTAGCCATGCAGTTTTTGTCAGCTGACTAAATTGATGCCGGCCTGTCACACATCCCGTCGGCATCTGTCTCCTGGTCAGCTGGCACTTCATCTACTTTGGACCGACTATGATATAATGCCTATTTAAACTCATGCGCTCTCACATTTAACTTAATGAGTAAAAATTTCACTACAATAAAAAGTGCTTTTTTGATTATATTTTGTTTTGCTTTGCTTTGCTTTGTTTGGCGCTGTATTACATATACGAAAAGCCCAAAATAATAAAAAAAAAAATCTAAGAAAGAAATTGAACAACTCCGACTGAGCTGAGTCATTGGCCGAAAAAAAAAAAAACAAAAATGTTTTTGGTTTAAATTTTGCAGCCAAGTGACTTGGCATAACTTACCATTAAGTTGTCGGCCAGCAGGTGTCGTTGTCGCTGCCCGGGCTACTGGGATGGCAGCTGGAACTGGAGCGGCGGCTGGAGGTGATGCAGGGCGAGCAGGCAGGCTCCAGGCTTGGATCAGTGTAAATGGCATTGGCAAACATAGGAGCAGCAGCCATAGTGCAACGCCTGCTAAAGAACGCTGCCAGTCCATCACGTACAGTTACAACTAGATGTATGTATATATATATATGTGTTTTGGCTAGTTATCAATACAGTTGCCGTTAGATGTGAAATCGTTGACAAGAATCTTTTCTGCCTTTTCCGAGTGTGTGTGTGTGTATCTTGACCACCAATTTATATACACTTAATGACACGCATACGAGCAACGGCTCTTTGTTCCATTTTCTTGTATTTAACAGAAGAAGCAGTCGTCACAGATCTATTGTCAATTAACGCACATAAAATTATTCAAATCTTAAGCTGCGCCGGCGCAGCATAAATTCACCACACACCAGAGCTCACTGTTCAGCTATATCGGTTTCAGCAGCGATCTTAACACGACCAAGTTCAAGGTAAGATTGAGCCATGACGCGCATACGTAAGAAGTTTTATACCAATCGTTGCAGCCACGAGCAGCGGGCTAACTCGACGACTCCAGCGGCTCGACGACTCGACGACTCGCCGATTCGCTCCTAAAGAGAGCATTGTGAAAGCTGGCGTGCTCTTTGTGGAAAGTGAGCAACATGTGAATAGAAGCCAAAAGAGCAACACGAATTGTTTGCATGCTGTTTGCATGTTTGTTTTGGCCAGCGTACGGCAGACGGCTTAGCCCGGCCAATATGTTCAATTATGGTGTCTGCTAAAGGCATATCGAATGTCTCATTATCTGATGCCTCAGCTCAATTTGCATACCTATCGAAAATCTGTGCACCAAGTGTGGGAGCTATATTTGTCACTAAAGAGTTTGCTCAATTAATTAGAAATTTAATAAAATTATTTTAAAAATTGTTGCCTAAAATTTGACCAAAACAAATGGTAAATGAGTGAGCTTACAAGAGGTAAAGCTGACTTTATTTAATTATAATTTATAACAATTGCCCAACACTTTGTGTTTCCCCTTTCCCTCTATTATTTTCCCTATCACATTTAGTCATTTTCTTGGGCGTCTTCAGACAATTGTTATACAGTTGAATTACAGTTTCATTATCATTTGTTAAGCAAAGCGTGGGTGGAAGATCTTTAACTCAGGAGTTTTTTTGCATGTAATTATAAAAGGTCAAAGTTTCACTAAGCTAGTTTTCTTTTTTCTGGCGAGTAACAAAAATATTTCGAAATATTTCGAAACGTGAAATAATACTAAATGGTGTAAACAAATATTGTAAAATTACCTTAAGATATAATAAAAATATTTGTTCTTTTTATATCGTAACATTTTATTTCTATATTTATTAAAACTACATAAATAAACGCACAACACGGTTGAAGCCAAGATTTTTTATGCTTATGCATATATTATTATTTATATTTCTTGATGTTCTATTAAAAATGTTTATATTCTCTCTAATTCATTACATCTAAAATTCTTTATATATAAATTTCTCTCTCCCTTTCCCTTTCTTCACACTTACCTAGAGTCGAACTCAATCAACAAACATTTATCTCATCAAAGTTTTGTTACTTAGCACCTATTTAGACCCCACATAAATTGCGTAAATGAATTGTTAATTGAATAAACATGAAATTTTACGCAATTCCCGGTTGCATCATTTCCCTCAATGCATTCTGTATTACCCACGCGATATTTACACATTTCCAAAATGAAAGTTTTCTAACTGTTTGTCGAGCTAACTGCAGCCGTGCCTTAGGATATTTACTTTTATTTTTTTGTGGTTCTTTTATTGACCTTAGCAATTAACAGGCTAATGCGATTCATATGTATGTAGGCTCTGCCCAGCCCTAAGAGAGATGCTGTTGAGGCGGCGCTGCCGAATATAATAGTGCTGCATAGTCAGACCCCTGTCACTTGTATGTTTAGATAAGGTGACAAAATGAAAGTTGCGAAAAATATTTAAAAATTTATAATAATTATAGCGGACAGATTGTTAAAATTGGGTGTGACGACTGACCAAAATTTAAAGAAATACAAAAAAAAAACACACACACACTTGCCTCGCGAATGTGGATTACGAAATTGCAAAAATCATGAAAGATATTTGTAGGCCAAGCACGATCGAGTGTTGGCCAAGCGGCGCGTTTATCAATTTCACTTTCGAGCCAAGATGCGACTGCCAATTAAAAAGGAATAGGGCACAGCCAAGACGATCTGTCAAAGGTAAATGCTGCCAGTGGCCTGTCTATTGGCTGCTTATGTCCATGTCCATGTCCAATTATCATGTTAGAAAAAGAGTGAGAGCAGCCGCAAACGTTGTCAGCGGGTTTCCGACCCAGTCCCAGTGTCAACATACATAGCCCCCGCCATTGCCGATGGCATTGCAACTGCTATTGCCATTGCAATTGTCGTCTTCGGCTCCTGTCAGCTGCAATTATCCACATTTTGAGAAAACAAAAGCTGCCGCTGCCGCTGCCGCTGCTGCTGCAGCAGCCGGTGGCTCCATGATTTGTCGTCAAACGGCAAGAGTGGCCAAAAGAAAAAACCTTTGACGATATTTCAATAATCGCAATGCCAATGCCAATGCCAATTCGCCTGCTGATGCGTTAGAAAGCAGTGAAATTTATGTGATCAATCGGCTGCGACTTTAAGATTTGGCTGCAACAACTTGTAATATATAGCCACGCACTTCTCCATACCAGCAAACACGAAAGAATGTAGCCCCCGAGCTTGGGCTGCTATATGAATACCGCGTAACAGCAACTGGTTAGCTGACGCATTTACCTTATCGATAACAAGATTATCCCTGACAATATTATAAGATAGAAATCTGGATTGATTGTGACAAACAATCTCTTTAAGCTTTGATTATCTATAGCTAGATCTATTAAATATCAACGTCGATATTCTTTCGACATATTGAACACAATTATAAATATATATAAAATAGGTATTACTCGAATTCTGGTAATTTTGATATAAAGCAGAAACCGTATAAGGATATCAACTCAAACACACCTCAATGCTCTAGCTATCGATCGATTATCTATCTATATGCTTAATTTATATAGGGTATGTGTAGGGTATATATAATTTGCAACATTTTGTTGTCAACGCGGCCACTAATTAATTGGCACGTTTATCAGCAGCTCTACAAAAGGCTTGTCCACTACGTATTTAACGTTTTTAATTAGAAGAAGCCAGCGAGCGACAAAGACGTCAGACAGCGGACAGCAGACATCAGGCATAACATCATTCAATGCTCAGGCTTTGGTCAGAGTAAAAACGTCAGCTGCCTGCACTCGCTGACAAGGTGAAGTCAACTTTAGCAGCTAGTTGCAAGCTGTCAGTCTCTCGCACTGAATGCAGGCGCGGGCGGTACGTATAGGCTTCGAATCGCATGGATCAGCCATGGCTCATGCCACGCCACGCCGCTTGCTTGCATTTTGTCCGTCCGTCCAGATTTAATTGTGCGCGTAACTGATGTCGATAAATATTTATCGTACAAGCTCGATATACGGCAAACATTAATTTGTTACACTTGTCAGTTAAGTTTTTTTCGCCTCTATCCTCACTTAATTTTGCTTTCTATACGCGACGCATGCCACTCGCTGAACAGAAATTTTAATTACACTTAATGATTGTGGAATGTATTTAATATTGAAGCTATTGTCTAAATAAATATTTATCTGGGAATACATTTATATATTAGTCTATACATGCACACTCCAAACAAAAGACTTAAGACACAAACTTCATTTACATTTTGTATATTGCTTAAACATGGCATACTTTTTAGCTGCAGCTCGAAAAGATTTTTTTAGTTGGCTTGGCTAATGCGTGTGGCATACTTTATGGTCACTCCTATACAGTTTTGAGAGCACAGTACTGTGGGTCAGAAATCAAATTTTTTGAGTAATCATTGATCTTTATAATCAAGTAGATGGAATATGATAGTTGGGGCTATAATATATCTAAATATAAAAACAAAAGCTCTAAAAATTGTCATAGAAAATACTTTTGACTTTGATTAATTTTTTTGTTGTTTACATTTTTATTTTAACAAAATTCAATTCCTCAAAAGATTTAACAAAATTCTAAAAATTATTCATTTATTTTTCTAACTGTTTTTTATTTATATTAAAAATAGAGTAGAAGTCACTTATTTAGCTTAATATATACTATATTAAAAATATTTGTTGTTTAATAAAAAACATAATTTAATAATTACAAATAAAAAAAAAATCTACATAGTTTATTAACTAATTTTAATAAATAAGGTCAGACGTTCATTCAATCATTATGTTCATTAAAATTAAAATTTTGTAAACGTAAACATAAACAGCTTTCAGCCACCCGCACATATATCATTCCCGTAAAAAAGTAAATGATTGCCGCAAATGCTGATCATTACCTAAAATTGGAAACGTTTTTTTTTTTTTTTTTTTGTCTTTCCCTGCGGGGCTACTGTAAACAGATATGTGTGTCTGCATATATGTAGGTACAGAGTGCCATGACTTTGACTTATATTTCAATGTTTTTGGCGATAATGCCGATGATTAGGCAGCAAAACGCGAAGTCAGCGCACGCCCATTGTTGGGTTAGGTCCCAAAGAAATCGCTGTGCTGGCAGCTTGTCAAATGGCCAATTAATCACATGCCTCACAGTCGAAGCGCCGCTGCGAAGCCTCGATTCGGGAGCTAACTTTCTTCACACATCAATCACAGTCGTCGAAGCTGTCAGGCGATGTACGTAATTATTTCAACTGCCCAGAAATGAAACGCTTTGAGTATTAAATCTATTTTTTGTTTCTTTTTTTATTTTATTAATTAAAATAATTTAATAAATATTTTAAAAGCAAGTAACTTAAGCCTATTTACAGCAAGTTTAAGCGAAAATAATTTAATTTAGTTTAACTCGCTCTAATCTAAGCCAACTTTTCCACTAGTTCATCTATCAACTAACTATGTAAAGCTGCGCCCCCGCAAAGTCGCTGACTAAAAATGTATTCGGTGGTCGTTTAGCCGTGAGTTCGATGCTCGCTCACCGAATCAGATTTCGCGCCGGGTACTTTGTGGGCAGCAGGGACATGGGATCCGTATTGTTGGGCACGTCACTTGTAAATTGTCCGGTGGGCTGATAGGCGCCATAGGGATCGGAGCGACTGGCCCAGCCGCCTTGCGACTCATACGTGTAAGTCTGGCTGGGTGACTGCGCCTGTGGCTGCGCATTGCCGTGGATGTGCAAGTGAATCTCCTTGCTGGGCGGATGGGATCCCGACGGTGGGCTTCCGCTGAAGCCAGTGGGCGTCCACGATTCCTTGGCATGTGGATTCCAGCCGGGGTAGCTGAAGCTGGGCGCTGAGTTCTCGTACTGGCCGAACAGACTCGTCTTCAGCGTTAGGAACTTGCCCAGTATGGCGAGTGCGTTCATCACAATCAAAACCTTCAGCAGGAAGAGCGACTTCATGCCAATGGCGACCAGGAATGCGACCATGGCGGAGAGCACGCCAAACTTAAAGATGATGGGTATCATGGCCATTTGTAGACGTCGTATTTTGCCAAAGGTACGGCCCTCTGTGAAATGAAGAAATTAGTTGTCAAATTACTCAAAAATGCGAAAATCGAAGTACACTTGTCAAGTTCGTTGCCTAAGTCTTTTGTTTTTTGCTGAGCAACCCGAGGGTCTGACCACTAATAACGCTCATCGAATTGCCATCGCTGCCAAATTAAGTCTGGCTTTTTATTTTATCGCTCATTGCGATAATTGGAACAACAAACAGAGCTGAACGCTTAGCAATGCGAAAGTCTATAAAAAGAAGGCGACCGAAACGCCGAAAATAAATAAAAAACATAAATATTTTCTCAGCACTTAAAGATGCGTGTACGCTTAACAACAACAAAAAAAATGTTTATTTTTAATAATTTACGGGAGTCTAGAAGAAGCACATGCTGAAAGTGAAATTACAACAAGGTCTTCGCGATGAGAGAAAGAGCATTTCACAAAACAAAATCTCGTTGGCCCCGCAAACTCTTACAAAAATTAAGTGAAGAAAAAAAAATAAATAAATAAATTGTTGTTAACACCTTTTGAGCACCTTTAGCTGTTTGTCGGGGCTTTTTTTTTATAACTCGGCGTTTGTTTCTAGTCAGGTTTCATTGAAAACGAAAGTGGGAATTAGAGAAGCCGCTAATCAGACGCTATCAGTGGATGTTGCGTAAATTCAATCAACGAATCACTAATTGAGGAACGGTACTTATTTGGAGCAGTTGCAGTCGCTGCTGCATATTACTCACCTACGACAGCTGGCTTCTCTTTCTTATTGTTGTCGCCGTCGTCGTCGTCGCCGAACAGACTTTCACTGAGATCGCTGCGCAGCCAGTTCCAAAGTGTGCGCACCATGCCCCAGACACTAAGATCTGTGGGATCGGCAGCGGGCTTCAGCTGATTCTTGTCTGTGGTCGAGGTTGTTGCTACTGCAGCTTCTTTATCTGCTGATTGCTCATCCTCATTCTCTTCTTCTTCCTCAGGCTCAGCCTCATCTTCATTATCATCCTCATCGGCATCCTCGTCTTCAGTCTCCTCATCATCGTCATCGCTGCTACTCACTGGCTTTTCAGCTGCTGCAGCTGCCTCTGCCGCTGCTGTATCGGCTTTGTCTTTATTGTCATTGGCATTCGACGGCGGCTTTTCAACTTTTTTGACTATTTTGGCGCCCAGAGCACAGCTCAGAAAGCAAACAGCCAACAGCAGAGCCAGCAATGAGCGTCGCGCACTTGAACTCTTTGTGAGAAACTGAAAGTACAAAGTGTTTTAGAGAAAATTATCAGATTATGTGTGTGCGTATGTGTGTGTGTGTGTGTGTGTGTGAGTGCATTGTTCAGCAATGACATCAAAAAGAGGCGCACTTTAAGCGCATTTCATCATACGCACACTTGCGGAAATTGCGTAAACGAAAGACTTAGACAGCGAACTTGCCTCTCATAACAGTCCAGAGCCTACAATGTAATAGAGACCGTACTGTGTGAATTGCTTGTCAGAATGCACTCAGACCGAAGCCCTATGACTTAAATCTTCTTTCACAGTCATATTTAACGCGATCATAAAATATTTTATGATCCATATAACATATGTGACTAACAGCAATGCCCATTTGACCGTCTTTTACGAACGGACAGCGCCCTTTATGTAATACTGGCTCTTGTAACAACTAGTTTTATTTCTTTCAAATTCCAAATTCGTGGCAACACACTTTGTTTTATGAGACTTTTAGTTGCTGTTGATTTTGCTGTTGTCTTTGCTACGAATTTGCATTTGAAAATTTGCAGTATGTAAATGATGGCATAAAGCTGACACATAAATCGCTAAGCATTACGTTATATTTATTTTGGTTTTTGTCTTTAACACATTTCCAAATGTCTTAAGGCAAAAGTGCAAAAGTGAAATTCCAAGCGAACAACATTTGATTGAATGATAAGAACTAAAAGCACAAAAAGAGATATCCAATTTGAGGCTCTTAGGCATAGCTGGCGCGGCCCCTGGAATGGCCCTGAGCTAACCCTTAATTAATTGTTTCGTTTCTTGGCCTTTTCCCAAAAGAACTGAAAGTACAAGCCGCTTTCCATTTTCAGAACTCAATTATATGGGCAGACAAATAGTAAATTTGTTTTCTGTTTTCTAAATTTCCCTGGAGCGTGGCCAAAATGAGGAAAAAAAAATAAAAATAAACAAAAAGAATTTATATGCGTTGGCTTTAGCATCACAAAAGTTCTAGGCAAAATTATGCGCAACTAACGGTTGGCCTGGATGACACCGAAAAAAATGCCACTTGAACTGGGAGAATTAATCAAATCTGAATGAGACAATTTAATTAAAAAGTCGAATTCGCATGCCAGGTGGAAGCCGTTGCTGACTTGACATAATTTGTGGTCCCTTTTTATGTTATACAATAAAACTTATTTAAAGTATTGTATATCAATTTGTTGCTTCTTTTGTTCGGCTTTGGCTTTATTTTTTCGCGGTCAAATTTTTGGGTTACATTCTAGCGTCTTCTTCTTTGTAACTGTAAAGCGAAAACATTTCGGCATTTATTAATTGTTACCGAAAATATTTACACTAAAATTGATGCAACTGCGTTCGCAGTGGGAAATCAAAACGAATTTGTTTTTTATTTGAATATAAATACATTGATAGCTGATGAGCAAATTAATATATGAAAATTTCAGTTGATTTACATATTGTATTTCACAATCAGATCGATGCGATGTATTTGAGATAGTTTTCCAGCTTGATTTCCGCTTTTGCCTCTTGATCGTCAAACTGCAGTCGAATTTATAGCTGCATGCATAATTTAATTTACATTTGCCCTAAGAGATTCCGTCATTGGGGAGAAATCTTTTAAGATGACTTATAAAAAAGTTATTTATACTAAATAAAATTTCGCCTTTCCTCGAATTGTTGTTAAACACTTGCCGTTTATGTCGAGCTTTGTTTGCCATTTATTTTTTGTTTATTATTTATTTAAAATTTAGCACGTTCGAGTGCGCAAATTACTTTGTTAAAATGGAAAGTGCTGTAGACTGAAAGGCACTCAATTGTTAAGTAGAACTCATCAATGCAGCATATACATACATATGTATGTACCTTAGTTTAGACAACTATACGAACTATACGAACTATGTCTAGACTTAATTGTTATAAATGAATTCGGCCATAGGCATTTTCTGAAAATTTCCATGAATCATCCATTGTCAATGCAGAATAACATTAAAATTGAGCTAATGAAGTCTTAATCATACGAATTAAATTCATTAAAAATTACGTTGTTTATTGTTGTTAGTTGGTTTGTTTGTTTTTTTTCCCCCATTTTTTGGGCTTGGCTTTTCTTTTTGGTACATTGACTACATTGAATTTGACGCCCTAAACTTTCCTCTGGCCCATATGCGCATGAGTAGGCTACGCTTTACTACATGTATTTATGCATCAATCAAATTTTATGGTTCCACCGATAAATGTCTCATAAAGTTTTACCTTTCATCAAGCAAGTGGCCATAAAATAATAAAAAAAAACTATAAACTTAACAACAAAATATCTTACAAAAAAACACGGATGCTGCTGCTGATGCTGATGCAATTTAGGCACGTGGATGCATAAATCTAATTATAGCTACAAGTGCGCATTATCTAATGGTTGTACGAGTCGCATGTAATGCGGTCGTTAAAGTCACAGTTCATGACACAAAAATCGAGTTGCCAGCAAACGGAAAACACTTTAAAAGCATTTAATACTAGAGCAGCCAGCATAAAAAAAAAAACAGAGTTCAACTAAGCTGCCTTCAATAGAAAGTTGTCGCTTGTTACTGTATTTTTTTTTTTGTTCATTTTTTGGCAACAATGAGAAATGTGTATACATTGTAAACATGGCCAGAATTGTTAGCCAAAGTGATTTATTTTGGTCAATTGTCAATGAGAAATGTACAATGCTCATTTGTTGACTCTTTTGTCAATGCCAATTCCTTTCAGCAGCAACAATTGAAGAATTGAGGTAAAACGGTCAGAGAACGCGTGCCAAGCATGTGAATTGGGAGTGAGCTATGATTTAAAGCTGATTAGGGCATACCCTGTACACTTGAGCGGCGGTTATGATGTGACGGACTAATTTTAATCTCTAGCTCTATATTTATATATTAGCTTACCTTATATTTGTCAATGAATTCAGACTTTGACTGGCTGGGACTTAAAGCTTCTTAGGGCATATCTTGTTCATTATCTCAAGTGCCACAGGCTGCCAAAAATTCGATAGTAATTCCATTCTGTTATGGGCAAAACTATAAATTTTTATTCGCTAATATAAGGGATAAATAGTCCAGCTCTGATAACCAGCAATTTGAAGCGGCTTAGCAATTACCCTGTCAGCGCTGGAACGTTGGCTACCTTGTCGGCAACAGCTGCATAAAATTTAAAGCTTAGCTTCTTCTGTGAAATGTTTAAAATATTTCCAAATCCCCTGCAAAATTTCTCCATATTTAAATAAGCCCACATCGAGACATCTGAATGCTAAGCTCAAGTTTCTGATACATTAAACACATAATTATAAAAATTCCTATAAATCACATGTAAATATATTCCACTTTGAAATGGAATCCGAGTGAACTAGACACAGATCTGAAATTG
The DNA here is from genome assembly GCF_001654015.2 of Drosophila navojoa. Next base: position 1,023,158 of record NW_022045860.1, on the reverse strand, counting down.
AAGCAGAGTTACCTCCTACAACCTGGAAATGCATATGATTTAGCAGGCATCAAATGTCTTAAATCCTCTTCCTCTTGCATCTCCCTCAAATCTGAGTTGATTTAAATTATTTTGTGGGTTACAGCTAGGAACAGCTAGCATCTATCTGTGTCCCACTTCGAGCTGTTGATAGTATGTACATCACCTGCAAATCTCTGCTATTTACAACACAAACAAACTAAAATTAATTTCTGTTCTTACACACACATCTAGAGCACTTGAATCTAGTTTTTTTATTTACTTACCAGCATGATTATGGCTTTAGTCTAGCAGCTGGCTGAGTAATGTGGTTTCACTTGTTAACTGTCTGTGTTGTTTGTTATATCGTATATTGTACGTATCCTTAATTATTACATTGAACTCTTCTCGTCTGCAAATTAACTAACTGCAACGGCTTCAATGCTCCAACGACTTTCACGCAACTAAAGAGCACAGCAACCTCAGCTGTGCCAGTAGCGGCAATAACAACAATAACTACAACAATTCTTCGACAGACAACACACACGCCACGCAAATTGTTTTTGGCCTGATCAGCAGATGCGAATCCAAATCGTATCGAATGAATTTAGTTTTGTGCCTAACTTGTTTGGTTAGCTTCTTGACGCGACTGCAGTGCTTGAGTTGTGCCCGTTGACTGGCAGTTGGCCATGGTCTTGGCCAGCAGGTAAAGTCTGGACTCCCCACTTGGACGTGCAGTTGGACCAAGCAAAAATTTTTGTCTCTCACACAGACCAGTCTCTGTGATACGCGCTTCATCAACGTGTTTGCTTTTGTGACTCTCGCGCTCTCAGCCACAGTTTCGTTTTCAACACTTTCTTCACAATTTTCCCCTAAATGGCAGTAGCAGCAGCAACAGCAGCAGCAGACGATCGCACCAAAAATGCCGACTCAGTGCTGTCTCTACAGCTCCCCTGGCATCTGCCTCTGCACTCCCGCTCCCGCTCCCGCTCGACTCTTTGTTGACTCTATTACGAATAATCGTGCAAGGGGCCAGAGCATAAAAATGTTTTGCGAACGTGACAACAAACAACGCGCTGACGTCACAGTCTCATGGCTGGCTGGGATCGACGCACCACGAGTCGTCTCTGACCCACCCAACCACTGAGCCACCCGGCCACAACTCAACCCATTGCCCTGCCAATGCTAAAGCTTTCACGTTGCACGTATTTACTTTGACACATGTGGCATAAGCATTTTTGTACTTCTTGAGGCATGACAACTATCGTTCTTTGTTTGATTTTACTACTCATAAAAGTTTTACTAGGCTAGATGAATTATTGAGCAATAATCTCATAATATTTTATTATGCTATATTTCTATTAGTATTTACTTTTTTTTTTTAACGAATCCCTATTATAAATTATATGGAACTTTTTTTAGAAACATGTTTATGTTTCAAGATAATTTTTTTTTTAATATACAATTTTTTAAATACGTTTTATAAACTTTTAGAAAGTTTTTTTAGTCTTGAAAATATGTATAAAATTTACGATTTTATTATACCTTTTGAGTTAGGCATTTTAAATATTTTCGTTTTTATTTTCTGTAAAATCAGATCTTTTTTTTCGCTATAGGTCTTAAAGTATTATTTTCTAATCCTCTTTTTTAATGAAAGTGAGAATATATAAATTCTTTGATTTCGACGATAGAAATAGTTACAAGTGAAATATTTTTTGTTATGTTTATTGACTAGAATTTGATAAAAGCTATTTGACAAAAAGCTAGTAGCTGACTTCCTGATTGCTACCAAGATGATTCCTGATTGCTACCAATAAAAAACACCTTGGCAGACCTTTTGTTTGTTAACAAAAACCTGCTTCCAAACCAATTATAATTAAAGCTATACCAAATAAGTTAAAACAATACCTAAAAGGCCATAAAAAAAACTATCTTGTAGGTCAACGCATACATCTAAATAAGAACAGAAAGTGACGAAAATACTTTGAGGATTATCAAAAGCAAGACTAATTCTTACATAAATTAAACTAAATAACATTTATCTATTCAAAGCAACAAAAATCTTCATCTTTGCTTTGTCACTTCTTATACTTTACTAATCTCTTCTAACTTCTTCTCTAACCAATAAAAGTGCCAATAGTTTTAAGAGCATCAATGGTTCGTCTGGCTGAACATTTTCATTTCAGCATTTCTTGTTTTGTATGTAACCCTAACTCATGTTTGCCGGCTGCCTTTTACCCGCTCTTTTGTGACTGTTTTGACCCATTTCTCCACTAAACCAATCACTCTCTCACTCGCTCGCTACGTCTCTCTCTCGCTCTCTCTCTCCCGCTCTCTGTTTTTTCTGTTACTCTCTGTCTCTGCGATCCATTCACCTGGCTTTTGCTCGCAGCAACTGCTTTGCATGATAAAAGTGCGCATAGTAGCGGTTATTGATAAGCAAAGGTTATTTATGCGAGTGCAGCTCCTGTGAGGTAAAGAATTTTTGAATTTTGATTTCTAGCACATTATGCCCATTGACAGACAATAGCTTACAGTTAACTCGAACTTTAATGTAGATTCTGTCCAAGAATCATGTCAACCCCAAATGTGGGTTAAATGTCAAGAAACTAACTATGAGCACCTTTTTTCTAGACAACGCTCAAGTCGAAGTGCAGACGTACCTGGATGTCAAGTTCAGTGCTCGTTCAAACAATTTGTTTAGCTTGCCTATTAGCCATTACATAATGGTACCCAACTGACAGGCGAGTGTGAAATCCGTTAGGCCCATGTGGTAATCGCAGCGCGGCGCACTGCCAGACCTAATGTCATGGCCAGCGCTGTAGCAGAAGTCGCGGTGTCAACGACTCCACGTAGCACGCGGTCTCGGCTCTGCAACTCAGTCTGCGATTTGCTTGCATGGAATTGTTTGTTTTGCTTTCGTATGCTCTGAAATGTGTCTAAAGAGCCGTCTAAAAATGCCGCACTTTGCTCAACGCGGAACATGATTTCCTAACGGTGTTTGCGCCCATGCCATATCTTGTTATCAAAATTACATCATTAATGATTATATCATTAGCATTTTGACGTTTTACTTCTAACTGTTGGTAAATTGATTCTTCGAAAGGCTACTTAAGCAGAAGATAGTTCGATACTCGTTTGTGAAGTGGGAAAGGGGGAATATTGATTTTGTCCGTTGTGTATAGAGTATAGAGAGTTGCTTGGAGACTTGAAATTCGTCTCATAATGTGTGTATATTTTTTAGATATGAGCAGTTTTTGCTTTACAACCGAGAATCAAAAGAGGTTAAAGAGATGAAGAGTAGAATTATGGGATTTACTTTGACGGACCTTTCCCAGTTTGGTTACATTCCATTCTAATTGTCTAATTTTATAAGCGGGATCAATTCCCGAATTCCCGGTGAGCTGCTGCTTTCCCCACATACTTTCTCTTTCAGAATAGCATATTCTGCTCTACAATAAAGATATTATTTCTTCTCTTATCTTCCCTACAAAGTGATCTCTTACGATCCTTTCCACATGGCCTTAATAGCTATCCCACCGTCACTTAGCAACAGTCTGAGCTTCGTTTAGCAGCACCTATCTCTAGGTCTGAAGAGGGCGCTGCTCTTCTGTTTTTTTTTTCTAAAATTCTCCATTTTCTTTCGTTTAACCTAAACTTTATTAAACAATATACCAACATTTTAATATAAATTTCTAATTTCACAACGAGCAACAAACTAGAATTAATTCATTAAAATTAACACTATTTACTTTTTCCCGTAGTTACTTCGATACGCACTCGCATAGTATGTCTGCCAATTGGGCGTATTCAGCGTGGCATAGGGATTGTAGATGTTGTTGTTGTAGTAAGTAGGATACAGATATTGGCCAATAACATAGGGCCAAATGCGTATGCTAACATCGTTGTAATAGCTGTTCGCTGTGTTATAATAATAGGGCGATGCCGTCGAATAGTAATACCCATTCAGACTAGAGAACGTGGGACTGGGCGTATTATAGGGATTGTAGGGCGTATAGTACTGAGCTGCAGCAAACTATAAAACAGAAAAAAGAATATATTTTAAAAATTGTTCTTAAATTAAATAAACATTACGACTTACGGCAAACAGAGCTAGGATTAGCAGGTAACTGAGTTGATGAGCCATTTGATATATTTTTTATTTAATAATGATATATGTTTCAGTGTTATATATTATTATCCAATTGGTTCTTGCTTGTTTTAGTTCAGTTTTCAGACTAACTCTGCTGTAGAGTGCTCAATGGCATTTTATAAGTCATGAACCGGGAAGCTGCAATTTCACGCACTGACGCCTTCAGAGGGCTTTGTTGTTTTTTTACAGAATGTTTTCTAATTTTCCCTTTTTTTATTATCAAATCGGGGTATTTATATGCTGTGAACTTTAAGAGAAAAGTGAGAAGGTATCTCAATTTTTAGAAAAATTATGAGCCCTTTATATCAAGAAAATGTTCATTTGTGTCTCAGACATCAAAAGCTTTTTACGATTCAGTTTAGAATATATATCCACACATATATACATACATATACATACATATACGAATTAAGTCAATATTTCAAAGCTAATTTAGCTCCCTCCATCATTTTATTTATACTTACTTCTATATATTCATGCTTCAGTCTATATTTGTTTCCATTTCCAATACAATTTTCTGATTTTTATAGCTGATGGATTGATGTTCTAAAATTTGTGGATCATAACTTATAAAAATCTTAATTAATCCTCAGAAAAATCAAATACTTTTAAGTGTATTACCCCTGTCAGTATTGGCCAAAGCACTTTTACCATTTCAATACCTTTGCTGTTTCGTCATTGAACTTGACTCATCGGGGTTGTTTACCCATTAAAAGTCGCCTGACGGTGACTCCCACAGCAAAAAACAAAAACACAAAAGCAGCAACAAAATAACTATACTAGGTATAGAGTAATTTCGACATTTTGTAATAAGTGCAAAACATTTTGTCAAATCGACGCAAATTGGTAAAAAGGAATATACAATTATTTGATTTGCGAGTATTTTATATATTTTACATTTCATGGACGCAATTTGAGCTTCATTTATTACTTTTTTTCCTTTTTTTTTTTTTTGTTTTTTGTTTATTCAACTTACAAACAATTACATTATTTGTAAACTATTTATCGACGACCTTCGCATTGCTGTTAGTTGACGGCCTTCTATTTACATTATTTACACGATGCTCGGCGCTCGATGGCCCCAAGTTCGATTCTTCAAATTAGACTACATACAAAACGTAAATCAACAAAATTGTCAACAAATCTCTTAAATTAGTTAACATGTTTATTCATATGGAAACTTATTAATTTCCATTGCGTCAATCCATTCCTTCTTCTTCATCCTCTTCTTCTTCTTGCTAGATCCATTTAATTTAATTAGTGTTTTGCTCTTTCTCAAAGACAATAAATATTTAATTAATTGCATTCAGTAGTCCTCATCGTCTTCATCTGGCGGATCTGTCGCGTATGTCAACTCGTTCAGATAGAACCATTTCTGGAATGAATCAATTTTATAAATATCTTCTGTTTTATGTTTGCTTAAGAGTCCAGAACTAACCGGCGATTCTGTGCAATTGAAATTGTAGTCCCAATCACATATTCTGTATTCCTGATTAAAGCTTGTCTCATTGGCGCACAAATGTGGTATTCGATTGCCCTCCTCGTCGCACATGTGAAATATCTGCAATGGAATGTAAAAAAAAAAAAATAAAATATTATTATTATTAATATTTTATCTATTTAAAAAAATATTACAATTTTCTATAACTTTTTTTTATAATATATTTTCATTTGAATCTCAGCTTACATTGCATTAAATATTTTTTGTTGCCTACTTTTAGGCAGTTTCATAAAATCGCTTGAGCTTTAAGCGCAAGCTCTTTTATATGTTTCTCCCTTTCACACTCACTCACCTGACAATTGTACTCCATGTCCGCATAGAAGCCCACCGAACGCCTTTTGCAATCGAAGGAGAATGTTATATTATCTAAATTCGTCCATTCCTTCGTCTTGTGGTTTTGAAATACTGGACTGGCTGGCTCCTGGGCATCGATGGCGACCAGCAATATATGAGCTGTAGAGAGAAATTCGTAGATTATTTAATACTTATTATTAATTATAAATTTAGATTCTAAAAACTTGCTTTATTATTAAAATTTTACTCAATTTAGTATTAGTCATTCATACATAATCTTCTCTATCGATTCTCTTTCCTCTTATAGAGTATTTGGTCTTTACTACACTCTATACATCTATCTTTCTCCTTGTTCTCACTGCTCTTCACACATTTATTATGTGGCTCACGCGTGCCATCGATTCGGCCTCAAAGTAATCGTCTAATCAACGCGCTTAGCATTCATTATTCTGCCAACTGGTGTCTCGATCCCTGCTCGTTTCAGCTCGTTGTCTGTTGTCGTGTCGTCGGCTCGATTATTGGGGACATAGTACTCACCTAGTAAAACGCCGGAAAGCCATAAAATTCTATAACTGTAAACCATTTTTGTGGTGCTGCACATTTTGGCCAGTGTTTTGGTTTGGCTCGTTTCGCTGCTCTCGCTCTCTCAATCTCGATGTCCACTGCAATGCTTGCAAATGTCGCTCTCTCACTCTCACACACACTCAGACTGACACACGTGCTACGCGTCCATTTAGCTGGCAGTTTTTCAATTATGAAGCGTGGCTTTGTTTATGGCAGCTGGCACATGGCTAAAATGAAAAGTAAAAAAATCAAATAAGATAAACATTGATTTGTTGTGGCAACTGGAAACGACTGTTAATTGTTAATTGGCGCCCAATTTTGGCTTGAGCCAACACACACACACAGACACACACATATACATACAAGCAGAAATTCATTAACTGCATTACAACATCTTCAACAGAGACGAAGACGGCGACAGAGACAGAGACGGAAACGGAGACGGCGACGGAGACGGCGACGGAGGCAGCTTCCATCTCTATTTCTTTACATGGTCAAGCCAAACCCGCGACTTTTCGCTTTTTTTGGAATTGAGTCATCAAAAGTCGAGCCAAAATTTAGAGCCGCTGACATCACCCGCATAACAACAGGATATAGTTAGTTATATATATATATATATATATATATATATATATATATATATATATATATATATATGTCTAGACACTGACCCACTTAGGGCTGTGCCAAACTGTCTGTCAATTCTATACATCAATCATTTGACAGCGAGTGTCAAATTAACACACAAACACACAAAGAAGCAGGAAAAGACAAAGGCACCATTTGAAATGCCATTAAAAACCAATAATTCAATGGCAGATCCAATCAGAAAATAGAATTTATATATGCAAATTGATTTGATTTGATTTGATTTTTATTTTGTTTGTTTTTTTTTTTTTTTCTTCTGTTTTTTCGGGCGGCGCGAGTAAAAGAAAGAAACGACCTTGCTCACGTTTGTTGTTGTTGTTGTTGTCTGGGCTAACTCCAATTAATGTGTCAAGCGGACTGGCAGGCAGGCAGCCACAGGTCGGCCTCCAGACGAACGACCCGATTGAGCGATTAGCCAGCCAGCCGCTGATTGCATTTTATACATATGTATATGTATGTATGTAATTCATTTTATTGCCGTGCGACGATCTTTCTCTTTTATTTCGCTGTATTCTTTTTGCCAAAAAAAAAAAAACCAAACAAATCCTTGACATTTTCTTGAAATTTATGTCTGGACATATACGACGATTAACATCGTGCTTAAGTCAGCCCAGTCGGCGCAGACAAATAATCGTAAATTGTTTTGCAACTCCCCCGCATTTCCAACTAATTTTGTCGGCCACGGGAACAGAGAGTCCCCAACAGCGGCTCCAGCTCCAGCTCCAGAGACAGCCACAAAATGAATGATATGCAGATTTGTTGTTGCGCTTGCTCAACACTAAAGGTCAGGCAGACGAGTCAACTATGCCAGGCACAGCCGTAGCAGAGGCAACAGCAGCTGCAGCGTTAAAGTTAAACAAAGAGGCGCCTGCAAGATGACACAGCAGCCCAATGTCTGCGAGCATTGGCTGTTTTGTCTTTCACCTTTTCCGTTGACCATGGCGCCTGGCTACCCGCTCAATTATGATCTTTACCCCTCTTCACCGGCTCCTGCCCCTGGCCGCTACGCAGCCACACTGATGTAGCGATTGTCAGAGCCAAAGCTTTTAACCGTGCGTTAAAATTTCCGCAAAAATGCGCGTCTTATTATATGTAGTGTAGTGTCAAGGAGTCTATCGAATATGCGACTCGTTTGGCTACATAGGAAAAGTTTGCATAAAGAATATTATGATGTTTTAAAATGAGATCATATATAGTTGTGGCCATTCCAGTTGGACAGCTCGACTAGCAGTTAGTGCTTATCCTAAATTGTCTTTGTTTTGAATTCACAAAGATATACGGCTTAGATAGAGTATATAGTCAATCTTCAGTTCATATATGTATTTAGCACAAATAGATGCATATACTACTACTAGAGATTTTACTTTCAGAACTAGAATCTTTGTTTATTTTGGACTAATTTTATTAACACCGATGTGTTATTAATAGATAAGTTCTTAACACACTTCCCGCTGATGCAAGGCTACGCAAACGAGTTGCAAGAGCTACTCAACTTTATGATAGCTACTATGGTTAGCTAAAATGGATTTTTACGATCTGAGTGGCTCTTATATATTGTATTATTATATATTATATATATGTATATTTATAGCACAAAGTCTTGCATTCGTTTGAGTCTATGCTTGGCTAAAAGATTATCCAAGACTATTAAAACACACTTAGCACTTCTTAATGGACTTTATGATCGAATTAGTTGCTCAAGTTGGTAATTTGCCAAGGAATTTAATACTCAATATCCTTTTTGGCTTGTTTTTTCGATTCAGTTGCGTTCTATATAGATCGGACCTAACGTTTCCAACTTCAAAGTATGAAGATTCTATCTAGAGTTTATCGTCCCGGTACTCTTACTGTTATACTATTTTTCTTATATTCTTCCCAGGCCTTATTATCCTAGGATTTTATAATCTTTTCTGCTGCTTCCTAAGGTCAGCTCTATCTGCGGTACACTAGCCCTTAATTAGATCATAATTTATTATCCACTTAGTTGCAATTGACATTTTCTCAGCTCATTTTATATTCCAGGCATTCCTCTCTCTCTCTCTCACACTCACTCTCTCTCTCTCTCTCTCTCTCTCTCTCTCTCTCTCTCTCTCTCTCTCTCTCTCT
>NW_022045860.1:963128-1010319 GCF_001654015.2 Drosophila navojoa | reverse complement strand
ATATATATATATATATATATATATATATATATATATATATATATATATATTTGTGCCCATAATTTGTTATTCAGATATTTATAACAATTTGATCGGCTATCTTGGTTTGTTAGTGAACCGGTTGGCATCCCTGTTTTCAAATGCTAGCCGAGTTCAAGGCTCGCCACGTGGCGTATACGTGATGTGCCGGACTGTTGGCCAAATGGCTAATAGCACACACATTGCGAGTGCCTTTTCACACAATTAAGCATCAGTAACAGTCGCAGCAGCAACAGCAGCAACTACAATTACAACATTAACTAACTGCCTTGTAATGTGGCAGCAATAAATTTTATGTAAATCGTTTTTGCTGTAAGCCATTTTTATTTTTATTGCGGCTAAAGAAGAAAACGGTGCATGGTTAAACAATGCAAATGAATTGCATACAACATGATGTGCAAGCTAACACACACACGAAGATATATATACACACACACACATATATATACCAATGCGAAGCGAGTTCGTTGAGTTGGTTTGGCTTAAAGATTTTCCAAGAATGCGCCAGCCAAGCAGCTGCAGAAGCGGGTGGCTCTGCTATGCCAGTCAAGTGTATTTGCTCTCTCACACACACTCACACATGCACACGTGCACTCACACACAAATAATAACAACAACAACAACAACGGGCAACAAGTTTTTGTCGCTGGCACTTTGAAAATTTATCGATTGCAGCCACACGCTGCTCACAATTGCAACTTTGTATTCATGAATAAAATATTTGCCACATCTCACATAATTGTTTTTAATAAGTTTCTATTTAAGCAAGCTATAAATAAGCTGCGGAGCGTAATCGATAAGTCGTAATTTATATGAGTATACGAAATTGTATTTTATAATTTAATGTGATTAAAAATGAGCAATAATAAAAATATATATGTATATATGTGCATATGAATATATATGAACATATAACTGTATAACGGCATTAACAGCAATTTTAGATGTCAATAAAATACAAGTATATGAAAGTGAATTTTATATATAATTATCTGATATCTATTTTGTATATTTTAATAAAAAATATAATAAATAATTTAACTACAAATTGAATCCAGCTTTTAAATAGATGACTAAAATTATTTAAAAAATATATTTATAGATATACGTTATTTTTTGGTATTTGTTTCTTTGTCATTTCACTTAATTTCAATTTAATAATATTTATTTATATTTGACATTCAAAAGCCATAACCAGCTGTTGTGTGGTCTCTGATATCTCACAATAATATCCTCATACAATAAACAATTTCCGATTCATATCTAAAAAGCTGTCAGCTTAAGCCGATTTAAGTATCGAGCAATACTTTGACAATTCCAATTGCCAGCTTCAAATGTGAAAATAAAAACTGGAATTTTAATCAGATCAGCAATTCGAATTGGTGTCCAATAAGCAGATAATTTAAATGCTATTTGAAAACATGCAAGCTCTTCCAGGAACATTTCTTGACATTCGTTTGCGTGCTAATAGCCACAACTCTGAAAATAACATGTTTGACAAAAGAAATACCAGTAAAAAAATCCCCCACAAGCTGCTAAACTGTTGACAAAATGAAAATAAAAGCAAGCAGTGAAGCATTGCCGACTGCATAATACTCATTTACGTAACGTTCTCGATTAATTAAGGATGTAAATAGCTTCTACGCCTAGAAGCTATCATTCCACCCGATTTTTCCTTTACCCCCCAATGGGCTTGGATATAACTGCTTTATCCCATTTACTTTTGACTTGCCAACCTGGGCATATATTCCACATTTCTACGCTCCATCATTTCAACTACCAGAAAATGCCTTTTCGGATTCGCCACGCCCCTACTAGATAGACTATGTCAACATTCTAATAGACAGACAAATGGACAGCAAGACGGGCAGTGCATAAAGCCAATATACTCATTTCACTTTGACGAGTGAGTACTAAACACTGAAACAGTAAAGCTGTCTGTCTCGTCTGTTAGCTAAAGTTTGGTGTTTGCATTCTTGGGTGAATGGCGAAGCTTAGGCCAATTGCAGTGGGCAAGAAGTGGCTAGAGAGTTAGCTGTCGAATTAAGGCCAATGCTTTCTCGTATCAAAAACGGAATCGCTGGCCTCGTCAGCTGGCGCTGCTGGTGCTGGCCGCTGCCATTTGCGATTAGGCATTGAATATGTTAATGGCAGGCAGCACAGCGTCGAGCACCGCCATCGATACATCATTAAGCGTGACAAGAATTGCATAACGCATGCCCAGCCAGCCAGTCAAATGTGGAGCAGCACTTTATGTAAGCGTGCTGCAAATGCAGCTGCGCTAACTGGAGCAGAGGAAGAGCAGAGTACCTACCAGGTTGAGCAGGGCCAAGGAAAGTGTTGCTTGCGATGTTGCCCGTAACGTAAATAACACAATTTCGATGGCAGGCAGCTGCGGCAGAGTTTTTCTTGTTGGTTTTGCTTTTTTTTGTTGTTTATTTTGATTTGAATCGCATTTGCATTTGGTGTAAACAGCGTGCGATCTGCTGCTGATGTTTAACACAATTACGTTTTATTACATAAATCAACTTTTTGCTTGTGATTTCTTTTATTTATAACTATGATTTTTGCACTGGAAAAACTATTTGCTGTTGTTTCATCGACAATTGTTGTTGGCGTTATTTCGCCATCAAGCGGCAACAACAACAACGATAATAGTAACAATTTTTTTTTTATTATAAAAATATTGCTCTTTCTTCACACGCACAGCGGCAGCAGCAGCAGCAGCAGCAGAAGGCGAAAAGCAATACCAATACCAAGCCAAACAAGAGCAATTTAATGCTCAAAGCTCACACAGATACAAACGCACACACACACACAGACACACAGGCACAGATGCAGAGCGAGCGATTGAGCGCGCGCGATCGCGTATCCGTCAGATACAAAATTCGTTATAAGACAAAGCAACAACCGTTCGCTAGCGCGCACGTCGCACGAATAAAATGCGAAGACCAGAAAACGCAAAGTCAAGCCAAACACTTGACGAAATTCAGCTTTAGCTTTGGCTTTGCAAAGACACACACACACACAAAACACCTACACAAAGACACACGCAAAGTCACAAAAACAATATGTTTAAAAAATATATTTATAATTTCTTCGCTTGGCTCGGAACGAACTTGTCGCTGTTGTTGTTGTTGTTGTTGGCCAAATGCATTTGTAACTCAACTCGACACGAATTTGGCACTTGGTTAGCTAGCGATTTGCGTCTGAAAACGTTGGCAAAGTTTGCGCTCAACTGGTTCGTCGGCCGTCGCTCAAATTGGTTTTATATGCACGCGCTCAGCTGAGGCGGTTCGGACTCGGATTCAGATTCGTATTCGGATTCGCTTACAGCTTCCCCAGTTGCCGTCAGTTGGCCATCTGCAGCTTAAGCTATGTGTCTTCGGCTTTAGCACGAGCGCGACAAAGAAAACCAAAAAAAAAAAAGACCAAAATTGAGGTAGGTTTGCGGCGCCGTGAATGAATCTGCAGACGGCGCTGCCAACTCGACTCACGACTTGCACATCAAAATAGAGCGAGAAAAACAAATCCAGCGCAGACCCCAAATCTCATTCATAAAGCTGAGATTGCAAGCTGCACTTGCCAAAAAATTATAGTTGGTTGATAAAAAAGAAAGCTAAACAAGTTTTTGGCTGATGTTTTTATGCATAAGACTCCGCTAAAGTGATAGGAACAACAAATGTAACTAGTTTAGTGTAAATGTGACATATTATTAGCGAATGCCCTCCTCCTCGATTCTCAAAAATTCAAGTGAGGGCTAGAGGCTTTCATGTTCCGATACCTGTTGAGTATGCTGCTTGTATTACGTAAGATTACGTAAGCGACTTGACGTTACGAAAACTACGTAACATTACAAAATAACGTAACACTACGAAACTACGTAATATTACGTGAACTACGTAATCCACATCTATTCCATACTATGTATGTTACTTAAACTACGGGTATTCCCTACATACACTACGTGTATTACGTAATTTAGGGATATTACGTAATTTAGTGGTATTACGTAATTTAGGGGTATGACGTAATTTATGGGTATAACGTAAACCACGTATATTACGTAATCTATGAGTATTACGTAAACCACGTGTATTACGTAATTTAGGGATATTACGTAATTTAGGGGAATTACGTAAACTACGTGTATTACGTAATTTAGGGATATTACGTAATTTAAGGATATTACGTAATTTAGTGGTATTACGTAATTTAGGGGTATTACGTAAACCACGTGTAATACGTAATTAAGGGATATTACGTAATATAGGTGGTATTACGTAATATTGGGGTATTACGTAATTTAAGGATATTACGTAATTTAGGGGTATTACGTAATTTATGAGTATTACGTAAACCACGTATATTACGTAATTTATGGGTATTACATGTAATACGTAATTTAGTGGTATTACGTAATTTAGGGGTATTACGTAATTCATGAGTATTACGTAATTTAGGGGAATTACGTAAACTACGTGTATTACGTAATTTAAGGATGTTACGTAATTTACGGATATTACGTAAACCACGTGTATTACGTAATTTACGGGTATTACGTAAACCACGTATTTTACGTAATTTATGGGTATTACGTAAACGACGAATATTACGTAATTTACGGGTATTACGTTAAGTATGTTACGTGTATTATGTAATCTGCGGGTATGTTACTTGCATAACGTAAAATAAATAAGCAACATATTCTACGTATATTACATGTGTTTCTTATGGCGTATATGCTACATATGCTACTATGTTACGAATCTTCATTATAGTATCGTATCGATAATATCAATAATAGCCATTGCATTAAGCGTATCAAGCTTATATAAAGTAATATCATGTTTGTAACGTGTGAAGCATATAAAATGTAAATACGTCAGCACAGCCTGAGGCCTTATTTTAGGTTTACCAATTTCTATAAAATACCCAGACAAACCACTTTCAATATGGTTTGGGGCATAAAGTATATGTATCACCTACTTGTTTAATGCCGCCGTCCAGTTTTGAGCTTCGATCAGAATTTACCGCGCTTGTTTAATTAACATAATTAAATATAAATACAAGCAGAGCCAGCACAACAGCAAATATAAAAATTTGCATGAGAACAACTTTTTAATTTTATAATCAGAAATCAAATGTTGCTGTTAAAAGTGAGATTTGTTGTTAAGCGCTTGTTGAAATTGCTCAAATCGACATTAGGTTCATCATCAAACACGTCCGATTGTTGGAGAATTCGTTTGTTCTCTCTCTCTCTCTCTTCTTTGCCAACTCTATGAGAATTGAATACTGGGCTGTGACTGGGACGGAATCGTCTGTTTGGCCATCCGCCCATCCGCCCCTCCGGCTGTCCATCCGATTGCTCGCCCGCTCAACTGGTTGCTGAAACTCTGGCTAGTCATAAGATCTGGTCATTTGAATGCCAAAGGCATTCGCTTTTGCTCTTTTCACATTTGGCTAAGATATTTTGTGTAGCACTAAAAAGCAATTTATGATGAGAGCCTCACAGCCAGAAATTAAAAAATTTATGACCATAGATGATGGCGAGAAAGACCAACAGCAACAGCAGCAGCAACAACAACCACAGTAGCCATTGGCTTCGCAAAACTTAAATGTCAAACTAATTTAAACAAGACGCTCCATAAAAACTGGATTAATTAAGGTGGCAGCCGCTGTTGTCGTTTGCTGACGTGTTGCGATTGATAGCAAAAGCCGAAGCTGAAACTAAAAGCCAAGACATAACACACACACACACACACATACACTTACACAGCCAGTTAATGAAGGGTAGCTGACTGTCCGGGGTCTATTGATAGAGTTATGATAGATTGGCCAATTGACTGGATTGTCTGATTGTGCGATTGTTCGTTTGTCTGCAGTAAATTAACACGCTTAATTCAAATACGACAATTGCTTATATAATTTATGCAAATATCTATTTTAATTAACTGGGCGTATGCGCAATCTCATTTCTTGTTATTACACTTATTTCAATTAACTTCGAGTACCTCAGCTAGAGAGCTTTGGTGCTCTCTCGCTCTGGGGCAAAAGGAAAGGTGTTGACCTTGTCGCACACGCAGCGAAACAGACAGACAGACACGCAAACACACTCACATAGCTGGGCGTCGCACTTGTTTACCTTCCAAAAAAAAAAGAGCAGACAACAAGTAAGAGTGCTCTAGGCGAGACTGCTCGACTGGGAGATACCCTGAGCAGATGTTCCAATGCATATACAACTCTAAACAGACTCAACTCGTTGGCCTGATAAAGAATATATATATATATTGTATAGGGCCTGCCACTTGTCCTTCTGCCTGTTACATTCCTTTCCACAAAACCATTATACCCTTTGATTCCCCTTTTTTCGATGGCATAAAAATTCCAATTGCATTTGGCTGAAATGAAGAGCCCTTCACACAGAATTGAAATGCTTGAGCAAAAGTGAAAGCCAACCGTCAGCTGCTGCTCTCTCTCTCTCTCTCTCACTCTGCCCCTGTCTCTCCCTCTCCCTCTCTCTCACACACACTCTTTAATTCCTGCTAATTTATGCCTGCACATTTCAAGTTCAAGGGCATTTTTTCTTGTGATTCGCTGAAAGCTTTTGGCATTTACTTTCATAAATTCATAAATTTATATATATGGATATATGTATATAAATATATATTCATCTCATATATCAGCTGATTGTTGTTGCTGTTGTTGCTGCAACATACACACACAAAATATGTCCATAATTACGCGCTTGTTAATCGATTTTTAAGTTGTTCCCCCTCATATTTGCGGTTATACAACAACAACAACAACGAGAAAAAAACGATTTTTTTAACACCTTGCGGACAATGGAAATCGCTTTTGTTGTTGCTATAATTGTGAATGTTGTTGTTGTTGTTGCAGTTGTGGCTGTTACAGTTGTTTATAGCATTGGCATTTTGGGGCGCGCACTCGTAAAATGTCTTCAAACAAAACGAACAAAAAATAAAAAACATAAAAAAAAAAAACATTTTAAGCATATGCCGTTCAAATCGATATCGAAATCGATCGGAAAGTCTATAAAAATATCAAGTTTTTTGAATGCAGCAAGTATTTTGTATATATATATATTTTTTTTTAAGCCGTTGCCAAGCCACAAACACACACATGCATATATTCTATATATACATATATATATATATGTATATTTATACTAACTGCATGCTAGTATCTAGAGCATGAAATTCAAGTAGACTTGGACTGGACGTGGCAGCAAGTGTTGGCTAGTTGATTGGCCAAGCGACTTAAGCCCACAAAAAAAATCCAATTGGCTAAGCCACAGCTAAATATATTAAAAAAAAGAAAAATAAAAACTAAAAATATATATATAAACTTGTATGTATTTATAGGCTAAGTCATGCCCTATAAAGATATATACTAATATATGAGCAAGTCTAATACAGCTAAAATAATGAGTATATAGTTGCTCAAATAATTACAGGGTATACGCGGTTGTTCACTCTTAAGCAGCTCTAATGCTCGCCAAGTCTATATTAATTGGACACACCCTTTTGCCGCATTTGTCTATAATTACAGGGTATATACTAACAAAATTGGCGAGTGTAATTGTCTACAGCGTGGCTGAGTAAGCAATAATAGTAATCCAATAATCCACTTTGCAGGGTTTTTGTAGCGCTTTGTAGTACAAATTACAAAATTTCGTAAAGTTCTTGAAATTCTTTATATAAAAAATGTATATATATTATATGAAATATATAAATATATTTACTATGGAAATGATATATATATTATTATATTATTATTTTTACAATAATATATGTTGTTATATATAATTTTTTTTTTTTTAATAATTCTAAAATATTTGTTAAAAATTATTTTTCAATTACTTTAAATTTTTAATAATTTTAAAATTTATTTTAATTTTTTTTAATTATCTTTATGTATTTTTTTTTATTTTAATATATTTTTCAATGATATAAAACTGTTTTAACTCTTATAAAATATCTATAAAAACAATATAAGCAATAAAAAAATATTTTAGTCGAGAAAAAAAATTGATTAAGTTCTTAGTGAACGAAAATAATTGTTCTTAAAACTTAAGAGCTTAAAATTTCAAATAAGTTATAAATGTTTTTTTACAATTTTCTATACATATAAACAATCTTAACTATTTGCCAAATTAGTCTTCATTTAACTAAAAAATATGAGAGCTTCTTTAGCTGCAGCATTATTTATTCATCACTTTTAATGCGATATTCATGTAAAGCCTTTGCAATTCGCTGCTTTCGAATGCTGTGGAAGTCATTGTTGTTGTTTCATCTTGTTGTTGTTTGTTGTTGTTGCTGTTAAAGTTTTCAAACAATGCCAATTGGATTTGATTTCAGGTCCGCACAACTGCAACTGCAGCAGCAGCAGCAGCTTCAAGCCAATTACTCAATTCGCATTTGCAGCCAATTGCAGTTTAAAGTTGAAGTTGAAGTTGCATTTGCGAAGTGATTGGCGCTGCCACCGCCCCAACTCTGCCACGCCCCGCCCTCCTTTGCCCCCTACACAGCACAAATTACTCGAGTAAGACTAATTTTGATCATATAGATACACACACATACCCACACACACATACACACATACATACGTACATTCAACTGCAGCTCACGTGCAGACATGCCTATAGCTTAGCCTGGCTGCCGCTAGAGGGCGCCGCTGCTTGTCAGCAGCTTCGTCGCCTGCATCGCGTTCGTTGCTTAAGTCTTTCGTTTCGCTCGACACTAAATTGTTGCACTAAAGTGTTTGCTGCTGCTGCTGTTGCTTTTGTTGTTGCCTTTGTTGTTGTTTGTCGCTTGTCGAGTTTGTTTTGGTTTTTTTTTTTAGTATTGGGTTTTGGGTTTTGCTTTGCTAGTTGGGTCAGGTTGCAGATTCGAAAGTGGGTCAATTTATTACTGCAATGCATTTTTCGTTTTTTTTTTTTTTGTGTTTTTGGTTCACTCTCAGTTGCTCAGCTTTGTAGGCCATTTTTTTCTCTTTGCTGCTGTTTGTATGCTGTCTGAAAATTAATTAACAGGTGGGCGTGGCTTGTGTGGAGCTGTCAATTTGCCTACAAATTAAATCACATTTGTCTCATTTTGTTTAGCTTAGGCTGAACTTTAATGACTCGGGTCGAAGGTCAAAGCAAGAGGAAAATGAAATAACCAATATGTGGGCAGATGTGATGAGCTGAGCTGCACAACGGCTTACATAAGCCGTGAAGACAGATGCAATAGCTGAATTGCAACCGTTGGAAAAAGGCAAAGTTTGAATGCCGGAGCTATAAAATACGAATGGCCAACTGTTTGGCCATTAGGCTGAGACATCGCGACTGTTATTTCGGTTTTATTTTGGCTAATGTCTTTCGGTTTTTCGGGTTTATGTGTGAGAAAACTTCGAGCCGACAAAACGCATTGGCCATTGAGCGTTTTTTATGTCAGCCGATTGCAAATAAACCAATGCACAGTTGCATTGCCATTGTGGGAGTTGCTTCAGCCGAAACGGCAGCTTCGCTCGTTAATCTTCACATCGGTTGCAACTGAATTAACTAAATGCATTTTATTGTTGCTAAAAAAAAAACGAACTGCCCTGCTTGCCGAAAGCAGTGCACAAGCAGCCATGTAGCAGTCAGCAAATGCGCGTGTAACGAGCAGCGCGTACTTTTCCGTTTAGGTTGGCAGTTCCTTATTGCACTGCTTTGCAGTGCTAGTCAAGCACGACAGAGTGCTCATAGATACAACACCGATCTGCGCTTGCAAAGAAATACGTTAGGATTTGAACTCTCATTTTATGTTCTATTTAGGCAATATTGAACAATTTTTATTAACTTTCAACAATTTTAGGTGGCTTGAACACTAATCCGGTGCAGACACAGCAATTCCCTTTAATTTAATAATCGTCATCACAAGAATACATTTGTTTATTTCACTTTATCTACAAACACAGGCAAACTCTAGCCGTTTGTTTCTACATATGTACATAAATATTCCTAGCTTTGCCGCTTGGCTGACGACAACAATTATCTCGGTAATCCAATGCTCTTTGCTGAGCTCAACCAAAACCAGAAAAAATAGCGTTTGGTTTTCTATTGCCAATCAAAACAGCAAAATAATCAAATATCGTTAAAGTGCCTTTATTGACATAGACATTTATATATGTATGTATAAATAAATAAATAAACATTATTCTAGTGTGTAAACAGTTACAGTTAGCGTCGCTCCGAATATCGACAGTTGGGCTGCGAATGGGAAAAAAGTAGAAGACAAGATTAGAACAAATGCCATGGCGTTCGTTTCGCATACATACATACATATATACATACTTACGTACATAGACACATGTTTGCCGTTCTTTATCAATACATATGCATACGTACATTTACGCTTCTCTTATCCACATTTTATTATATCTTTCTCTTTCTGCTCGTCGTCACAGTTATCAGCTCGATGTTTCGCTATTACGGTAATCGGCAGTTCATTTTAATGTTCGCTCTCTGCTGTTTGACCCCTTGCTACACCTAACCTCTCATAGGCTATGTCTGATCTTATATCAAATGCACAGACAAAGCCTAGTAGAGGCTAGATTTATAAGGAAATGCACCGCAAAAAGAAAATAAAATAAATTATAACGACTTTGCTCTCAATGCTTTCCATGTTGCTTTTGTTTTCCTCTTCTCGGTCTCGGATATTGGCGAAATGTAAACGTGGGCCAAGCAAAGCAACAGAAAATAAACCACATTTGGCGCTTTCTTCTGGTTTGATTTTCGTTCGCGTTTCAATTTATTAAGTTGTTGCTTCGTGCTTTGCGTACGCTGGGTACATGTATTTCAGCTTTTTTTTTCTTGTTAAATATATATTAAAAGAGTCACGGCTAAAGAGCTCATTTCACTCATTGCTTTCATTACTTTCACTTTTGTCGCATTTTCGTCAAGTAGCGTATTAATTGCAAATACAAAATTTATTTAGCGTTAAAGCAGCGAAAAATTCATGCGAACGAACCGAGTGCCAATTCACGAATGATCAAACACAAAGAGACTGTAGAAGAGCGAATGAAATAAGTATGCGCCCAGCAAACGTCAAACTAGAATAGCAGCAATAAATTCATATGTGGATATTTATACATGTGTATGCGTGTGTGATTGTGTTTAAATGTACATATTTATGCGGCCTGTTACTGTGACTGCATTTTAAAGTTCAAGTTCAATGTGACGCTCGCTGCTGCTCAAGCTCCCGCTGATTGCGACGCATTAGAATTCTTGCTTGCTCTGCTCTCCAATAGTCGCCCGTCGCACACACCCACACAAACGTCATGACAAAGTGCACGTATACGCGAATCGATCCGATCGCCGTCGTCGTGTCGTTTCGGCTTTTTTTCTAGGCGCTTTCTATTTGGCAAAGCGCGCTGCTGGCACGAAGTTGTAACTTGTTGCTCTCTCGCCGCTGGAAGCTCTCATCTTTCAGCTACCTGCACTCTCATACGTCATAGACAAAACTAACGCTAGTTTCTCTCCGCTGCCATTATTGTTAGCTCTGTTGATGTAGTTGTTATTGCTGTGGAAGCAGAAGTAATCCATGTCAGTAGAACACGAACACTTTCGATTTTTTTTTGCTTGCGCGTCGCGTGGCGTCTGATGGGCGTGCGCCTACTTTTTTTTGGTACTTTTTTATTTTCTCTTTTTTATCGTGTGCGCTGAATCGAATTGGATTAGTTTTTTTTTCGCATGTATCGTTCACTCTATTGAGGCAACGCCTTTTTTCACATGAATTTTTTTAACTTGTGCACTTTTTAATAATAATAAACTCCCGACTTCAACGACGATCATGACACTCGAACAGTTTTGGTTTTAATAAACTCGAGTGCGAAGCGAGTTTAAGCTTTTATACTCTCCACTGGCGTCGACGTTCAATGGCGGCACACGCAGCGTTGCAGAAAAAAGTTGAATTCCGCATGCGTGTGTTTATGTGTGTGTGCGACTGTGTATACATATATGTATGTCTCCGTGTGTGAGTGTGTGCGCGATCGCTGTTTTCGTATATGCTTCATTTTATTATTTTGTTGACTTTTTATATTCGAATTCTTGGCCAGCGAAATACATACAGAAACGAAACGACGACGGAATGAACATTTTGCATCTTTCGATCGTCGTTTATATTGGCAATGGCGATGGCTCTGCCGGCGTCGCTACTGCGTCGCTGTCGCTGTTGCTGCTGCTACTGCTGCTGCACACACGCATACACTCGCACACATATTAATATGAGTTACTTGAGCATCATTTTGTTTTGTATTTCGGCTTGCCGTTTTTCACTTCGCTTTTTTTCGGCCAATTGTTTTGCTTCATTTTTTTTGGCGATTTCACACACACATACACACTCACACACTCGCATTGATATCTGTTCTTTCTGCAGCCTGCGTCGCCCACTCTCCCATCCATAGGCTCCGTTGCCAGACGTGTCGTTGTCGCTTCTGCTACTCTTCTCTTTTCTTCTCTTTCTCTTTTTCTCTTGCTGTGAATATTGTTTGCTGTGGTTATTTTGTTCTGGTTGCTGCTGCTGTTATTTTCGCTTTGCATGGGTGTTGTCGCTGACTTTTTCTGAGGGCGCAAATTAAGTTCGACTCATTAAACCGGTCGAGTCTTAAACCAGCATCTGAAACTTAAGCGAAAAGTTGTAGTTCATCAAGGAACAAACACCAACAATAAGAACTTTCCTGCGGTTTGGTCAGACGCCAAGTTATTGACCGACTTAGCTGTAACCTGAGCATATGAAACTTAATTCGCTTTGGGCATTGGAGAGAATAATCAACGAGCAAGGCGCCAGATGACATCTCAACTCTCCGCTGCTTCACTTGCTGGCACTGTAACGGTATATTGGGCAATGTAACTGTTGTTCAGGCTTGCTATGAAGAAGTAAGACAGCTAATGATATTACATACATATGTACATAATGTATGTATTTACATCTACTTGAGCATATATTCTGTATTATTCTTTATATGGTAAAAACGTTGATAAATCAACTTGAACTCTATGCACGCGCTGCATTTGATTAAGCACAATGTACAAACGCATACATATACGTACATATATACATATGAATGTATGTACATATGTAAATTGTTGCACACAAACAAATTTATATGCATGTGTGTATGTACAATATACAAATGTATGAATGTATGTTTGTTTGTATCAGTTGTCGTTCATGTTTTATTTTTGCTTGAGATCGAATGCAGTGAACTCAACAACGACTTTGCGCTTGTTTCTTTCAAAATAAATACATATAATATGCATGCATACATATGTACATACATATACGTATGTATGTATGTACGTATTTAAAACATGATTGTCGTGCTTGCCCGAAGACAAGATATGGTGTAAAGAATTTTATCTAGTTTTAATTTTGTTTTTTAATTTAATAAAGTTGCTTATCCTCTTATATTCAATAACTTAGCTTTATTACATCTTCTTTTACTATAACTGCAAAGTTTATAAGAATAATAGAACAAAAGTAAAATCAAAAGAAATTCTTTGTTTTCGTTAGGTCAACCTGTGCAGAATAAGCAACTCAATGTAGCAGAGTCTCCAACAAAGTCTCCCGTGGTCGTCGATCTTCATCTACTTTTCCAACTGTTGTTGACGCTTTCAATTGGGGCGCAAATTGCTATAAAGAAAAAAAAAAAAGAAACAAAGCCGAATTGCAGTCCAAAAGCACCGAACATCAACTTTGGATGAAGAGTTTGCATTGAGTTCATTGGCATCAAATGTATAGCTCCATGTAGAATTTATTTATCACTTGAAATATTTTGCTAACAAATTGCAGTCAATGACATTACTCGCCATACAAATGCATACACACACAAGCGTAAGTTTGGCAACGGATGTGCTGCGCCTGTATGCGTGGGCAGGAGATGGAGCAGCGGCAGAGTGGAAGAGCGCAAAGGGAGGGAAACACACACAGAGAGCGAGCTGAGAGAGAGAGAGAGAGAGAGAGAGAGAGACAGAGCGGACAACAGGTCACGCAAGCGTGCTAAAGTTTATTCATCTCGCCCAAAATGCGCAGCAGTTTACAAAAAATCGACGGCAAGTCTGAATTTTTGAGGCGAAATCAATGGATTGAATGATTATGAGGAAGGAGCGAGACGGGGCGATATGTGCAAAGAGAAGTTTGCGCCGAAGCTCCTGCTCAGACACACTTGTGCAAAGGACAGGCAAGAACAACAACAACAGCAACAAAAAGCTGCAAGTGTGGGCAGCGCAAAATCAGGAGGAGAAGGAAGGCAGGAGGAGAGCCGACCACGGCAACAACAAAATTGTTTAATTATAAATTGTAGAAAAGCAAAATAGTCAAGCGAAATGAGTGAGCGGGCGAGCGAGATAGATAGCGAGGTGAGTGCGAGATGAAGATACGTTTTTGTTGAAGGACACACACGGTCTTTAAAAGTGAGTAATGCACTAGAGGTTATTGACTCTGTTTCCGACTCATGTTGTTGTTGTTGCCGTTTTTTTCGCTTGTTTTTTGCACTGCCCGCTGCCCACATACACATGCAAGTGTGTGCGTGTGTGTTTGTAGAATCTTTTGTTATGCGTTTTTATTTTTTGGCGTTGTCGTTGCTCGATAGCTGCCGCCTCTCTTCGCTCGCTCTTTCCTTCTCCCTCGCCCTCTATCTCTCTCTCTCTCTCTCTCTCTCTCTCTCTCTCTCTCTCTCATGCTAGCTCGTTCATTCTTTCTTTCTGTTTGTGTGTGCGAAGTCAAAGTGATTAAACTTTATGCGCAATTTATTTTGCATTCACAATCAGTACAACAACAATAACAACAACAATTTATTGTTTAATTTTAACTTAACAAATAATTGCTGTAACAGGTTCGAGTTAACAGCACGTATACGTAATTTTATGAGTCCAAATAGCTCAGCATGCCATTTGCCTTTGACATTTTAACAAAATTAAGAGGATGCACAGATTAAGCTAAGATCTTTGAGTGTATTGTGCTTATCGTAGATCTTATTGCCTATTAAACTCTATCTAATGTCATGTGAAAGCTTCTGGCCTGAAAGCTCTGTTCATTTTGGGTTTTGCCTCATTCTGTGTGATCTTTGCTCATCTGATTTGTTATCTTGGGCTGCAATTTTGTATTTTGATGAAAGTTTAAGCAGCCTCCGTTCATTAGGTTTAAATTTGCTTTCTAATCTACCTCTATCCCTTTTTTTTCTTCTTTGATCTCCCTAGCCTCACATTGCACTAATCTTAATCTATTTTCGGTTCTTTATTATTTCTTATCTTAAGCTGCTTAAGCAAGCATTAAAATTCACGCGACTGCAAGATGACACAACTTTTAGGAATTTGACTGGCTTTCCGGTTTGGGCGTGTTGCATGCTGCAACTGCGGCGCGTCACACGCGGCAGCAACATGTGTCCAGATGCGGGTGTTAAAAACGGTTGCGGCGAAAAGGATGCCAGAGCTCTGTGTGGTTGCAATTGCGGTTAAAGTTGACAAGCAGCAGACGCCACACACACACACAGCAAATTTGCAACAGTCGCCATGCAGATGTATGTGTGTATGTGTGTGCATGTCTGAATGATTGCGTGTGTGTGTCTCTGAACAGATGCGCACAATATGGTGCATTAATTTTAGCTCCTGCCGGACGACACAAACCAGGGACACAGTTGCAGTTGTTGTTGCAGTTGTCAGTATTGCTGCTGCGGCTGCTGCTGTTGTCGTTGTCGTTGTCGTTGTTAATCGTCTTGACAGGCAGCCGCTTCAGCTTCGTGCGTGCCACTCCAAGGCCAGCGCAATATTTTACACTGCAAACGTCGCCTCGATCGTCAGTCGGCGACTTCCGTCAGCCTCTCCTCCGCCATTCGCATCAGGTCTGCTGCGGCTGCGGCTGCTGTTGCTGTTGCTGTTGCTGTTGCTGGCTCCACCACAACCTCCCTCACACTGCCACCAGCACCTCCTTAACCACTACCACCTCCACCCACTCTACTGCCAGTGCGTCATATAGCGATCACTGGGCGCTTGGAGCGGGCGGCGTGGAACGTGAAACGTGGAACTTTGAACGGGAATGGCAATGGGAACGTACATATTTTAGCTGGCGCTGCATTTTCATGGCTGGCGTTTCAGTTTTCGCCTTGGCGAATGTGTGCTCAAAGTATACCCTCTGTGCATTTGTAAGCGGGTATATTAGTGGTTCAGCATACGGCGTAAATATACATTTATAAATCTCGATACATACATACACTATTTTATAGCAGGGTTATTCATATGGCAGTGTTTTCTTATGTATCACTTTCTTTTATTTGAAAGAGGCAGAATTTTCTTTGTTGTATACAACACTTCTTTAAATGATATTGTAAAGTACAGGGTATCTGTATCTGACTGACGATCGTTTTTATGGCTGTTAGTTTTATCAACGTCAATACTCCCGCCTACGCTCGCGACACCAAGTGGAATCAGGCAAGCTGCTCAGATATCGAGTCATTTCATTATAATTATGGATTTGATCGATTTACCCTGATTCATGCGAGCTCCAGACTTAGCAATACTTTCTATCGATACGACAGACAGATACAAATAAAAGACGAAGGGGAGTATTAAGTAACGGTACATAAATATGAAATATCAATTACTGGACTAGACTAAGCACATAGAAACCTAGAGAAAGTTCCATTTCGTTCTAGAGTTTAGAATAGAGCGGTAGTATAGAAAAAAACGAAAAGGCCGACAGGAAAATTCCCTAGGCTGTGAAATACAAGTCAAGATTGCCTAAACATATTCTACATATCTATATAGAATTCTATTGTTATAAAGTATTCTGAAAAAATGGATATCCAAGCTAATTGCTTTGTCACGCAGTGAGTAACTTAGCGAGTTCTATCAAATTTCCATCTCATGCTTGCCTTTCTTTGATAGCTATTATTTTTTGAGCTCCCTGGGCTTTATTTTAATGGGAATAGTTTTGATGGTGCCCTCGATACGTGAAAAGTTTCGTAATCAGTATATGAAATTTCGCGCGAAAGCGATAAACTATACACCCATAACATATATGCAGGATGATAATCTATCGGCAGTATCGAGAAGGCGTTTGCTCATGGTGGGTCGTAAGACTTTAGTTTTAGACATGGACGAGACGCTGATATCGTCTGTGATACTGTATCGGATGAAATCGTTGCTAAGCGCGGGACCCGAAGTCAATCGGCGATACGAGGCGAAGTCAAAAATGGTACACTCAACGCCATATGATTACAGCTTCGATATACCTTTGTCGGATGCCAGTGTCTATGTCTATAAGCGACCCTACGTAGATCTGTTTTTGGATCGGGTCTCGGAGTGGTACAATCTGGCAATCTTCACCGCTGCCTCGGAGGCATATGCCTCTCAAGTGCTGGACTTTCTAGATGCTGGTCGAAATATACTGAAGCGTCGAATGTTTCGACAGCATTGCGTCAATGTCTGTGGGGTTCGGGCTAAGTTTGTGTCGCTGGTTCACAGCGATCTGGCCAACGTGCTGCTCCTCGATGATTGCCCCATGGAAAACAGCTTCAATATTGGCAATACGGTGAACATCAAGCGCTATCGCATCGGTTCGAAGGACAATGAACTGCTCTGCATGTTGCCCTTTCTGGATGCCCTGCGATTCACTAGAGATGTTCGTTCTCTCTTGGGTCGCATCACTCGCTTCGATTGCCTCGCCAGTTGCATGGAAGAGCATTTGTACGAAGCCGAGGAAGATGAAGAAGACATGCATAATTCATTTTAATCAGATTAGAAGGATAGAAAGAAGGATATTTCTTAGGAACTTGAAATTTGTAAGAGCTTTGGTACAGATCAGCACAGATATACTTATATAGTCCACATTATTTCGTTATCATATCTACTCTATCTCTTCTCTATGATCTAATAATATATTTGTATTTATTTACAGTAACTTCTTTTCATTCTCTGTTTTTGCCTTGACTCCCTTTAGTTCGTATCCGAATCTTAGTCATCCGTTGATTTCTTTTTCGCAAGGCCTCGATTATTAGTCACTTTACAAGTGAATCACTAGCGACAACGACAGCGACAGCAACTTTGCCTTGGGCCAGGTTGCTGCCCTATGAGCCAACTATATTAATCTGGCTCGATTCATGAACCCGAGTCGCAGTGCGATGTGGTTAAATGAATGTGCACGACCAAAAGGTAATCTGAAGCAACAAGATTTGAGGCATGTAAATAGGCAAATATGATCTAAATGTAATTTATGCCAAAATTTGTTATAACTGAGGATCATGGTAAATATTTGTTAGCACTTGATACCTTGTTTAGAATCTATATGTATATACCGATAAGTCGCTAGAGATATTCAAGAGAGATTTGGAGCTGATCCCAACTCCCTGGCTAATGTAGAGCACCTACACATCATACGTTATAGATATACAGGGTATATAAATGGGCAAATCGATAACTACGACTCTCGGGTGAATGTGGAATCATTTAACGCTTCATATATATATTTCATATATTGAATTTGGCTGGCGAGATGTTCCTTTGTTAAGCTTCTTGACCAGGCAGTCAGGGCGCGGCAATTAAGTCACCATCAGCAACAGCACCAACAGCAGCCACACAGCAAGCGGCACCACCAACAGGAACAACAACAGCAAGTGGAGGGGTGCGCGCATTTCCAGCGAAGATCATTATTGTCTCGCCGCGGATGCTGGCGGCATCCAAAACAAAAAAAAATGAAAAAAAAAAAATGAAGCAAGCAAACAAGTTAATGAACCAGCAGCAAACGTCGCGGATCCTTGAACTCGAGTCGAGTCGAGTCGTCCAACTAGTTTGGCTTTGGCTTTTGGAACCAGAACCAAATCTGTGGCATGAATTCTCTGGAAATGAACGAAATTTCATTTCGAAAACAACAGGAAAAAAAATGGGTTCAACAGCATTCCGGTCTGGTCTGGTCTGGTCTGCTGCTCCTTCTTCTGTCTGGAGGTGGATCGGCTGCAACGGCAACGGCAGCGGCAGCGGCGACTGCGCAGCTTAACTTTCCATTATCCTTGAGGCTGGAGTCATTGCCCCCGTCTCGCATTACACAATTGCAAAAGAGTTGTGGGAGGGGCGGGCTTAGGGCGGCATCTCGAATTCGCCGCTCGAGTTACACAGAAGCAGGAGAACTCCAGTGGCCTACTTCCACTTGAATGGGAATTAATGGAATTAATGAAACAAAGGCTGGCCAGGCAGCCACGCAGCCATGCAGCCAACGGGCAACCCCATCTCGAAGCTATTGCGATCCTGTGACCAGGCCAAAGACAAAGAAACTCATTTTGTCGCATGCAAAAATTAATACAAAACAAATTCGAATGAGAGCTGACGGCACACACACGCACAGAAACATGCATGCGTGTGTGTGTGTGTGTGTAGAATTTTATTTTTATAACTGACCTCGAACTTTTGTGCAATGTGATTGAACTGCTGCGATATCTGCATGTGTGCTTATGAGAGTGTGTGTGTGTGTGTGTGTGTGTGTCTGTATGTGTGCTGCAACTGTGCTCCCGCTCCCTGCTGCTACTCTCTACACTCTTTCTCTCCACTCTTCCTGCTCTGAGAGCATTTGCATGCAGACTGCATACGGAAAGTGGCAGCGATAATGTCGCCGCTTGAGCTCGAGCTTGAGCTTGGGATAGGAATCGGAATCGAAATCGGGATCTGGATGCGATGTGACCGTTGACAAACAATATGGAAATTCAGAGAGAGGGGGAATCGCAAATGGCAAATGGCAAATGGCAAATGATGGCTGATGGCTAGCGAGTCCATTGCCATAGCGCGAGAGGAATGGGAGGGAGGGGAGGGGGAATTGCAGTCGACAACAACGTTAAATGCATAATAAATGTGCGTTTCAAGAGGCCTGCGAATATAACATGCGTGCTGCGACTCGGTTGCACTTTCAATGAGCTGAAACAAAAAGCAAAAGAAAAAAACTTTTTATAATAAAATGCAGTAAGAGGCGATAAGAACATTGGCGCAAGAGAGCTTGGAGAGGGAGCAGGCGGAAAGTCCACTGCATGGCGATGACAAGAGAGAGTCAGAGTGTGAGTGAATGATAGGAATGGGATTGGTGTTGGGGAAGGGTTACAGAGCCAGCTATAAATGCGGGTAGACCATTGCATTCCGATGCGATAGTGCCCTCGGCCACGCCCACTTCAAAGCAACACAAACAAACAAATTTCATTGACCATTGTAACGCACTCAACGGCTGCTCTGCTGCTGTTGCTGCTGCTGCTGCCGTGCTGACGTCGATAAAACGCCATTCAATTGAAGCACTGAAAGAGAAACAGTAAGAGAGAAAGCAGACGGTACAGTTCTTTATCAGGAATACATTCGCTGCTCGCAGCTCGCTGGTCGCTGTCTCCGCTGCTGTGCAAATATTTAATTTAGTTTTTGTTTTGTTTCATTTTTTAACAAGAAACAAAAAATAAAAAAAAAACAGAAGAAAGACAGCAAAACAAACAAGCATTGAAGAAGAAAAAAACAGTGGCGGGTAGATCAAGCAATGGGGTTCAGTTATGGGCCCCTTGTCAAATCGACATGTACGCCCCTGACCAAAAGCAAGCACGAAATTGCTTAGCTGACGTCATTTGTCCTTGAATTCGTTTGCCGCAAAGCAGAATTCGCAAAATTCAATGCACTTGGCAGACCAAAAAAAAAAAAAAACCCGAAAACAAAATAAAACAAAACAAAGCGAAGCTGAGATAAGAGCATTGAGAGAGTGAAAGCGACTGAGCTTAGTGCCCATCGTATATGTATGTATGTATGTGAGGTAATATTTCAAAACAAACTTTATGCATTAAGTGGAAATTAAATAAACAATTAAACAGATTATATGATATTGTGCATACGCATATACATACATATGCATGTACAAGTTAATTTTTTTCTTTTCATTTTAATGCGAATGCGAATTCAAATTGAAATTCATTTTAAACAAATTGTAGCCGTTAGCCTTTGAGCATAAAGCTGTTGAAAGCTGAAAGCTATGAAACTCACGTCTGCCTAGGCCCGCTTTTAAATATAGCATTTATTGTGATTAGCTTGGCATTTCACAAATGGATTTTATTTAGATTTTAAGTTACAGAAAAATTTGCATTAGAAAGGTAGCGCATTCTTTTTGGTTTGGTAAACAGCGGAATAAATTAAAAGCTTTGAATAGCTATCGATAGTGGATACGATATTTGGCGTGTTGCAATTGCTTATTTATCGAGAATGAGCACAAGAACTATAACAAGTCGCGACTGTTGAAACATTTTGTTAAAGCAATAATTTAAGCGAAAATTGCAACTGCAACAAACGTAGAAGATCACGTGCCGCCGACGGATTTAGCAGTCCCAAAGGAGTTCAACGCGAGCGCTCAAGCGGTTGCCATATTAATGTATTTGCACAACTTGAACGGCCAGCTAAAGTTGTTAATGTTTTGCCAGGTGAGCTTAACAACCACTTCTTGTGTGCGTATGCGTAAGTGCTATATTGATAGTGTTACTCAGGCATTGTTCTAAACTCTCCTCTGTCTATATTTAAATTGTCGTCAAATGTGAGCTAGATACGGAAGAGAAGTGCATTCATGCATTGCCACACGTTTATTAATACAGCTCGCTGGCGGAGAGGGAAGAGCGAGTAGAGATAACTTTGAGGAGTTTTCTTATCAGCCGTATCAGTTGTTACTATTGGCCTTGGGCGTTTGCCCTTTGCCCGTATGAACTCCAAACAAATGACACATAAAATATCGATATCGATATACTACATACATATAAAAAGAGTATATATGTATGTATATGTAGTAAATGTATGTATGTAGCTGCTTTTGTAATCTTTACGTTTGTTTGCTGCGGTCTTATGCGGGTCGTATCATTAAATTTGATATGCTAATCTCCCTGTTTATCTTCTTATATACTTATATACTTATATACTCTGTTGAATTTGCTGTCACAGATAATCAACGTAAATTGATAAGAAGCCAGAATTAAAGTGAAGAGAAGATGGGCCAAACTTTGTCCGAACCGGTGACCGCCAAGGAATCATCCTACTGCCAGAATCAAAAGTATCGCGTCGGCAGTAGCTGTATGCAAGGATGGCGCATCAACATGGAGGATTCCCATACACATATACTGGCCCTGCCCGATGATCCCTCGGCAGCGTTCTTTGCCGTCTACGATGGCCATGGTGGGGCCACAGTTGCCCAGTATGCGGGCAAGCATTTACACAAATTTGTGCTGAAGCGGCCGGAGTATAATGAGAATGATATTGAAAAGGCACTAAAGCAGGTGAGTAACGCAGGTAAATTATCTAGAAAACAAAATCGGTTGCAACACAACAAGGCAAAACAAATCAGATCTGAGCTTCATATTTGCGCTCTAAACGGAAAGATGACATGATCGAGCATGCTGGTCGCTCTCACTCTCTTAACGGGACACAACGTAATTTCAAATTCGCGCTCTCTAAAAGGCGTAAGCCTTATGCCTAATGCGATAGAGCGAGATGACCGTTCTCGCACTCAGTCTCGCTCTTCCCTTAGCTTACTCTCAATTGTGCTCAATGCACCCTTTATTTATATTTTTCAAATTCTGGCCATTCTTTTTTCTGCAGGGTATTCAAACGTTTAGCATTTTGAAAATTACTCTTTACTCCATGCACACACACCTGCACATGTGTGTTTTGTCTAGCCAGTAAAAGCCAAACAGAAAATGTGTTTTGCTGTTGAGAAAGTTTATTGTAGCTGTTTCGTCTATTTGTATAATTAGTGCGCAACGCATTTAACAATTGTTCCTCATGTGACTCATGTACATCTCTAAACTTGCAGGGTTTCTTGGACATTGACTATGAGATGCTACACAATGAGTCGTGGGGCGAGCAAATGGCTGGCTCCACAGCTGTCGTTGTCCTGGTCAAAGATAATATGCTATATTGCGCAAATGCCGGAGATTCGCGTGCCATTGCCTGTGTCAACGGGCGGCTGGAGACGTTATCGGTAGATCACAAGCCAAACAATGAATCGGAATCGAAACGCATTATCGAAGGCGGCGGCTGGGTGCAATTCAATCGTGTTAATGGCAATCTTGCACTCTCCCGTGCATTGGGCGATTTTGTGTTTAAGCGAGCGAACAAAAAGCCGGAAGAACAAATAGTCACAGGTAGACGGCAAGCGGCACAACAAAGAGACAAAGAAGCATTGCATTGTTAACACCTTGTCCATATTATTTAATTGCAGCTTATCCGGATGTGGAGACGCGACTGATTCAGCCAGACTGGGAATTCATTGTGCTGGCCTGCGATGGCATTTGGGATGTGATGACCAATGAGGATGTATTGCAATTCTGTCGAACGCGCATTGGCCAGGGCAAACAGCCGGAAGAGATTTGCGAGGAGCTGATGAATCACTGTCTTGCACCCGATTGCCAAATGGGCGGACTCGGCGGCGATAATATGACCGTTGTACTTGTTTGCCTGCTGCACGATAAGCCCTATAGCGATTTGGTTGCACGCTGCGGGAACAGCAATCGATCGGACCACGATGGAGATGCTGTCATCACGGATACTCCGGCGACTGCGGCGGAAGCAAGCGAGAAGGCGCAACTTTAGATGGTTGTCACTGTCGTTGCCGTTGCCGTTGGATTCAATAGTCAAGCAAACCTGCTGCTGGGCAGCATTATAATTGTAGAGAGCGCCTTACAAATGCCATTAAGGCGACCATCTTTTAGATTGTGTACTTAATGCGTCTGTTTTCCGGTTAAGTTAACGCTATATATACTCGTACAATCCTTACCCAATTTGTTGTGTCCACCCACCAGCCCAACCTTTCCTTCAAACGCATTAAATTTTTTGTTAAGACCAAAGTGAAAGGGCCAATTGCAATTGATTTCTCGTACTTTGTTTGCCACGCCCCTAAGAAGCGAACCATCGTGTATTATCCGTCTAGTATTTAACTGTGCCTATGTATACCCATATACCTTGGTCCTTTAAGATCACATTTTTGTGGGTTTAGTCTTGTAAATGCGCAGCAAAATAAAACTGTTTTTTTCTAAATATGAGATTTTTATAACTTGGTCAATTGAAGATCGATTCTGCTTCTTGTTTGCAGTCCAGGAGCTAAATTAATATAAATTGAGATTAAATTCTTGCCGTTTCTTCCAAATTTACTTTACCCTATCACTTCATTTACCTAAGTTACAATTCAATTTCCAATAAAAGGTCTTACAAATTCCGAATATGTATTGAATTTTAGTTGTGATTCTAAAGCCAACCAGATCTTGATTTAAGTTTTCATTTAGTCAGTCTCTTTATTTCCATTTCGTATGATAACAAAGAACTAACAATATCTATGCGCGATATTCCAGTTATAGAAAAGAGCTCTAAACTATAGATCGGCTAATGTGTATATATAAGGTATAACTTTTTTGTAGTAGCACCAAAAATCGTTGTGAATTGCATTAGATAAACGATTTAGATTGGGGAAACGAAAACCCACTTAGTCAAGCTAGAGGCCTTTTTACATCGCAATAATTATACAATATATAATAAAAAAAATTCTAAAAAAAAAATTTATTGCGAGTTATCTAATCTTCAATTTATACTGTGTATATATTAAAATATATGGACATATACGAGGGCAGTTTGAAAAATTTGCAGCAAAATACAACAAAATTTAACAAACTTATATACATGTTAATTTAGTATTGTTCAGACTGCGTATTATACAAATATATATATACATACTCATATATACATATATAGACAATTTCTCGACACCCCCTGGAAGCAAGTTTCGACTTTGTTTACAGCATCTTTTTTTTTTGCTGTTTACTGTTATATTTATTGTTTGTTTTTTTTTTTGACATGTTTTATAATCTTTTTTCGTTTCTGGTTTCTCGTTTTTCCATTTCTTCTTCGTCTAACTACAATTTAATCTACATTTATATTTTGTTTGTTTTGTGTTTTTTTTTTCCTTTTTATTTGATTCTCGTTTATATGATACATACAATAAAATAAAATATGCATTTATGATTTGTTTTTGTCTGCTGTTATAATATGGTTTTTCATTTTTATCATATTTTCACTATAGCTTTTGTTTTTTAGTCAGAGCTCGTTATAATGTACATATGTATATATATTAATATATATTTATATTTGTTTATATATATATAAATATATACTATATAACGAGCTTTACATTTCACTCTTAAGTATACAGAAAAAGTGAATCACGCTGTTGATGGTTTGTTGTTCTTGGTGTTTTGTGTTGCTGTTGTTGTTGTTGTTGTATGGTAATGTTTAATATAATTTATGTATACTTGCTGCATAGGTAATATTGTTTAGTTAAATGTTACATTTTTAGTTTATAGTGTAATCATATGCAAACCTTTTTTTCTCGCTTTTGTTTTTTATATTTTATCTTTACAGTTATCAATTTTGGTACAATTAATAATATTCATTATATACTTTATTACATGTGTTCCTATCTCTCGCTCTCCTCTCTTTAACAGACGTCTTCTTTGTGTTTATTATTGAATTTGTTTTTTTTTTTTTTGTTTTTGTTTTGTTTTTATTTTAGTTGATAACAATGTGCGTAAGCATTTCCTATGCAATTCACTTGATACAAAAAAAAGGAAGAAAAGTGTGTAACTAAATTTTAGGCCCTTCACAAGCAGCGTAAAATATAGAATTAAAAAAATATGCAATATGGATATAAAATGATAACCTTTTATGAAATATTGATGGCAGTGGCCAAATAGAAATGAAACATAATGCATTAGGGATATTCCCATGCAGCTTGTTTAAAGGTTTATATATATATATGCATACATATATTTGTATAAATTGATATTATTTTTAAGGCAGTGCCAAATGAAAATAAAATAGTGGCATCCATATTGCCGCCCTTGTGAAAGGCATACTCTTTCAATAATAAATAATAATGGGTTACACTCATAATAACCATAATAATAATAATTATGTCTTGAAAGCTATTTGAAATGACTGCACGACAATTTGTTAAGAAACGGACTGAAGTTTTTTGTTTAGGTCTGGCTGAATGTGTGTGTGTGTGTTTAGTTGTTGCATATAGATTGTGTATTATTATATATCATATTATCAATATTATAAATTTTCGTTCTGTTTTGGTTGCTTTTGTATAGTTTAACAAGGTGTCATGTGTGAATTGTCAGTGTCATATGCTCTGCTTAAATGTTTAAAAAATAAATAACTTAAGAACTGAGGCTTTACAATAACAATTTTCATTTTTTAAATTAATTTATTTGTTTGCCTTAAAATTATTTAACATCAACAATGTTTTGTTTTTTTTTTTTTCTCTCTCTCTCTTCATTTCTCCATCCATTATTCATATCATATCTAACTCTACAAACCCCTCTCTCTCTCTCTGAGAGTATGATCGTCCCAGAAGCCAGATTCTTGTTGTTGTCGAGGGTTGGGGTGGGGCGCCTCTCAAAATTTGGGCAAACAGTATTCCAACCTAGTCTCAGTTTATTTTTTTTGTTTTATTTTTTTATTTTATTTTTTTTACATGCAATTGAAGAACTCTCCCAGTTGCATAATATCACACAGCACCCATTGAAAGGCCAAGCTAAAGCCCCCACACCTCGTTCATCAAGCCAGACTTCTGGGCAACTTCCACCATACTCCTTCTCCTAGCCATCATAACGTGCTTTCTCTATATAGCGCGTACACACACACACACAGCTTCAATACCAAATCGAATCAATGTATGAGTGAGAGTTGAGGAAACTAAATTGATGGAAGCAGTGAAGGCAGACTAACTATAAACTATGAATTTCATGTGAGTGCCTGTGTGTGTGTGTGAGAGAGAGAGAGAGTGTGAGAAGAGAATATAAGATATTGTATATATATGTGTGTGTGTGCCTGTGTGTATGCGCACACCACTGAGCAAGGGGGATCAGCCGTAGCGACTCCAATTGCAAAACAAATTTAGCTAAATATCTCAAATTGGATTTTTAGCGGATTTTGTTTAATTGAAGTTTTTCTGTGCGCCTGCTTGATCATAAATTGTTTAACAAATTAAGTGTAATCATAGTATGTATGTACTAAGGGGCAGCAGTTGTGTGAACTTAAAGCAAACACCTTTGCGGCTACTCAGTGGGGCGAGTATACAGAATTTGTGGCATGTTTATATATGTATATATATATGTACATATACATATGAGTATATATAGTTATATATATATATATACATATTTATAGTATAGGCACTTAGCATATTCGATTGTTTTTATAGAATCAAAATATATATTTTTATTTTAAATGAATACACACACACACATCCACACCCACACACATACATATATTTATATATGTGTATATAATATAATGCATGTCGCAAGATTCGCGAACTGGGTTTCGGGGATTATATATCTATATAGCGCTTGCAGGATGCATTTGGTATACTATTTAATTGAGAGAACTCACTCGCATAGAAGATATTGGATTGTGAACCCAATAAGAATTAGCTTGTTTTTCTATTTTGTTTCTAATTGGAAGGAGACGTTCGTCATATGCCTAACTGTATATGAGGGATTATCTCTTAACATATGGCTTAACGCTAGCATTAGCTTAAGGGGCTGTATGTGTAGTATGTGTATATATATAAGCAAAACGTCTTCCGATTTGTATGCCTTAAGTTTAATTTACATTCCTAAACACTTGAACTTCAATCAAAAAAGTCACATAAAGCATTTTGTGCGAACAAAAATAAAATCAAATAACAAAAGAAAAATAATGAAAGCAAAATTAAAATAAAAACAACAAAATTATGGATGAGCATTAGTTTTTAAAGAATATGTTTTAAGAACCTTTTTGTTTGACATAGATCATATGTAAAAATATATGTTATATAGTTATATATATATATAAATGTGGATATATATATATATATATATAAATATATAGATTTTAAATGCCTATTTGTGTTGTCCTAAACCGAATAGAAAGTTCAAAGTGTGTGTGTGTTTTTACTTTTGTTTGTGTATTTAGTTTATGGCACCTTTTTGTTTTGTTTGATTTTTTTTTTTTTTAGTTGTTAGTGTCGTTGTTTATACAAAAATATTTTTGTATGTTTTGTTTTTCATTAATATTAAATAGTTTTCCTGTCTACGCGTTATAAAATTTTCTTTAGTTATCATAGCAATTAAACATCAATTGTTTTTGTTGTTCTTGTAGTTGTTTTTTAAATGTGTGAAACCATCAAACTGAGAAAATTGCTTTTATATATGTGAAAAAAATGCAATTTGAAAATGTATGCAAGTATTTCCATATACATTTGTATAAATACATAAACATATCATACGAGAGTTGAGTATGCGTGTGTGTGTGTCTGTGTGTGCCAGTCTATGTTTGTGTGTGTACCAGGCTCCACTAGGATGTGAAATAAGTACAAAAACAAATTCCAATATGTTCTAGGTTAACTAATACGCAATATCAAGGGAACAAATAACTTGCATGTTTGCAAAACTGACAAATGTAAACTATATATATGTGTATGAGAGTGTGTATGTGTGTATGAGAGTGTACGAGTTTGTGTGTGTGTGTGGGGAGGGGAGGGGAGGGAGGGAGGGGAGAGGGGGACTAGCTACTATAGCCTGTTCTAAAAATAAAAGGGTAGAACTTTCATATAGGCTATATACTCATGCATGATTTACTTATGTTTCAATAAGCAAATGAAAATGAACGACGATGCATAATGAAGCATCACTAGCGATGAGTAATTAATTAATAATAGTTAATGCTACTGTTGTTGTGTTGTTTCGGTAATTAGCTAATATCTCGCGATCGTATGCGACTTGGCTGATTTCAATCAAAACAACTTTACATTAATCGTAATTGTAAACTTAACTTGGGCATATAAACTCACATCATCCTCTCTTTATATATAGATATATTATATATATATACAAAGGTATACATATATAGATATATTATATATATATACACACATAGGTCTACATATATATATATATATATATATATTCATTTCATTTTTTTTTATCGTTGCGCTAATCTACATGTTTACATGCTATATGTGTATGTGTGTGAGTGTAACTACTGTTTTAAAGCTAAGGTAAATTAACTTTTTACTGCTTATACAGATTTATATATATATATATATATAATAATATAAATATATATATATATATATAGACTGTATATGAATAGTGTGTGTGTGTGTGTGTGAGTGAGTCTGTGTGTGTGTGTTTGTTTTCATTAATGTTATGCACCATTATTCCTTTGCCTACTCTTTAATATTATTATATGATAACTGGTCCAAGCCGGTCGCCCTTCAATCACTGTAGCGCGACGACAACTGTAAGAAAAAATAATCGTGAAATATTACTTAATATTTCGGTTATATATTAACACTAACCTTATATATGCCTCCTTGGTTAGCTCGTAAATATATCTATATAGCTTTTATAGATATATAACAAAAAACTGCGTTTGCTTGTATTTACACATGGAATTTATGTACAGAAGGGGGTGTAGTTGTATGATGGGGTTAGCTTTTTAATTATGCAGCTATAAAAATATATATACACTGCATCAAAGCTAGCAAAGATTTCGATTTCACATTTGTCGCGGATTCGGCGACTTGCTTTGCTTTTAAGAGTTATTGGCTCTTGATTTACGTCCACCGCCGCCGGTGTTCGTATTATGATCAGCGGATGAGCCAGATCCGTAGTGCTGATGTTGCTGTTGTTGTTGTTGCTGTTGAGATGGTTTCTCCTTGCTCTGCGGACGCAATGTGCCGGCAACCTGCGCTGCATTTGAACGCGACTCGCGCGAATGAGCAGTGTCTGCAACAAAAGGATTGTTAGTTATATGTACTGGATCTATTATATATCATTTCTATAATATATATACCCTTTTCTTTGTTAGCAACAGCAACAGCTCCGCCTGAAGAGCCTTTGCCCACCTGCGCGGCATTTGGAGCTGCTGCCAAACGCTTGTCGGTTGTAACAGTTACTGCGATTTTATCGACAGCATCACCAAAGACTAGCTCGAGCTTGTGGCTCGTGGTTGTGGGAGATAAAGCGCCGCCATCCTTATTATCCGAGGCTGCTTTGTGATGCTGTGCCACTTGTGCATAGCTCAGCTTGGAAGCTGTCGCTGCTGCAATATTCTCTGTTGACACTGAATTGGTGGAGGCGGCGTTTGAAGTGGAGGTTGCGACACTTTTGTGTTTGCTGGCATCCTTATTGAGCTCCTTTTTGGTGGCAGCGGGCATCTGTTGCTGCTGATGCTTTTTGTGGTGCTGGCTGGTCAGACTCAACTCGTTTAGGCAGGCGCCAGCGCCCGAGATCGATACATTATGCCCATAGTCACTTGACATCTGTTGTTGTTGTTGTTGCTGCTGCTGCTGCTGTTGGCCATAGCCCTCGATTAAGCGCTGCTGCTGCTTGTTGCCGTGTATTGGATGTAATTCATCCTCAGTCTTGTTTGATTTATCAGCGCCAACAGTAGCACCACCAGCAGCAGCAGTGGCTGCTACTGCTGCCGCTCCGGCTCCTGCTCCATCTTCTCCAACAGCACCAGCTGTTGTTGTCGTCGCCTTGTTGCTGGCATTGATATTTGGTGTTAAACACTTTATCACATGGATCGGGTTATTACTAGAGCTCGGCTTAGTAAGTATTTTAGTATTGTTGCCCAAGGGGCGTGCCGGCTCCTCAGCCGGCACCACGGTTATTGCTGGCGTGGGACTAATGGCCAGATTACGTTGCTGTTGCTGCTGCGGTTGCTGTTGCTGTTGATAGTGCTGAGGCAAATGCTGCTGTTGTTGCTGCTGCTGCTGGTGATGTTGTTGTTGTTGTTGTCTGTTGTGTGTTCCAGCAGCAGCAGCTGCAGCGTCCTTGCGTCCCTTGTTGCCTTTGTTGCCTGTGCGTACGACATCGGCGAGTCGATTCTCAGTTGCCCAATTGCCGCTTGCAGCTGTAGGTGCAGCAACAGCCGTTGACGAGTTGCCGGAGTTATTGCTGTTAGCATTGCTCTCCGTATTTGGATGATTGCCTGATCGCTGTTCATCGCCTCCTCCTCCACTGCACTCGGCTACAGCCTGACCTTGCTGATGAGCTTGAGTTGGAGGCGGTTTGTGGCTTACGCCGCTCGCCGTGGAGTTATTGCTGTTGGAGCTATGCATGGAAGCCTGGTTACTATGATGATG
The DNA here is from genome assembly GCF_001654015.2 of Drosophila navojoa. Next base: position 979,057 of record NW_022045860.1, on the reverse strand, counting down.
ATGCTGATGATGATGATGGTGTGCTCCATGTGCCGGAGCCGAAGTCGCAGGCAGTGGCGGAAAAGCTGCAGCTTCCAAATCAAATTGTGGCGGTTGTACTGGAGCAGCTGGTTGCTGCTGTTGTTGTTGCTGTTGCTGCTGCTGTTGTTGCAGCTGCTGCTGATGCGAATTGTGACCCTGATAACCCATGCTGATACCGTGATGCAATCCACCACGCTCGCTACTGTTGCTGGCAGCACCGCCTGCTCCGCTGCTGTTACTTGATCCAATGTTGTTCGACATATTGTTGCTATTTCCGCCACTATTGTTGTTGTTGCTGCTATTATTGTTGTTGCTGTTGCTAACGCTTAGGCCGCCACTGTTGCCCACATTGCTGCCGATCGAGTTATGATGGTGATGATGATGATAATTATGCCCCGAACTCTGCTGTGCAGCAGGCACATGATGTTGTTGCTGCTGTTGTTGCTGAGACGGCAGCGCGCCATGATTGTGATTGTTATGATGATGATGATGCGACATGGAAGCCGCATGCTGCTGAGCATGATAGTTGGGATTGTAATTGTTGCCCTTGTAATTACCGCGATGCTGTGGCGGTGCCGGCTGTTGCTGCTGCTGCTGCGACTCATGAGTGTTATAGTGACTCTCGCGAGTCGTCGACTGCACGTTGCTTGTGGATGAGGCGGTCGATGAGGAGAGCAACTGCTGCTGCGAACCACCATATATCTAAAATGTGTAAAAAAAAACAAGACAATACGTTACGTAAATTAATGCATAGTCAGATATTCATGCAGTCTTACATTAACACGGCCGCCTGGCGAATAATTTAGGGCGTTGCCATCTTCATCACGTCGGCGGCGTCTCGGCCGCGTTTGCCAATGCATCGGCTGCGGCTGCTCCTTGCCGCCGATGGAAGTGGCCAGCGATGAGGAGGAGCTGGCTGACATGTTGCTTCGACCGTGCTGCGAGGTGGCTGTGTGTTCCACAACAACAACATTTTCATTGGCCGTTGCCTCCTGCAGTTCAACGGGCTGAGCCGCATGCACCACCATATGTGGGTGATGCGGTTGCTGCTGCTGTTGCTGCTGGCTAGGCTGCGGTGTGACGGCTGCCTGTGAGCTAGCCGCATAGGTGGAGTGCGTCGTACTGGCCGCTGGGAATATAAAATGGGCTTGCGGCTGTTGTTGTTGTTGCTGCTGTGACTGATGATGAGTATGGCTGCTGGATATAGTTGGCACCTGGCTGCTGTAGTGATAATGATTGCCATAGCTCTTATCCAGATTCTTTTGCATGCCACCCTTCCAGTTATTTTTCAGTGGATAACGCGCAGAGCCAGCTGAATTGGTAGCCACCAATTGTTGCGGCTGCTGCTGCACCTGTTGGCTTGCAGGTTGCTGCTGTTGCACCTGCTGCTGCTGCTGTTGTTGTTGTTGTTGCTGCTGGAGAGGTACTTGCTGAAGTGGATCAAGTACGGCAGCTGGCACCACACGTACAGCAGTCGGCATTATAATATTATGCGATGGAGTCTGCTGCTGTTGCTGGGTATTACGCGGTGGTTTGGAGCGCGGTTCGCCACGTGGTCCTCCACTTGCAGCACCGCTTAGATTGTTAGGATTGCCACGATGATTGCTATTGTAGCGACCGCCACCACCACCGCCGCCGCCCTGCGGCTTATTGCTGACAATTTGTGGGGTAGGCGGTGGTGGTGCAGTTGCGAAATTGGCGGCAACGGCCGGCGGTGCCAGGCCATTGGCAGCAAATATATTGCCACCAAACTCATAAAAATTTTGGCCCTGTGCCGCTGTGGCTGCTGCTACGGTGGTCGGTTGCCACGGAGCAGCCATCAGCCCTGTATAGAATTGTTGCTGCTGAAAGGGCTGAGAAGAGATTGAGGAGGCATTAGATGAGTAGATAAATTTATCGATTACTCCACTTACAATCAACACCTGTGTGTTATACGGTACCGCAGCTGTCGTTAAGGGCGCACCATTGGGCGCATAGACGAAACGTTGGGGTGCCGCATTGTAGCTAACAGCAGCGGCGGCTGCAGCAACTCCTGCTGCGGCTGCCGGATCATACACTGTGGCCGTTGGCGGTGAATTAATACGAAACCCGTTTTTCATATTTGGTACAGTAGCTCTTCTATTAATAAACGATTTGGGCTTGATGCGCGCCATTATGGGCTTTCCCTGAAACTCTTTGACTTCCTCCCGCAAATACTTGAAAGCTTGTTGAGCATCCTCATCCGATTCGAATGTGATGTACCAGGAGTTATTCGCTGCAAACTCACAGGCAATGGGTCGCGGGCAGTTCTCGCTGCTGAACAGCGCCTGTAAGACGAAAAGATAATGTGAATGAGTTACAGATGTGACATAAATATAATTTATATTTAGTGGACGCTAATTATATTCTACCTATACGCTCAGCTGAGAAATTATAATTAGCATATAGATGTAATATATAAGCACAAGCCGTAAACATCTACATTTACTATGTACTGGAGTAGTCATGATCATCAATATTCAAATTCAAATGTGAATGGTATGAAAGTCGTAATTAAAATTTGATTTCTGGATGAGTAGATTCGATTGTTGGTTCGTTCGCTTGTTTACCTTGACGTCATCGAGTGGTGTGTTGTCGGATATTTCACGTAAAATGATGATGCAACGCTTGTGGTTGGGGCGCACGCGCAAACCTTCATCATCCACTTGGACGTTGGGCGATTCGCGCAGCACCTCGGTAATCAAATTTATGTCCTTTGTTAGTTTCTTAACAAGATTAAAATTGGCCACTGTCTTGATGAGCACATATTGATCGCTGTCCATTTGAGACAGCAGATAAGTATCTGTTGCCAGATTTTCTCTGTAGATATAAATTCTCATTAGTTTCCATATATTATTTGGGAATGTAATTGCGTTTATTACCTGGAAAAGTAGTAGTCCAGCTGTGTGGCCAGCATCTGCTTTAGCTTGTCCAATGGCATTCCGCACTCATCAGCAGCAAGCTGCTGCTGCTGTGGGATAAGTTCTGGCTGCTGCTGCTGCTCGAGTGCAACTAAATTCGTATTGTTTACGCCAGGTACGAGGGCCTCTGTTGTATAGCACACCAGGTTGCCATCTTGAGTCTGAGCAATGGCTCCATTCATGATGGCGTATTCAGTATTGTCTATTGCGTGATTTGCCTGAATGCTATCGCCACTGGACGGCAGCGTCGGCTGCTGAGCCGGATGGTGGCCGTACTGCTGCTGCTGCAAATGCTGTGCTGGGTGCGCCTGCAGATGCACTTGGCCCGGCGTAACTGCCGTTTGGATGGTCTGCGTTGATTGCTGTTGTTGCTGTGCGGCAGCTGCAGCGGCAACTGCCACAGCGTGGGCGTGCGTATGAGAGATGATCTGCTGCTGTTGCTGATGTGGATGCTGTTGTGGTTGCTGTTGTTGTTGTGGATGCTGCGCGGGCTGTACTGTTGGTGGTGCTCCTACTGTTCCTGTTACTCCTGTTCCTCCTGCTGCAGCGGCTGTGATCAACGGTATGTGAGCGGCTGCTGCTGCTGGCTGCGGAGCTGCAATTTGGGTTGTGGTACCAAACAGATTTGTGGCTAACATAGCCGTTTCAACAGGAACACTGGTGTAAACAGGCGGTTGAATTTTGACTGCATCTCCATTCATATAGACGTAACCTCCTGCAAGTGGGCGAGAGTAAATGAAACTAGTAAGACGTAATCAGAAAGAGAACGAAAATACATAGTTTTTAAAAACTGCTTAGTGGGTATACCTGATTAAGAGCACATTTATTTATTTTATTTTATTTTATAATGTCGAGAGGCTGCTCCATACATCCCAATTTTCTGCTTTAAAAAGGGAACAATGTAATTGGAAGCAGAGGATCTAATCGGGCACTGAAAATTCAATATGATTTGTATTGTCTGGCTAGACGCATTTCTTATGGATTTCATTTATATATACTTATATATATATAAAGCTGTATGTATACATGTTTGTATTTGAGCAAGTAGATTGCAAAAACAAATAAGTGAACAGTCGCCGCCAGCTAATGTGATCCTAAACATAACCACAAAACAGGGGAAGGGCGTGGAGAGTGGGGGCAACCGTGGCTGCTGCAAAAACTTTTGCGTTTTGGCCTCACCTTAAAGTAATGCAGCATACGCTTATGTGTGTATATATTCTTATGTACTCGCCTATATATGGGTACATATACATATGCATACATGCATACACATGCATTTATGTGTAAAAGTGCGTAGCACTACTTCCATTGTATTGGTAAATTATCATGAGTTATACATATGTATGTAGTCCCGCATATTTTTGTTTAATTTATAAATTGAGTAGTGCAATTTCTACTAACCTAGGTAATATTCCATGGTAACGTATGTTGGGGAATTATCAAGAATTCCACACACAGAGGCACACAAACACACACACGCTCACACACAAACACAGTTAAAGACACAACTCGCTTCTTCTTCTTCTATTTTCAACTCCTCTTTCAAAAACGAGCACCCGACAGACCCCAAAAACTTGCACAAACGGCACACACACACTCACGCACACACACACACAGTCTTGCACTCGCTCACTCACACACACACACTCGTACTCACACTCACGCACTCACATACGCACACATGCACACGTTGCCTTGTTGCGGCTGCGGCTGCTGCCACCCAGCTGAGGCTTTTTTAGTTGGAAATTTTTTATTTTCACTTGATATATATTCTTGTGGCATGAAACTTGATTACGATACGCGAAATGCACACACACGCGTTAATCTGCACCGATATTTTTTTCTTCCTCTGCTAATATTATATTTATTTATTTATAATGCTGAACAATTGCAGTCTTCTCTCATATTCTCATCTCGGCTCGTGCCTCATTTTCTTCCAACTTCGACCGTCGTTGTCGTCGTCTACTTTTCCGTGTCTGTGGCTTCAATGACTTAATTTTTGTTCTCATTTAGTTTTCTTTTCCGTGGCTATTTTCGCTTTTCTTCTTTGTCTCCTTCCCTTGGCTGTTCTTTTCTTTTTTTTTTTTTGCACTCAAATATACGCAGAATTAAAATTGAATTTAGCCCGACTACCGAACCAGCAATTGATTTTTTTGTTGTTATTTTCTGACGTCTCAGTTGCACCGCCGCACCAGCAAAAGTCGTTCAAATGAAGCACTTGATATTTGCAAATGTTTCAAATAATATTATTTAGTTATTATCGACAACGAACTCGTCACGCGAAAATTTTTTTATAAAGCCAAAAATTTGACGTCTCATCGTTATAGAAAAACTTTCGCCCGTTCCTTTTGTCAAACGTTTCGATACACCAAATGTTGGCACGGTTGCATGCGGCGAAAAACATACAAAAATCAACTGACAACTAGAAAGCGAAGCTAAAAAAAAAAAAAAAAAAGAGGAGAACAAAATGCAGGACAGGCGCACGCTTTTTGAATATTGAATGGCAAATGAGTTTGAGATTCTCTTATAGTTTTTAAATCTATAACTTTTTTGAATGCTGTTTCTGTTATTATCGATGGCAAAGCACACGTAATTTAGTGGCGCTGGGTTGGAACGTTGGAAATGAATTATGAGAACTTAATATATATATATTTTTTTCTTTTTTTGCTAATTGAACTAAATGCATACGCTAGGGCGATTAAATGTCACCAAGGGAATAGATATCACAGACAAAAAATACAACACAAACAACTTCACTTACCACGTAGATAAATATTTTCCTTCTCCAGAAATTATTTATTTTTGGTTGCAGCTCTTCTGATACACCGTCGAAATGAATTGAAAACCACTTGTTATGTGTGTTCTGGCTAGAGCATTCGTAGCGATTGCAACTGCGATTGCTATAGCTATTCAAAACTCTAGATGTTCCCTGTAGTCCGCGTACACAAAATAATACGTTTTGATTTTTTACGAACAAAAATTATGAAATACACAGCCTAATTTGTGCATCTAATGAATTAAATAAATTAAATTGTGAGTTACAATTTTTGCTGCTGCCGTCAAAACTACAATGTGTGATTGTGGTGGCTGAGCGATAGACAATGTCAGTTTTTGGTGAAAGAAAGATTGAAGTACGATGGCTCAAAATATATCGATGATAGACGGTCGATGCCAAGCTTATTAATTCGACATATGTATTTATGGACAGTAGCCCGCTTAAATATGTGAGCTGGCGTCTATACAATTTTAATTGCTATTAAATTTAGACTGATTTTAAATATTAGTAAAATTAAAATGATAATATATTAAAGTTACTATTTGAACATAAATATATCGATTCATCTGCGATATGCACTACTTTCGATGACAACATTTTCTCTTAGTTACTTAATTATTTAACGCTCAATAAAAAATCACCATGACAGTAAAATTTAATAAATATCAATATTATTATTAATTGGTTTTCATAGGTATCGTATCTTTCGATATTTTTTGAAATACGTCATCAATATGGCGGCTTCAGAGTGGACGCCGATGTGACCTAGTAGCTGTCATTAACTGTTAGAATACAAATCTTACGAGGGATATTGAAATCGACCAATATGATTTTATATATTTCGAATAGATGCTATACACACGGTTACTTAATTAAAATGAACATTTAATTTTATTTAACTTGTATGATTAACATTGTTCGCAGTTAATGGTCTATTGCTTTTGTCTTTATATGTTTTTTTTTTTTTCTTTTTATCAAGAGATTTGTAGTTAATCGGAACAAGAACTTTAGCAAGTTAGATAAATATATTTATATATGAGTGTGTAGGTATGTGTGTAGTGTAAAATTGTATGGATATCCACACGTTTTGTTTTTCCCTTGGCATTTAGTTTAGAAGCCGTGAACTTTCAATTGATCAGGCTTCGCTAGTCCCACCTTGGTCAACCATTGGCAGATGTTTTCTCGTTGATCGCCCTGCAATTGCAGAACTTCACCATACTCTGGATGTTCAATTACAGTCCCATTGCAAGCAAATTCCTAGACAAAGAAGAAAACTACTCGATTACTTATATTCAAATTTAGATCTAAAATCAATATAAGACCTTTTTACAGGAGCGGACTATTTTTTTCAAGTCATATTCTGCGGATAAGCCCTGAACAGTGGTCAATGTCTTACGACCGTTCCTCTGTTGGATTCTTATGTGCACGAGTCCGTCTTGAATGTCATCATCATTGCCCTTGATTGCATCAGCAAAGGGGTCTAAAATATACATAAACAAAGAAACATTATGTATGTATATATATGCATGCATGCAAAATCTGTTAATCATTATCGTACTTCATGCCCACGTCCCCATACATTTACATAAATATGTATGTTTGTATGTACATATGTATGTATGTATGTTACTTCACGTTGATGACTAGACTAGCCCAAGTGAGCAGCCATTTTTATGCACATACACATACATATACACATGCAAGTGTGTAAATTACGTGCGTATGGAGTGGGGGCATGAAAACGTGTAGTTTAAGTCTGCTTACCACGAGTGTTTAAATTCTGGATGGACATACGACAATAAAAAGAAACCACAGCCTAAAACAAAAACTGTCTGAAACGTCTTAATACAATTCTTCACTTGAGTTTAATTGTAATTTAACTTTATTTTGCGAGTAGACCTTCGGAAATGTGTCTGACAAGTAGAGATGGCTCTAAACATCGATATAGCTGCCGTGCACGATGGTTAATTGATGCATATCGATACGAGTTCCATTGCAAGTCTGCGTGCTTAATCGCAGCCAAGTTCACCTTGCGCTGTATCTGCCATATTTCTTTCCTGCTTGTCTTTCAACGAGAAAAGGTGGGCATTTTGCATTATGTCTTGAATTGGTTAAGTTATAGCTTGCACAGTGAAGTGAACATTATAAATACATAGTAGTTATGTTCAACTGCTACAGGCGTGACTTGTTTATCATAGATATGGCTCCATTTGTGCATTATATGCGAGGTAAAACCTTCGTGTTAACCTCTACACGTGTATGGCGGCTGCTTCTGCTATTAGGAATTCACTGTATTCCATAGTGAATGGATTGGCGGAAGAGTTCTCTGAAGACAATATTCGTCACCCAAGACTGACGAATTTATTTTAAAAGTCATCTATTCATTTCATGTATTTGTATATAAAACTAATTGAAATATATTCTCTTTTCATATTGTGTTTATCGATGCTGTTGGCCTGCCCCGATTTTTTTCTGTTTATGACTTAAAGGTGAGCACATGTTGCATTCAAAGAATGGTCTACAATAACTACAGTGATGAACGATATAACGGAAGAGTTCATTGAAGACTATATTCATCACCCAAGACTGATACCACTAATTGAATGTTATATACTCTAAATGTGAAGTAATTACTAATCTTATTTTACTTTTATTTCATGTGTGCTCGCCGTTGCTGCATCTATTGAATATCTGAAGGTATGTAAATCGTTTCAATTGAATTTTTTGTTAACATATCACATAATGATGAATGATTTGGCGGAAGAGTTCTTTGAAGACTATATTCATCACCCAAGACTGAAAAATGCTTCAAAAACATTAAGGGGCAAACTTTATGAATAGCTGTTAATATATTTCATTCCACTCTCTTGCAGACGAACGATGGCAACCTCTTCGCACCTCAATTGGTTGATCATTCGCAACAACAACGCCTTCTTGTTGAAGAAGCGCGATGTGAAGAAACCCTTCAGCACAGTTAGTATAAATCGAATCTGAATTCTATATAATTCTTTTCTTTTAAATGATGTTTCCAATTTATTAATTTTCACAATGATATTTGAATACAACATGATAGTAACATAAATCTGAAAAAATAATTGGCAAACAGCATATGTTGAGAATTGTAAGGAAACTGTATAATTAACCAAAATGTATGTTGTCTCTTTTTAAGGAGCCCAATAACTTGGCTAATGTGAGCTCTTATCGCTACAGCGGTATTGTGCATAAGAAAACTCTTGGCGTAGTGCCCGCTGCTGATAAGAAAGGCTTCACTACTGTCTTGAAGAAGGGAAAATATGCCCAGCGTCCTGCTAAGAATACGGTGCGCGTCAACTTCAAGGCTGGTCCCCGTCGTTCCTTGAAGAAGCTGAAGAACCTTTTGACCGGAAGCAAATACCGCAAGGATCTGACACAGGTATAGAAATTAATAGTATTAATTATTAATAATGTATTATGTTGTGATGATATTACAATTAACTACCAAGATCGCTGACAGGCTGTGTTGAAAATTTAAACTGATTCTTTTTAAGTATCCATTAATTATGATTTTTTTTTTATCAAATATTAACAACAATTATTTTTTGTTTACTTGCAGGTAATACGGGCTTAATTGCTTTGGCTATCCTCAATGTGATGAAATTAACCTACCAAGATCGCTGAAGTAGGCGTGTCGAGAATTCTTTCTGATATATGTTTATATTATTAAATCCTATTGTATTGTAAAATTTTATTAATATTTTACAATTTTTGTTTTTTTTTTTCTAGGCTGCTCTGCGTCGCGCCTCTGCCGTTCTGCGTTCCCAGAAACCCGTTCAAACGAAGGCAAAGAAGCCGGCTCAGCTTTCGGCTAAGAAGCCCGAATAAATGTATTTAATGGGGAAACTGAGGAGTTGTTTTATACTCGAGGAATAAAAAAAAAAACAAGTTAAGAAAAAGTCCTAAAAATATTGTCATTTTCATTTATAAACATGCAAAAAATTGGATTTTTTTACGATACGGCTTTGGACTTCAATGTTTATCTTTGATGTATTCCTGATATCCACATAATTAAGTGATTAGACATGTGTTATTGGATTTAAAACAGGTTTAATTAGAATTCTTAATGATTGCTATGGTTTGCCAATAATGTTTTCAATTGTAAAGAGTGTGTTCGTCTTCGATCTATTCGTCGTGTCGAGCAGCTGCTGAAGTCCTTTGAATGCGTCAACGTTTAGTGTCGCCTCGCGTCCAGCCGGCGTTGGAGTAAAGGCGCTTGGGGAATGTAGATCTTCACGCAAGGCGCTATCCGATGTGCTCTGCTCTGCAGTTCTGCTCGAGCATGGACTGTCGGCGGCTGCATTGCTGTCCTTTAAATTCCTGCCCGTTGGCTCGTTGTTGAAGAGGCTGTTGAAACCGAAGGATACGGAGAGATACTGTCGATGCAGCTCTGTGATGCGATCCGAGTAGTTGGGGCGTAGTGCACCAGGATTTGCACTACCATCGCTGCAGAACAGGTCAAAGTCAGCCAAGGCGTCACTCGAGGTTCGCACCTCTCCATTGCTGCCATCATTGCTGGCATTGGAATCGTGCTAGGAGTAGTAAATGATTAGTCTATAATGTTTGCTGATTGAAGACTCGTTGTGCTTACCTTGCCCGGCTCTCGCTCGTAGCGATTGCTGCTCGAGGAGCAGTGCCTTCGTCTGGTACGTCGCCTTCGATAGTTGCCCTGCTCAAACATATCCGTGGCGGAGGCATCCAGCATCCAGTAACTGCCCTTCCCGGCGCTGTCGTTATCCTCGATGGTGTTCTTATCTCGCGGCACCTTCACAAAGCAGTCGTTGAGCGAGAGATTATGCCGTATGGAGTTTTGCCAGCCCTGCTTATTCTCACGATAATACGGGAATCTGTAAGATATATAAGAATATATTCTGTTGATCAGCTTTAAAGTCCGATAAAGTTAATATCGACCCAAACTGGAAATGCGCCAAGAGTAATGCGACGTCAAAATTTAAATCAAAAATCTTTTTGACATCTTCAAGTTGTTTACGAATGGCAATTATATACATATATACTATATATATTTATGTATTTATTTTTAAAACTTTATTTCCATATTTTATGTTTATTTTAATGGCAAGTTAAATAAATATGTATGTAGATAATTCAGAATTAATATTATTATTTATATACGACTTGTAAACAAACAGAAAACTGAAAATATTTGAACTATTTGAATGCCGTTAGATATAATAGATATTTTTTCTTTTATCCGAATCAACTTAAAGCTAGTTTTAGGTCCCAGCTCAATGTAAACAAAAAGAGAAAATTTCTTGGCGGATATATGTAATAGAATATATATAATAATAATTTGTATGCGGTGAAGCATTTTTCCTATTGCAAGTTTCTTGAGATATTATATATCGTACGATTGTTGATTAAATAATTGTTCTTCATAGTAAAATAACTATTTAACGATCTGTAGTATATCTATCTGAGTTTAACTAGATTTACAACCTTATTTACTAGATATATGTATAGGCTATAAAATATATATATAATAATATCAGGTGTGCAAAATATTTTTTTTATAATTGATTAAATGGATGAATTACGATATAGAAATCAATTTAAATTGAATTTCGGATTTTAATTTATTCGAAGAATAGAAGAGTCTAGCTTAGAGGTATGAAATACCAAGATACTTTCTTATACCATAAGACTCAAAAATGTACATACAAAATTAAATAAGATTCTCCTATTGAATATGTGATTCAGAAAAGATCCTATTTAGTTTATACTTAAGACACACATGCCTAAATTGAACTGAATCAATTGATAGATTATTTACAACAATAGATATTCCTTTGTATTCATTGAGATTCATAGAAGCAAATAGGAAGCGGGATGTCCGAGAATCTTATAGGCGTGTATGTAAATACCAATACATATATTTATAGACGGTTATGCACTGTCCATGTCGATTTACATCTATTAAACTATCTATACGTTATATCATGTTCAGACTTACTTATCCATGATAAATTTGTAAATGCCACTCAGTGTCAATCTTTGATTGGGTGCACTACTTATGGCCATGGCGATCAGGGCTATATAGGAGAAAGGCGGTTTCTCCGGACGATGATTGTTGTGCAGAAAGGAGATGGGCAGGGTCCAAATATTATTGTGCAGAGCCAGAAAACTATCCATATTATTGTAATAGAAGGCAGATGGGAAACTGTTGCATGGCAATGTCCCGTCCATATTGACGGGTCCGACGGCATTCGCAGCCAGAGGATGACCGACGCGCAGATAATCTGGACAGGCCAGCAAGGAGTTCACCAACTGCTCATTATCCTGTAGAGCTGATGGAGTTGTATAGCATGATGTAGGTAACATATTTAAAAGGAAATTTAGGAAAATCCTATAAGAACTTTGGATTTTCTTTTATATATAATATAAGATATAGCAGATATTACTATATATATGTATATGCTACTGCTGCTATTTTTTATTTAAACTTCACTTGGCGTTATTTGAAATAATTTTTCTTGTAGTTTATATTTTAGTGCAGTTTCTTAAACCGATACGCGTTGCGTACGCTTTGAAGACCGATCGACAATTAAATTGATTTTTTTGTGGGAGGGTAGAGCACTTGCAAGTGAAAATCCAAAGTATTTGTGAATAGAGCATACACTCACACATACTCAAGACACGCACATAGAACACACAGAGACTATAAATACACGAATACTTAAGCAGAGAGATAGAGAGAGAGTGACAGAGAGAGAGAGAGAGAGGCAGAGTATGCTGGTAAGTATGTAAATATAAAGAGAGCATCTGCTTTAGAGGTATTTTATATTGATCCTTAGCTAATATTAACAATATTTCCTATAATTATTAGATCAATTCCAAAAGGAATACAACAATTCCTCTTCTATCTACATACATAGACTATATGGACTGAATGCACACATGTTATTGGTGCATATGGCTCCTAGCAGGGGCGTGACTCTCTTTACACATACACGCACACACATGTCATCTCTCTGCTGAAGATCTCTGCTCATTCGCCTGAGTTTTCTTGTTGTGGGCGGAGTCAATGAATTTTCATGTGGGTGTGTATTCAAAAGCATTCAAATTTCTTTATATACAAATGTGGCTAGCAAATTTTTCAACAAATGAGATTTAAGCTACACAAAATATAGAATTCTTTTGATTCTCACTATTAAACTTTAAACAATGCAATTTCTGTAACTTAAATAACTAGCTGAATGTTTATTTAAAGTCTAGTAAACTAGTTGGATTTATCTCTTTGTTGTAGATAATTATGAAAATCCTAGAACAAACTAAATAAATACATAAAAGTTTAAAATAAAGACAATTGATTAATGTATTATTGCAATGCTTTAAAACATTATTTATATCGCATTTAAAATATATTATTTTCTAACTTACAATCAAGAAATTAATAAAAAATATATTTTATTATGATATCTCTTAATATTTAATAATTATTTATTTTAATTTTTTATTTACAATATAAAATTTATATATAAAAGAAAAACTTAACTTAGTTATTAGCATTATATTATTATATAAACAATAATATAATATATATAAAAAATATATACATTTATAAAATAATATAAACAAAACTGATTATCTTTAAACATAGTAATTGATCAATTATTGCTATCTCTTCCCTTCTGTCTATATTATGACAATATAAAATAATATGTTTTGTTTTATAGAAGTTTTCATTCATTTGAAAATTCCATTTAATATCTATTAAACATTTTTTTTTTTTTAATTTTGGTCAACTATAAAAATATGAGCTGTTGGAGATAAACGAGGTCTATCTCTTCAGCTGCTATCTGTGAACATATTCCAATTTCCTTTAGGTTTTACGACCTTTCACAAGCGCACTCTATAGGAGTACTATTTGGCTGGTCTGGGAGTCTGGGAGATCTCTGGGAGTCAAGTGCGCCCACAGTTCCTAAAGAGTGAAGCGAAAGTCGAAGGTCGTAAAATGATTGTTGTATACATTTAAAACACAGGACGAACTACAAACTGTTTTACGATCGACTGCATGGCAATGGACTCGACTCTAGAAAGCAGAGTCTCATTTAAAGGAAATAAAAACAATCAATACCAAATACCAAAGACCAATTGAAGTTCACATATGTCTTTCGAGTCTGGAGTACAAAAAGGATTTTTCACGCTCTCTCTCTCTCGCTCTGTCTCTCTGTCTGGGAATGCAAAAGATTTTACGATCGCTTACCGCGTTCAAAATGGGTCATAAAACAATGGGTGTATCCTAGACAGACTTTACTCTGGATCGTAGCTCTTCAATTGATCTGCAGTCTGCTGCTTATTTTTAGAACAATGTTGTGAATAGTATTGGAAACAAATATATAGATCTCTACATACGATATAGATATATGTGTAAATATATATATGTAGATATATAATTTACGTTTTATTGCGCTCTGAAACGAAAGAACAATGTTTTGGTTTTGTTGTGATCTGATCGATCGGTTAGTCACGTTCGCTTGTTTTCCTTGTAGTTCATCGTAAAAAAACAAGTGTGTGTATGCTGGAAATGACAGACGACAACATACCCTGGCTCTGTCCTGAAGAGCTGATGTTGTATATATTTAGTATCTAGTTTATAGCTTTAATAGGCTTAGTGTTAGACTCATGTATCTAAGACAAAGTTTTTATTGATGATGATGGTATGATATATTAAAGAACTTTATAAACTTTTGTTGCTTATGTTATATAGAATAATATATATGATTGGTTATTTAATATAAGTTAAGCTACTAAGACTAAGGCTGTGCTTGTCCAGAATATACCTACATATGTATATACATTCCTATAAAGTACTCAAGAGCTACGCATTCAGAGAGAAAGTCAGGCGAAGCCCAATCTTATTATTCTCTACTATATAATTGAGAAACTTAGACGAAGACTAATCACGTTTATCTAGTATGCAGCTTAAAAGTTCCGTCCCTCCGCCCACTTTCTGCGACATCAATATACCCTATAGCTGTCTTTTCAATGGGCATCACAGAATAAACCACAATTGCATTTATAGTTTAGTGCGTGACATCTTGCCGACTGATGCCCTGATGTCCATGCCATTGATTTATGGAGTTTATAGACTTTGATCTGTGATTCTATGGATCTGTTAGCAGCTAACCAAGAAGTCAACAGCTTGTCAAAATTTGATTTGCTCACAGTTGCAGTTAAATGGAAATAACAAAGCATCTATCAGGCCATCCCTCATACACAGCTCTTGCGGTCGTCGATCGACAATATGTATGTATGTATGTATTTCCCTGCTCTTAACAGCTAGTTGGGCATTTATTTATAGTACCCCTGGAGTAACTGAGAAGCTGGGCTATTAGCAGACGGCTTCGTTGTTTGACAACAAATACGAGCAGCTATATATTCAGCCGCCTTCTGTTCATCATCATAAAGATTTGTTGTTGCTGTTGGCGGCGTTACACATCATTGACAGCAAATTATCCACATTACCTGAATTGTCAGTTGGGCGCCCCCATCCATTCACGACATTTTGGCCATTAGGATGGTGTGAACGTGACCTTTGGTGGCCATTAAATGGCACACTTCAGGAGTCCAAAAATGGTATTTTGTATGCCCCAAAACGAAATCGGAAATTTATGCGATTCTTGACACTAGTTGCGTGGCTCCCACCTCAACTATATATACATCTTTATATATACACATATACATATATATGTATAAAGTATTTGCCCTGATGGAGCTCTTAAGACAGTAGCTGCGATATCGTCACGTGTCCATTGATGAGCAAATCTGTCAAATGTTAGCATTTGTCTTCCTAGCAGGTGTGCTCCCAGTTGACGCCGTAGAGGTGAAGGTCAGGCTAAGCTACCTGCAGTTAACTACAGTTAAGCATTCCCTAAATGAGCTGTTAAATGTCTTTTAGTGTACCTGGGAGATTTCACATTCAACTTGTACAAACACTTGGAGAAATTGATGCGAATTGCGCCTAGAAGTGGAGTTGCTCTTATTGGATAGGATGACAAATAGAAGATAATAAAATAAAGATGTATATATTGAAGAATATAGACTATCATATCTCTGTATTATAGAGAATATATACATAGTATATTATATTATATTATATTATATTATATTATATTATATTATATTATATTATATTATAT
>NW_022045860.1:925851-963118 GCF_001654015.2 Drosophila navojoa | reverse complement strand
TATATTATATTATATTATATTATATTATATTATATTATATTATATTATATTATTTTATATTATTTTATATTATATAATTATGTATTCATCATCTCAAATAACGCTTGCCTTTCCATTTTCTCTGTTTATATATTATATTATATGCATACATATGTACATATATATACACAAGGTACATTTACTCAAGTTTATGTAAAGTTTGCTTTATGATAAAAATACATTTTTATTTCTTTATTTTTTTAAATATTTAGTTGCGTTAAATAAATATTTTGTATTCAATCTTTTGCTTTTGCAGCATAAATAATTTGTTTACAAAATAGAAATAGCTCAATGCTCATTTCATAATATTCAACAAAGAAATATATTTTAATTGTTATTGCAAACCAGTCTATTTAATATGTCTAGCCATTTCATTTGCTGAAAATATAGAAGGCATATCAAAATGAATGAGAGATTTGCAGTCGGGTATAGACGTTTTTTAGATACGCGCTCAGCAGAAATGGAAATTCAATATTTAATCATATATGAGTACATGTATGTATGTATATAATAAAAGTACTTGCATTTACTTCAATTATTCCAAAATTCAATCCAAAATCGATAGAGTTCCATTATAGAATCAACAACAGCTAGAGAATCAGGCGTATTAATTGGAAGGTGCTAATTGTTTCCGTATCAAATGGCCACAGGTAATTATCGATGCACAGGTGGCGTGCGCTGGGGGCACTGTTTGATATGATCTATAAGAAAACGCTGATGCCGAATTTCTTCATTCAATTTGTTTTGCTGACAATGAATCAAAAGATTTGCACTTTTCAAGTGGCAAATTAACGGATGCTCAAGGTGCAAAGAAATAGTTTTTTTCTCCTTTTCATTTTTCAAAAACAATAAACTTTCAACAACAGTCCAGGTGCCTTTCTGTGTGTGTGTGTGAGTGTGTGTGTTTGTTTATTTGTTTAAATTTAGAATATCGACAGCTTCAAAAGCTTCTCAAGTGGTTCGGCTTGGCCATTAAACAGATTTTCAAAGATGTATTATGACCGCGTATTGTTAACTGCCTCCTGTGCTCGACCTCCGCCCCGCCGCCCAGCTGAGTTCGATTGGCTGACCCCGCGGGTAATTTGCACTTCAAAGCGTGTTTATGCCATCCGACTGAGCTGGGAGATTTATTTCATTTATGACTTATATATAGAGCCGAGCCGAGTCGAGTCGAGTCGATTGCTAATGAGCGCGGGCCTCCATTTATACCTTTCCTTATGGCTTAGCTAATTATGAACAACAAAAGCTGTTATTCCCACTAGGTTTAATTGTAAGCTTTGTACAGAGAGAGAGAGAGAGGGAGTGACTATGTGTGTGTGTGTGTGTGTGCGTATCTCACCTGTCTTCATCATCGATCCTTGTCGTGCGACAAAGCAGCTGTCAAATCTCTAGTTGACAGCCACTTTCATTTCGATGCATTATTAAAATGCGGCAACAAGGCAAGCAACACATCCTGGCACATCCTGACAGCCACGCCTCCGTACCGCCCCCAGGTGGAGAGACGAGCGTAAGCAAAGCAGAGCAAAGCAAAGCAAAGCAAAGCGCAGACATCTTGGCGACTGCCGTGAACCAGCTCGTGTTTATTTTCATGGGAAAAAGTTAGAGCAAGGGAGAGGGGGCCAGAGGGCAGCTGCTGCACTTGGCAGTCGGCTGCTGTATGTGTATGGAAAAAGAGAGGCAGAGAGGGAGACTGAGAGAGAGAGAGAGAGACGCAGCGCAGGGCATAGAGAGGGGACAGTTGCTGCACTTGGTAATCGGTTGCAGCATGTTTGTGTGTGCGTGTGTTTGTATGTAAATAAAATAATAATAAAAAAAATCGAGTACGCAAAACTTCATGCAGTGCACATGGAACGTGGAACGGGTTGGGAGCCGAAGGGGCACTGGAGTCGCGAGCTATACGGAACACACGCATCGCATCAAAAGCACGTGTAAACAACTCTAGCTAGTTGCCCCCGATACAGCGGTTGCTGCAGCCGATCCCCCCCCTGCCCCCAATACAAGTGACGATATAACAATATTGCTTTAGACTTTGGCACGTCGAAGTGTGAGTACTCTAGAAATTAAAGAAAATATTCAGAGAATTTTTTTAGATGTATTTTGAGAATTTCTTTATTATATTGTTTCAGTCACTTTATCGAGGCGGAATCTATATAACGAATAAAGCCTGTGGTGGCCACGCCCAGCCGAGCGTTCAGCAAAGTCTGTGGCAGCTTGATAGGCTTGGCACTGGGACTTCAACGAAAGGGTATTCCATAAAAAATGCATCTATGAATTTTTGTACAGACGTATGAAGAGGAGAGTAGTGGAGAGAGGAGGGAAATGTGGATGAGAGACGGACGGGGGCGGAGAAGAGAGCCGCCAAGGCGTGGCGCGGCAGACAGAGTGGCGTCAAAAGTTAGTCGGGGTGAGTTTTTCCACACACACACGCATACATATACATGGGAAGGGAGCAAATGAGGTGGTGGGAGGTGGGTTGGGGCACTGTTATGAAAACAAGAGGCAGCCAAAACCACTTGGCACGGCCCGCACCTCGTTGTAGCTCCAATGGTAAATGGTCGACAGTTTGATATGCGGTTTGGCAACGCTAGCAAAAAATCAGTTTGCAGCACTAGCAGCAGCAGCAGCAGCAGCAGCAGTAGCAGCAGCAGCAGCAAAAGTCGAGGAAACAGTTGCTGCTGATTTAATTTGGTAACGGGTACAGAAACCATAGCCTAGGCCTAGGTCCTGGCCGACTTTCAGCAGCTGGCCTAAAATATTGAATAGTTTTTTCTACTGTTGCTGCCTCTGTGACTCTCTATTAATATTTTTACTATTATTATTATGATATGGTTTTTGTTTTGCCAAAGCTGGAACTCGTCAAATGTTTACAAGCAAATACGCCACATCATCAAGCAGCAGAGCTGAGGAGTTGCTGAGCAGGAGAGCAGAGCATAACAAGGGCCAGGGCTAGGTTTGGGTCTAGTGCTGGAGCTAGAGGATTTATAGTTTTTATGCTCGCTCAGCAAGTGCATAAAGAGTATATTGGCTTTTGTGCAATGTATAGATGACTAAGATGAAGGTGAAAGTGGCTGGAGGCTAGACTAGGTAGAGATAGATGGATAGATATATGATAGTTAGATAGATAGATAGATAGACAGATAGACAGATAGATAGATAGATAGATAGATAGATAGATAGATATATAGATAGATAGATAGTTAGATAGATGAATGGATGCCAGCTTTATTCATAGATCCATAAGTGGCTGATAAATACACAGATAGATGAAATATATGTATAAGGATTAATAAATATGTACAAAATTGATTGGCATTACGATAGGCTGTTATATCTTAGATAATTCATCTGCTCAAAGTGAAATGAAACATATACATACTTATACATATCTCTAGAATTCAAGAGCTCCACCAAAGATCACACTCAAGTCTGAACTGCAATCGATTGAGCTATGAGCCCGCATGCTGCAGTCAGTAACAGCCGATTGCAGTGGTGACGCAGCTTGTTAAGCAAAGCTAAGGGGGTTAAGTTGGATTCGGATTAGGGGCAGTCTCGCCCGCACCTAGAGAGGGAACGGGGGGAGGGCGCATGGCCAGGGACAATAAGTTGGAATTGGAATTCGCTTTGATCTTTTCGCACTTTTAAATGTTTGGGAAAATCTGTGTAAAGGCATGAAATCGCTTTTCGAAGAAACAATAAAAAATTAATGGCTGCAGTTGTTGTTGTTCTCATTGTTGTTGCTGTTGTAGTTGTTGTAGGCTGCTGGTGTTGCTGTTGTTATTTGTTTTTTAAATTTTCTGTTTGATAAAGCGCGCGCCACAAACAAAATGGGTGGCAAAAATAAATGCCCAATAAACGATGTGCAACTAGTTCTGGGCAACTGAGCCCCCAACTCAACCGCCGCACCACGCCTCACGCCTCACGCCCCATATGCTGCACGCCGCATGCCGCACGCCGCACGCTTCAGCTGCCAGCACCACTGGGGTAGCAACTGCTGCAGCTGATTTACATTTGATTCGATTTCAAGCGGAAATCTTTGGCAATTGCAGATTAATCTGCTCTGACAGCTGAAAGCCGTTTGCGGAAGTTGACTGTGGGTGGCTGACTCTCTCTGGCTGACTCTCTGGCTGGCTGACTGTGTGGGCGCATCTGGGCTACCTGGCTGCGGGCATCTCAGGTGTCAAGGATTACTTAACGCTGATTAGATAAGCATTTGGCTGCGAAATGTGTTAAGCTTTGTTTTCGCTTTTCTCTCTCTCTCTCTCTCTTCCTCTCTCTCACTCACACTCTCTATATTTTTTTTACCTTTTAAAGCCAAAGTTTTTCTTTTGCGTTAGGGCCTTCGCCTGCCAGCGCAAATGGCATTTTTATTGAGCCATTAAAATTTTTCGGCCTCGACTCAAGTGTCTGCAGAAGGCGATACGGATGCGGTTATCCAGAAGCTGGAAGCTGGAAGCCGAGAGCTGCCATTGCGATCGGAGCTGGCTGGGCCGGGGGGCTGGGTGTCCTTACATTTTGATTAACGTGCTGATGCCGATGGAGCTGGTCTCTCTCTAGCTTCTATTATTTATTCTTTTCTTCTTCTTCTTGGCATATACCCTTAATTCAGGCCAATCGTCTCCACTGAGTATGCCGATTATGTTCAAGTGCATGTTACCGAAGGTAGGCAGGGGCGTGGCCAAGACCATATGCCGTAAATTTGATTAGAAATGAGTTAATGGCATCTGTTATTGGCTAGCATGGAGCGTGGCAGCACCCGGGCTATATAAATGCTTGATCAATGTGAACTGATGAGGATATGTGTATATATGTTGTATGTTTGACAGTCCCGTTGTCTGCCTAGGCACTCGCCTTTTTGCCATTTCTAATATAACATATTCAGAAAAAGATTTGTATACTTTTTATGTATAAATATCATTGCCATCATCATCATTATAGTCACCTTAATCATTACCCTCAGCATCCTCATCATTGTCATATTCCTCAGGTTGAGTTCATCAATTTTATTAATGTTATCGTTCCCATCATCATTCTCATGCTCCTCTCTCATCCCACTCATCATCATCATCATCTTGCTCATCAATATCATCATGCTTCTCTGCATTATCATCAACATTTGACATTTATCAAACATAAATTAGGAATATTTCTCCCCTGCTGCATCTTGACATTGCATTAAGGGTATCATCTAGTCCATCATTGCCAACTGCAATACGTTGCGTTGTTTTTCTTTTTGCTGTACTTTTCGAAATGCCACCTAAGGGGATAAACTTGTGAAATATTTTTGGGGATTTGTGCGGCTTAGGTGAATGTGGACCCCCAACTACTGCGCGCTGTACCAATAGCCCAGCTCTGTAGGTGATTAGGCAGCAATCCATATTTTTTTTTTTTCGGTCGGCCATCCAGATTGTCTTGGCCATGGCTGAGGCAACAACAATAATAGCCAACTCTAAAGATTTATGTACATATTTGTTTGTTGTTAATGCCGCAGCCGTTGCCTCATTAGCTGCATTTGAAATTCGCTGTTGCTGCTCCTGCTTCTGCTGCTGCTGCTCCTGCTGCTCCTGCTGCTGCTGTTGCTGTCTCAGTAAATGTCCTGGAGGCGCGTGCGTGTGGCTTATCACACGAATGTCATTACGCACCTTACGCCGCGCCCATAACTTTGAGAGAGACTCCAACACGCCCCCAGCCACCATGCCGCCCTTTTTCAAAATGTGCGAATGCGATTGCGAATGCGAATACGTGAGTTCTGCAAGTTATGTGAACGTAAGTGAATGAAATTACCGTAAGGCATTTAAGCAATGCAAGAAAGCCGCTTCGAATAGATACATAAATGACAATGCCAGACAGGCGACATCACCAGCAGCAGGACAGCAGCGCGGCAGCAGCGGAGGCAGCCGTGGTGCGATGTGGCTTCGTGTGGCCTGGTGTGCCTTGGCGTGGCGGGTGGGCGATTGCCATAGCCCTTCTTCCAGCGGCAATTTTAGCCACAAAACGTTTAAAGACGCTGCTCAGCACTTGGCATAAAAATCCTGTCAGTTTGCA
Organism: Drosophila navojoa; assembly: GCF_001654015.2. The sequence goes on along the minus strand of NW_022045860.1, from coordinate 957,037 downwards.
CTGAGAGAAAACCTTGAGTGAATAGTACATATAGACAAAGGCGAGGCAACAATTATGATTGATACTTGTCTTTAACAAGCGAAAAGTTAGAATACAAAAAAATTAGAATTCGACTTGGCTTTTTAAGAGTATTTCCCAATTGCAATAAATATATTCTGGAACTTCTTTCCGAAGTTGCATCAATATAGCCCAATAACTTATAGAGGCAATAACAAACAAAATAAAATATTTAATCAATATTTAATATGAAATAAATTAAATGATCTATTTTGATATATAATTTTTTTTTTATATTTAATTTGTATAGTCTAATTATCTTCTAATACAATTTTATTTATAAAATTCAAATATATATTTATTATTATTATTTTTTATTTATTCTCAAATTGTTATTAAAAGTCCTTCACAATTTCTCGTAGTGCATCTTTAGCCTGTCTGTTGCTGCTGCTGCTGCTCCAGTTCCAGTGTCAGCTCCTGCTGCTGCTGTTGCTGCTACTGTTCCTACTCCTGCTACTGTTAAGGCGCGCTTATCGTTTTGACAGGAATATCTGCGCTTTCTAAATGCCGACGCCGTCGTTTATGATGCTGCTGCTGCGCTTACGATTGAGTTTCACCACCAACAACAACAACAATAGCAACAGCTTCCCCTTTACAGACCAGCTCACTCCATCCACACCTACACACACACACACACACACACACACACACGCACAGAGAGCCGTAAAAACGTGCTGTGCCTGGTTGTTACTTTAATGGCTTTTACTCCCCACGATTTCAGAGTCGTCAAGCGAATTATGGAAGCTGCCTCTGCTTCTGTTCCTTGCTCCTGCCAACAGCCTCAGCATCAGCGTCAGCATCAGCTTTTCCCTTAGCCTTTTCTCCTAGACTTGGCTTTGTTTCTCAGCACTTTTGCGTGCCTGCGTGTGTATTTAATAGTCTCTGTGGCTTGACATTGACTGCCTGGTTATGCCGCCATACATACAAACGCAGTCTCTATATATGTATATATGTATACATATATATAGAAAGTTCCGTTACCTGTACCATTCCATTCCATTCGATTATCGCATCAAAATTTTAATTACTCAAATTACAATTTCGGGCTTTTAATGCCAAGTTGTCAACGCTGTCAAAGCCTTAGGTCAGGTCATTAAACATCTTTACTTCATTAAATAAAAAACAAATAGCAGCAGTTTATGCTTCTTTAAAGCTCCTCTTAACAACTTTAACAATTAACTGAGGCCTATCGCTCAGGGCTGCAGTATCTCCTTCCCTACAGTAGGCGACCGAAAATATATGGAGAGTATTTCTTGAGGGGGAAAGTGTGTGAACAAAATTGAAATATATAAAATTTAATTATTAATAAATATAGAAAATTATATTCTTTTAAGATTCTAAAAGATATATTTTTAATTTTTAATATATATAAAAAATTGATACACTATATATTAGTTCTCTAATTTTGTTTGAAATGCTTAACATAAATAACTAAGTAATATAACTTTAATGTATATAGTATATAATTTATCTCATTAACATTCCCGCTTAATGCGTTAAACGATTTGGAATGCTCGGGGCTTATAGCTGGCTTTCACTCTGGCTTTGGTTTTGGTTTTAAAAATGATCTATAAAGAAGGTGGTTGGGTTTATGTTGAGCTTTTAATATGCCTAGATTGAGGGCGATTATGCACGCACTATTTATAATGCGCCAGAGCTTTGCTTGAAGGAGTAGTAGGAGTAGCAGGAGTAGCAGGAGTAGAAGGAGAAGTGGAAGGCGGAACGTGAAGACTTTTGTAGCCTAATGAACGCCTGTTTTTTGTGCTAGCATATGCTGCCCTGCAGCCCCGCCCCATCGTCCCATTGAGCCATTGACCAATCGTCCACCCGGCCCACTTTGGGCCACCCGCTTCGAATTTTGCGCTGACATTGATTGATTATAAATCGGCATACATTGCAAATCTAAAGCGTGCACAATAACAAAATGTTGTTGTTGTTGTTGCTGTTGCTTATCCTTTGTGAATTGTTGGCGCTGCGGTTGCCTTTTGTTTGGCCTGTGACAGCTTTTAATCTAGCCAAGCACGAGGCAACAGCAACAGCAACACAACAGCAACACAACAGCAACGACAACAACAAAGGCAACTAAAGTGCCAGACAGACAGACAGACAGACAGATGGAGAGACAGACAACAGTTGGACCATTGAGCTGACATAAACTAGTTCAATTTCAATGATTCATTTTGCAAGTCATAATCTGTGGCAGATATTCGACTCAACTTGAATGATTATGGTATAAGTTCTAATGAACAAGTTCAATGGTTCATTTTGTAAGTATTTGGGCACTAATTGAGCTCGAATTCGATTGATTTATATTGGAATTCTCCACACTAACTAGTTCAGTTTTACTAAAATCGTTCACATAATGCTTAATTTCTATTTGAATATTAGCTCGTTTGCTGTAGTCAAGTAAGCTCATACTGGGAGTCGATAAAGTTAAAGTTTGAATAGCCAATCATTTAATAATAAATTGTTCAATAGTTCAATTGAACATTTAGTCCATAGTCTACTAAATAATTCAGTAGATCGTACAGCCCATGAATTATTTGTCCTACCGAAGAGTGGAAATATTTAAGTTCAGTAGCTAATTTTGAATGACTGGTTCAATTGAACTTATTCCGTCAGCTCTGGCATACAGACAGCTGGACAATTATTTGAAAATCACTTTAGTTCATATACGAGCTGTGCCTGAGACTTGGACCAGTTGTCATTCGGTGCGTCTTAATGGAGCTGCGGTCCAGGGCGCTAATGATGCGATCCATACTTGACCCGCCCTGCCTGCTTTCAAATATATATACATATATGTATATATGTGTGTGTATGTGGCGTATACGCAATATGCGCTTAAAACCTGTAGTTGGGGGCTGTCCAATTGATGGCACGTTTTTGATTTGAATTGCTGTTGCGTTGGTAGTTCGAGAGTTAAGAATCGACTTTATGTGCTCAGCTCTGCTTTGCTCTGCTCTGCCTTGCTCTGCTCTGCTATGCTGTCTGGCCTATATAGGTTGCTTGGCGCCATTTTACGTAGCAAAACAAAAGTTATGGCCCAATTTTGTAGACCCACCAACCACCCAATCACCCATCCAACCACCCAATCCTTCTCATAGAGAGTGGAGCTGGGTCTTGTAACAAGTGGGACATTTGCCAGTTGCTGTTGTTGTTCTAGTCAATGCTGCTGGCAGCAATAAAAACAAAACATAACAAAACAAGTTAAAGTACTTGAGGCGGGAGGGCGCGACTAAAGGATATCCTATATGAAAAATAGTCAAATTTAAAGTCAAGAGTTTTTATGAAAACCTAGTCGTAGAAGTATTTAGTTTTCTATTTCTATAACTTTATCGAAAACGAAATAATTTTCGTATTCTATAATACAAGTGTTTCCAAGTTTGGGTTTTAAAGCTGGAACTGCCAAACATTAATCAAATCTAACAATATATGCTGTCAGCTGTTTCCCCCTCTCGTAAACAATCTACCCTCCAAGCCAATTGTTATAGATATAGAGTATTCAAAAAAAAAAAAAAAAAAAAAAAAAAAAAGCGAAAAGAATGAAAATGTTTACTTCGGAAGGCGCCATCCTTTTTATTTTTATTTATAAATATATTTCTTTTCTTCTTCGCCTTCGGCTTGGACCTGCGTCCTTTCGTCCTTTTGCGCCCCGAGTGCGAGTCCGAATCCAAAGTTTTATGCGTAAATCGGCATAAGTATATGTGTACATAATGCGATACATATACCAGGGCCCCAACTATGATAATTTTACAGCAACACAATCAACAGCAGTTGCCGGTGGAGGGAGCAACAACAGCAGCGGCAGCAACAAGGATAACAACGACAACGAGGACAACAACTACAACGACAACAAGGACAAGCAACCATCAGCAGCAAAGTCAATTACGTGGCGCTTTCACAAATCTTTGCCACAACAATCGTGTGCGTAGGCATTTTGATGCGTGGCTGGGACTGGGGCTGGGGTCGGAGACGGAGTGGGGGCCGCAGAGCCTTTGGCATACAGCCATTGCAAATTAATAGAGAGAGTGAGAGAGCACACACGCATACACACACACACACACACACACACATAAAATGTAATGTCATAAGTGCTGAACCTAAAAACACTTCGCTTAAACATTTACCACTCATATCCTTTGCCCTACGTACGTACTTGTCGTAATAGAAAAGTGCCACACCCACTAACCTTACCCAGCCACCCACCCCCGTCTCATCAACTCCGCATCAGCTTTTGCCCCACTGTGCAGGCGTGCGTGCGCGTGTGTGCGTTGTGGCTCTAAAGATGCGGATTAGTTATGCTTTCGGTTCGTGGCTTCCCCTTTAATTCGCTGGTTATGCATTGTACTACTGTATATTGTTTGTGTTTTGTGTCGTCTGCTGCCTCTGCTGGCTGCTGTAATAAGTGCATTCACAAGCTAACAAATTGGCAGACACTGTCGAAGGATTTGCAGTGTAACTGTTGCTCCACGTCGCTGACGTGCCAGTCCTAGCTGAGTCCTTGCTGAACAAATTGTGTTTTTGTTTTGCTTACTAATGAAGAAGAAGGGACAAGCTGCAATAAATATGTCACAAATATTATTAGTAGTATATTAATAAAACAAATTGTAGAAGATACCAAGTATGTTAATGAAGTTGATTGAATGGATGGGCATGTAATCATTCGTATACATATAGTACATAGGCATAAACATATGTACATATATACAATCGCTACTTTGTAATGAGCGGAAAGAAGAAGAAACAAATGAATATTTCAAGAGGTTCTATCTTATCTCATATAGATTATTTGTAACTAGAAATAGCCACTCGGCACGGTTTACTGGTTATATTCTAGTTGAGCACTCTCGAGTGGAAACCTCTGCCTTAGTTTAAGTTAATGTAATTTGCTATACAGTTGAACTAAAGTGATGGCATCTATAGTTGCTGATGTGATTTTAGAGTAACTGAACCTGAACCTGATTCTAATTGTCAGGTTAAGCCACAAGAGTGCGGAAAATCCGGACCTCTACGCAATTCTCGCAATGGCTCTGTCTCCCTATACCGCTCCGCTGTCTTGTTGCATGTTTTAGATGATCCCCGGCAATGAATAGCCAGCTTAGCCCAAAATGGTCTACAGGATTCAACAGTAACTGTTGGGGATGTGGGGACATGTGGGGGTTGCTTTCGGTCGCATTAGTGTATGCCCTTCTTACGCGCCATAAAATTTAAAAGCGAGCAAAGCATTTTTAGCTCTGGCTGGCAATTTATTAGGCCGTCGCGTAACACAATTGCCTTCATCTGTTGATAAATGCTTGGCATGCCACCAAGTAAATTGAAAATATATTGTGTGTGTGTGAGTGTGTATGGGTGGGTGTACGTATCCAGACTCCTGGCCAGGCCCGGAATAAGTAAGCGTGTGCAGCCAACTGTGGCGCAGTTCTAATTATCCACGCACATGTCTCTGCCAAAGCTGAGCGAAGGAGAGACTGCGAGGCGATGCTGTGTGTAGGAGATGTAGACGCAGAGCTAACTGGCTTTAAGCACATTGCAATTCCTTTTTTTTTGGCGACAATGGAAGTTGCTACTGCTGCTGCTACTGCTGCTGCTGCTGCTGAGGTATCCAGCGTTTCGCTTCCGTTTCTGTCTTTTATATGCAACTGCATTGGCCGCCCGCTGTTAGCGGCATTCAAAACAGCAGCCAGCAGACAGAAGACAGCCAGCCCGTGCGCCACTCAGCCACCGAAGCCAGCTCACCAGCTGTGCAGCTGCCTTTGCTTTCGAAGTTATGAATTTTAAACATTTTGTGTGCCAGAAAAAAAAAACCCACGCCCCTGCAGGCAATGCCTCCATATATATATATCTATAATATATATATGTATAATATATATATGTATATATATGTATTCATAATTTATTGCATAGAGAAATTCCCACAGAAAAAAGCTTTAGCATAAAATTTAAAGTTAAACTTCATACATATATAGCTGAAGCTATTGAAATCAGTGTGAATCAACTTGATTGCCATTTTATATAATTATATGTTTATAAATATCTATATATAAATATTTGTAAGATTTTTATACAGCTTTCTAATAGTATCTAACTTTTACTGTATAAAAATGACATGTATTTAATAATTTATATTCAAACTCCATTTCAAATTAAAAATAAAACTCAAGAAATACTTTATATTTTTTAAAGATTAGAAGATAAAATATATATCACATTTAAATATTTAAAATGTTTTAAAATGGAATTTATACTTTGAAAACTTGTTAACTTTCAAAGTATAGTAGAAATCCAACACACCCATATATTACAAACGAAGAGTACAAAACAGCTTTATTAAAAAATAGGCAAGTGTAAGACAAAACTAGGACGCATAAATACCTTACAAATTCTTAAAGCGGTATTTTGGAATTATCAGAAGTGTTTTAAAATTACTTTGTTTTCTCTTATTTTAATAGATTGTTTGTCTTTGTAGTTATTTATTTGTACGCCATATATCGACATCGGTTTGCAGGCATTTTCTATATTTGTAGTTGGTGAGTCCAATGGAGTACATGGGATTTGAGGCCTTATAGAAGTGCAGACCACGTCCGATTTTGATTATATAGCCATTGCTCAAGCTATAAATAAGGTCAGTAGATTAGATATGTCATAAGCAATAAATGATATTACTTACAATATTTTGCGATCGTGCAAAGTGTCCTCGTATTTGATATAGAAGGCGATTTGGCGACGCTCTAGATCAGCTTTAATTTGGCCCAAATTAGTTTTTTGCTGGTCCAGGTTGTTTGCATCTTTTTTGGTGATCAATCGAATGTATTTTAAATGCTTGCAGTTTGTCACAGCCAGCTCCAAGAAGCGAATAAGATTTTGAAACTATGACGAGCATGGAAATGTTCATATTATCGTGCTGGTTAACTTGTATAAGTATAAAGAGTTCACCTGATAGTTTTGTGTTAAGTACGGCTCTTCGAGCATAATTTCGATGGTCTCATCGGTCATATATTGACCAAAGATCTGATCGTAATCGTTGCCAGTATCGTTCTCTTCGATCGACAGATGGGTGACCACCTCGCCCAGCATCATTTTGCCATTTACCCTCGCTTTGATGGCATCTGCTCGATCGATGTACTCTTTGATTCGAGTTAGGAACCCCTTTTTCTTCACCTCATCCGGTTCGCTGTGTACAAATGACATCAGCTGCGCAATGCCATCTTGATAAAGCGTTTGGGCTTCCAAAATTCTACCATTCTGATCGCATTCGACTGCGCGTATCAAGAGAGCTTTACCTAGCATTGCGTCGCTCATTTTGTCAAATATTAAACACTTTAGTAGATTATAATGGCAGTCACACTATATTATTAACTATTTAAATGTGCATAAATATATTTATTTATTGTCCATTGACCCGGTTCGGGTGCATTTCACTTTTGTTTTGATAGCAAGCATCGCCGCTTGGCCGAAATCAGCTGTTTGGTGTGGCAGTATTTCTTTAGAATACTACAATTGTAAAAGAAAACATCCGCAAATTATGAAAACTAACCTAATTAAATGATTTGTAGCATAATAATTGACAAAGACTGATTAAAAGTGTTAAGCTCTTCAGAAGTACTAAATCTCTTTTTAATTTCAGCTGAAATAGACAATCATGTATTAATTAAGCACTAAATATGCCAGCAAAGAAATACCGGAAATGGTCAATAGATAGCAATGGGTAGTGAAAACGATAACCATCGATAGTTTTCGACAGCAATTGAAATTTTAAAATATGTTCGCTTGTTGGGTATCGATGTTGGCATTGTAATGTCACAATAAAAAGAAGAAACTAATTCTAATTTTTATAAAGCAGTAATTATGAAAAAATATAACCATTTAATGTAGCAAATTATTAGGTATTAAAAATGACAGAAACTAAATTTCCATTCCGGAAATACTCGGAATATATATCGCAAGTAGTTTTTGTGGCGGAAACGATAATCAAGCGGCTCACCGACAGTTGGGTTTTGAATTTGTGGGAGCTGCTATCTAGCTATGTAGGCAAGCAGTCCAATAATGTCATAAATATTCAGTTTTCGTTTTATGTTTATGCCACTTACAACCAATTACCTGAAAACGAAAGCGTTTTATCGTCAGCTAGCAGCCAGCAGCCAGCAGCCAGAAACCAACAACGCACAGCTCTGTCCCTGCCGGCCACCGGATACTCGTAAAGAAATTGAATTTCACTAAGCCAAATATTAATTTATTTGTGTTTTCATTTCTTGCGCATTGGCAGGTGATCGACCACGAAGGGGGCGAGGCTGCGGACCATTGCTGACGGTGGCTTTGCGCATCCAATCGAATTCGAAGCATTTGGGTGACGACTGCTGTCCAGTACTTTTATTTGTGTCATAAATTTTAAGCCATTTGGGAGCTGTGAACGTCAGCTTTTAAATGCTTCCCAGCGCACACACTCACACAAATTGAACGAAGGGACAAGTAATAGACTTTAATATTTGTTTTAAATGATATAAAAACTCTTGCAAATTTAATCTATCTGCATGAGGATATTTAAATTAATCGTTTTGTTATTTATAATATTATTTAGATTCAATTATAAGATTATTTGTCAAGTTATATGTGTATATACAAATACGTAATTTTCAAAGAAGCATCAAATGCTTTTATTCAACAGCCTGAAAGTATGCAACAATTTACGGCATATCGAAATTATTCTCCATCTGTGATAAAGGCATCTCTAGTTTTTCGTTTTTTTTTCTTTCGCTTGCATAAACATTTAGCCACTCTCTAATGCCACTCTCGACTAACTTTTCTTTGGGAATTAACTGAATTGTATCTTGTAAAACACAAATTCAAGTGGGCTAAAGCCCGTTTGCTGCTCAAGGCTTCAGAGCCTAGAGAGCTTCTTCACATGTCACCCAATAATGCCCTGTGTGATGTGCGAAGCCACTTGCCACAGGGGCCCATGGCCTGGGGGGCGGGGGCGTGGCCAGGGTCTGGGTCCGGGTCTGCCGTTCGGGCCGGGGCAATGGTTAGCTCATATTACGTTTATCTTGGCGCCAGCTTTTTATCGACGATTATTTTCCTTCAACTGCTGTGCGTGTGTGTGTCTCGCTGTTGCTGCTGCTGCTGCTGTTGTTGTTGCTATTATTGTTGTGCGTTCAATATTTGCTTGCTACTAGCTACGATTCTCTATCTCTCTTACTCACGCTCGTTCCGACTGAGCTTCCTTTTTTTCCGCAGCCTTTTTCTCGTTGATTTTTATTTGTTTCTCTTTCAATTTATTTTGCCATTTCGTTTTCCTTTCTGCTGTCATTGTTGTTGTTGTTGTTGTTGCCATTTTCATCGCTTTTATTACAAATACAAGCAACACAGACGCACACACACACACACACACACATAGATACATATGGGTAGCTCTAACATTGTGTGTCCTTCACAGCCGCAGTGCGTGTAGCCTTCTATCTATCTCTGTCGCTCTCCCTCTCCCCCTGCGTCTCTCTCTATGTGTGTGTGTGTGTATGTGTTTGTGTTTGTTTGCTACTAAATGTGCTGCTCAGTCCGCCACTCATTTATGTCGTCGATGTGCCCCGCCTTTCGTTAACGTTTCAGTTTTCCACTTGATGCTATTTATGTTTGCTTCCATTTTTCAAGAAGGATCAAAATTTATATTGGCTAAAAAGTCCCTCGAGAGCTTTGACACAGCTTCCTTACAGCTGTAACAAATTGTAACACAATCGTCGAACTGTTCAGCCCAAATCATAACATCATGAACTTCAGAACAGGACATGCCAGGACACTCGCCATTACAGCTGGCTCCTGCCACCACGCCTTGACTCGACGCGGCTCGCCTTGCCTCGATTCTCATCTGTGCTGCGAGCAATTGAATTGAGCTGCAATTGTTTTGATTTTGTGGCCCCCAAGGCCTGCGTTATTCGACGTATCCTTCACACACACACACACTCACACGTGCTCGCTCCACTCATATCCTTAAATTCAGCTCATATCCTGGCGGCTATATATCAGTTGCTTTCGTATTTATCGCCGCACTTTCGTCAAGTGTGTGCAAAATGTAATAAACAATAGCAGCAGCCGTATCTCAATTTATGTTGTTGCTCCTTAAAGGTGAGAGTGCTCGTTGGCCCAAGCGTATCCTAGTTGCTTGCGGTCTTGGCTCTCGGTTCTGTTGCTGGTCCCGGTCCTGGTCCTGTTCCTGGCCCTGCTCCTGGTCGTGGCCTTTGTCTCCCCTGTTACGGTTGCGCGTCAGTTTCCAAATTAAGCACACAAATTGATGATGTTAACAATGACGATACGAAAATTGACTTCGCTTGCATGACTGGCAAACAAGTTTCGCAGGACGAAAGCTGCGGGCCACAACTCAAATGGAAATGGGAAATGGCGAATGGCGAATGGGCAGGATTTCTGGTGTGGGCAACTATCGCAGCCATATTTCATATTTCGAGCAAAATGGCTTTAATGTTTTCACATTTGCTTTGTTTGGCTTTGGCTTTGATGGACGCCAAGCACCCACCCCTCCCCATCCTCTCTCTCTCTCGCCCCCCGCCAACACCCAACTAGTCCCAGCACACAGCGTGGCCCTTGCACAGGATGGCTCGACAAATCAATTGAAAACTGACAGTTGTGACTAAACGGCGCATATTTCCTTGACATCTGCGTTGGAGTCTGTGTCTGTAACATATATATACACATGTGTGTGTGTGTGTGTGTTTGTGTGTGTGTATTTCATGCATATTTATGTATTGGATTTCAGTCCATTACGCGCAGCGTTTGGGAATTGGATATTGGCTTTTATATGAGGCCTGTTGCCTGCTGCTGCTCCTGCTCTTCCTGCTGCTTTTACTTCAGTTCTTTTTGTTGTTTCGGGCTGTTGGCTCTCTGCTTGCATTAACGAAGTTCACGCACGCTAGAGGCTAAGAAAATGTCAGGAACTTGATTTATCCTGTCCAAGCGCTGCGTGCTTGGCCACAATCAATCGATTGCCACAGCCGGCTGTTTGTAACTGTCGTTCAGGGCGTGCCTAGGCTTCAGGTCCACGACGAACTCTGCCTGCACCCACAAACAGGGAACAAAAAATCGAGACTATTGGACCCTGTTTTGCTGTTGCTTGTAGCCCAGCATTACTGACTGCACAATACTTGTTGAAAATCAAAGCATGCTAAATGAAATAATGCAAATTGAATTCGATATAGATGTAGGTTTGATCAGTTGTAGAGCTTCACAGTTGAGCTGTAGATATCTATAGATTAATTGATCTACAAATATATCGTTATATGCACATCCGATTCTTAGGTAGATCCGAAGAGTAGTCAATAGTTGCTTTAGCTCCACTTCTATAAAATTTGTAGTAATTTTATAATGTTATATAATGTATATTGTATCTAAAAAAAAAAAAAAAAAAACAAACAAATAAAATACTTTTAATATATATATTAAAAATGTACACCAACAATTTAATGCTATCCATCGTCAGCTTATCAAATATTAACCCTGAGCCCCCACAAAGCTTATATACTCTCGTTTTCTGCACTGCCTGAACGAGCAACGGAAAATGGCAACAGCAACAATTACGTCAAGGAAACTCAACCAGGCAACAGCTGAGCGAGCGCGCACAGTGCGATAATTAAAATCCGTTACGCGCCCTATAATTAGTTGCATAGGCTCCGATTCGAGCGTTAGCTGAAGGTGCTCCTCCGGCCGCTCTTCCGCCTGCTCGCCCATTTGCTATACATTCATTCACATCCGGCGTGCCTGCATGTATATATGTATGCATATAGCTATCTATTTTTATGGACATGTGCGTAAGCGATCCGTGCGAAAAATGGGCGCTTCGCGGCAATTACCTTTGGCTCCAAGCGAGATTCATCCATCGCGATAAGCGACCCCAATGAATGTTTCGACCAGTTCAGTCCTTGCCGTAGCTGCCCGTCTCTACGCACCTTTCGTTCGTCATGCAAATCAGTTTGACTCGACTCGACTTGACTTGGCCAAGGACCTCACTCACATACATATATACATACACGCGCACACACACACACACAGACATGTGCGTAACACACGCTTTAGCCAGAGACAACAACAGGAACACCTCCACGTAACGAGGGTCGCTCCAACGGGCGTAAAAAAATAACCACACCCAGAGGCCAATAGAAATTAATTCCCTTAAGCTGTCCACTTCTTCAGCTTTGGCCGAAACGCAAAAGAATTTGTATTTAATTGAACTCTTGATACTCTTGAAAAGGGTATTTTCAATTTGTCGGGGAGTCTGTCACGAGAGAGCAGAGAAGAGAGACACAGAGAGGCTGCTCGTTGGTATATGCGAATGTGTGTGTGGAGAGGGAGAGGAAGTCTGAATACTATAGTCTAGTATGGGAATTATCGCATTATACCTCGTTCTCTTTATAGTATAGTAGGATGCTTTATTTTCTCTAGATCCCAAATCTTGGTTAGCTCGATGATTTCTCTCCCTTGCCCATTTCAAGGATATTTTTTGCTCTCTTTCTTACTCTCCGAGATATCTCTCGCTCTCTCCACTAACAACAGTAAGTGTATTAGCTATTCGTTACTATTCCTTCTTGCATAATAAATTTTCTTCTCAGAAGAAGAAGTGCGAGCACTGCGAGACTTTGCTGAAACGCCCTCGCTCGCAGTCTACTCTAGAGCAGAGAGACCAGAGGCAACCGGAACTAGCCAAGTTTATCTTATTGCATTGCAAAATGTGAATCGGAACATCCGTTTCTAAATGCCAGGCACTTTAACCCCATCACAATCAGTGCGGCTAGGTACTGCCTAGCTCGCGTGGAGGAGCTCTTATGCAATGGGGCTAGAGCTGAAAAACTTCTTCGTCTCGTGCGACGTAATTGAAATTGACCAAAGCTGCGAGAGAGAAGCCAATGCCAGAGACTTATATAAAGCTTATATAATTGTGCCGCCACTTTTAAGATTTATAAAATCTTTCGCACACCGAAAACTCGCACTCTCCCCCACTCTCTATATTTCTCTCTTTTGCTTGCTTTCATTGTCTTTATTTTCATTGTGTGTTTTTTTTTTGGCCCTGTTGAAGCGCGTTTGTATTAAGCCAGCTGGACGGCTTTTCATTAAGAGAGCTGAGCGGGGAGAGAGGGAAGGAAAGCGTGGAAAGGAGGCGTGGGTGGTGGCTTTGTGGGTGTTTGGGTGGTTTTCCGCTGAGAAGTGTGCAATGTAAATAAATGGATAGGAAGAAATCAACGTTAAAATAAATGACACTAAAACTGTAGACGGTTTGTTTTTGTTTTTGCGAGCTTCTATTTTTTTCTTTTTTGGCTCTCTTATTTTGTTTTTTTTTGGCTCCACTGTTGCTGCTACTGCTGCTGGCTTTGCTCTTCAATTGGCTATTAAGCAAATTGATTCAGTTAAATTTATCTTAATGCAATCTCCGCTCATTCCGCCCAGTAGCCTGCCCGCCCAACGGCCAGATAGTGCATAATTTGAAGGGCATAGCGAGAGAAAAAAAACACACACACACACACACACACACACACACACACACACACAAACACAACACAGCACAACAGGGAAACAATTCACGCACAACAACAAAAGCGAAAGGCAAAGCAGCAGCAGAAGCAACAAAAGATACACGTACTTGTAGATACTGCCAGTCCGACACATGCCACTGTGACAAAGACGAATACAAAACAAGCCAGAGTGGGCGACTGACCGACTAGCAGATACCCTAAGTTGTTTTTAATAGTATCCTAAAGTTCTTTATAGTGCCTCAAGTGTAGTCGGGAAAGATTTTTGAAGAGTTCTCATCAATTTTCTATGCATATACATATATATAAGCTGGAAGAGAAGACTCTTCTAAATAAATCCTGAGTATACTTAAGAGACATTATCTTATATTAATTAAAGAAGTTTAAACTCAGATCCACTTTCCACTTGAATCGATAGGTAAATACTTATCGAAGCTCTGAAATGGATCGCAGGAGTGATTCGATGACTGAAATCCACCTCCACTGTTGATGCTAATTAACTACGTCTCCTGCTGCCTGTTTTAGTGCATACTCTCGTCACACTTCTTCACGGAATAGCAGGGGACTCACTGAAAAGAAAAGGTCCAATCTGTGTGCCCCGTCAGAGACGGAGTCAGCGTCACAGTTCGAGCCACCGCAGCCGCAAACAAAGTCCCAATGCCAATAGCAATCCCCAGGACCTCAATTGAGCCTACCATTTCTGCCCGCAAGGATGACAACAACAATGAGGATGGAGAGAGAGAGAGAGAGAGAGACGACGGCCATAAAGCGCTCGAAGCGTGAAAAACAAGGGTGAATGGTGGAAAAGTTACAGAAAAAAAGCATTAGAAAATATATCTGGTTGGGCTTAAAAAGCGCGCTGTTGATTGTTTTGCTGGATAACAGCGAACCCCGTTGCCAATCTGGCCCCAGCTCCATCTATCTATACATATATATATGTATATGTATATGTGTATGTACATATTTATATGTATGGCTCCATGCTGCCTAAGGGTTGCTCTGCTGCTGGCCAAAAACTATTTGGTCTATCTGTGCCAGTGGGCAATCTATTGCTATAAGTATATCTAGCTGGATATATCGTGGCCCATTGATCGGGCCATAAACAGCATTTTTGTCCGACTCATAGGCAAATCATATAAATTATGCTCAATTCTTGCCGTTGCCTTTTAATAAGCATAAAACCTTATGATATGTGAAAATGTGCGCGCGTAACAGCAACAACAAGGACAGCAACAAGGACAACAACAAGGATGACGTCTGAAGACGTTCAGGATGGGGAGCACATTTTTGGCAGCCTCCAGCTACGACTACTTTATAATGGGTTTATTTTTTTGCAGCTAAGCAGGCGGATTTTTAAACTAAGCCGAGAGCTAGGATATTTTTTGCTGTTGTTTATCGTTTGAGTCACTTTTTAATACATTTATCACCTTTGGCCTGGAAGGAATTCAAATCGGTAAGAGAAGTATCATTTTGTAGCATAAGGTACTGCTAATAGCCTAAGGTAGTTGATCAACGAATATCGATTAACAACTTTATTATAATTATTGGTTTCCCCATACTAACTAACTAACTTGATAAATTTTGATTTGAAAACGATAAATATCGATTTAAATAAACTTTTTTCATACTTTTCTGAGTTCTAACTGCTTTTTAAGTGCTCCAATATAGCTTCACTGAAGTAGGATTAAAAGAGGAGTAAACAAAGTTCGATTCAAGCACACATATTTTTAATGGAAGTCAGCTCAAATGTACCCCAGTTATGCTCAGACTCGCCCAAAGCTGCAAACTGCCAATCAGTGCAATCAATTTCAAAATTCTTCTTAATAATTCGTTTGAGCATCGCTTTGAGCAGCACTTGCAATTGCTTGCTATCGATTGGAGTCCATCGTCGCCATTGACAGCTGCTTATTGAAGTAAGCTATTTGCTAAAGCCCAACTGCAAATCCTGTCATTATCCTTGGCTGCCAGCGCTTCATCCTTTGCCACATTACCACCCACTCCCGCCCCTTCACGCCAAATGCACAAAAATAAAACGCGCTTTGCAAGTATTTTGTTTGTTTTTTTTTTATACATTTTTTTCAGATTTTTTTCATATTTTTATTCACTATGTTTTGTTCGATTTTTTTTTGTTCATATTTTTTGGTTTTTATAATTTTTTTCATTTACTACGCAAGTTCGCATTTTCATTAATTTATTTGTTCTTCATTTTCTTTTCTCATGTATAAATTTGTCATGTGTTATGAAAATATAATATAATATACTTATGTACGTTTATGTTTTACAGAATGCTTGGCTTTTTCTTCATCATCTTTATCATCATTCGTCTTCATCTTGTTTTTTAAGTATTTGTTGTTGTTGTTTTTAGTAACTATGCATTTAACTTTGCCTTTCGCCTTTTATTTTCATTTTGTATTATGTTTATATATATATATATATATATGTGTGTGTGAGTGTGTGTACTTGTTGCTGTATGTGTGCATATATACGCCGCTATAATGCTGTATTATAATTATAATAATAATAATAATAATATATATTTGTATATATATAAATCAATTTGGTTCAAGTACAATATGTATATATATATATTTATATATATGTATGTATATAGTTTTTATATAGCCGCTGTACTTGTAACTCAAATGGAAACCACGCATCGAACTGAAGACAATTTTCTTGCATTTTATGTTAGTTACTTTAATA
This sequence comes from Drosophila navojoa, assembly GCF_001654015.2. Next base: position 940,757 of record NW_022045860.1, on the reverse strand, counting down.
ATTGCGTAAATTCTTTATTTTTATTTTTGTAATTTAGAAATTGACTTTTTGCTTTTAAATATTTTGCAAATTGACTTTCTGAAGGCAGCTGCCAGCAAAGTAAAACAGCTGCATAATAATTGATTTATTGTATGTAGGTGTGAGTGTGTGTGTGTGTGTGTGCGTATATTAATGTATGTACATGAATGTCATATACATAATGCCATACAATCTTTATAAAATGTATAATGTACTAATGTGTGTATATATATATATGTATGTATATGTATATGTATATAAATCATTGCATAATAAACGCATTTACTTGTTAGCTCTCGCTCTCGCTTTCGCTTCTCTCTTTCACTCTCTGTCTTTCATTTGTATAATAATAATAATAATAATAATAATAATAATAATAATAATAATAATAATAATAATCATCATCATCATAATAGTTGCGTTTATGTATATAATATTAGTTTGGTTTCTCATCAATATGCAATGCAATAAATATACATAAGTATGTATATATGTAAGTATGCATGTGTGTGTGTTAATGTATATGTCTGTATATAAGTCCGCGTGTGTGTGTTTGTGTATATATATCTTGTTATTAATACCCGTTCACAATCTGAAAAGCGAGTATATTGGCTTCATACAAAGCAGTCCCCAGTTAGAGACGTTCAATATACTTGCATCTATATCAGTAAGCATATGACATGTTCAGATTGGTAGCTCTAACTTATGCTTCTTCACCAAATAGAGAACTTCAGCTTTTCTTAAATTCTGAAACGTGAACGAGTATTAGGCAGTCGGCTATGCTACGACTGCAGTGTACTTAGTGTGTTTATATATCTATTTTCGTGTGTTTCTTTTGTATGTTCTAGGTACAGAATTCTTGCTGGCTCACTAAGGTGCTTAGTTACTTATAAATGTAGCTGTATATTTTTGTTGCCTCTGCTTCTTCTTCTTCTTCTTCTTCTTGTTAATAATAATTAATTTGCAAACTCTACTTTTCTCTACAATGGCTACGCTTGTTGTGTATGTATGTATGTATGTGTGTGTGCGTGTGTTTGTCTGTTTGTGTGTGTGCACTAAGTTAAAAATTATTTATTTCTACGCTACTTCAACTATGTTTCATGTGTATGTGTGTCTATCTGTGTAAGTATTGCTTCTTTATGCACCTTTTATTTATGCAATAAAAATAAACATAATTCGAGTTGTTTTCTTTTTTTTTTTTCATTCATATTTGTTCGTTGTATAAAGTACATCAATTGGTCTCGTCAAAAGCAGCAGCACAAAATGTTGCAATAACAAATATGCCAAGAAAATAAATCATATATAAATATACATATGTCTATATATGTATATTGGTAACTAATAATTGTTAATCAATTCATTTTGCAGCTACATTCAAAAATTGCTACGAGCTTACTTCATTTAGGTATTTATTTTCTTGGTAAACTAAAAGCTAAATGTTAGTGTGTATATATATATATATTGTATATATACAGCTCTATATGCATGCTTTTGAGTATGTATATTAGTATTTCATTAATAATTTGTCGGTTTTCGCTTCACTTAATGCATTAGTTTAACGATTTCCCATTGCTTATCTCATTGATACATGCGCTAATAATACTTGTTTTCGGTTTTGCCTTAATACGTAATGCTCTATTGCTCTCATTGCTCATTGTTCATTGTTTGCTTTAGTTTATTATTGCTGTTGCTCTTCGTTGTTGCTGTTGTTGTTGTTGCTCTCTTTCTTGTTTACCATATACAATATTTTTGTAAATAAGTTGTTTTCTTTAATCATATATCGAAGTATTAAGTCTTTTATTTGGTTTGTTTGTTGTTTTTTTTTATTCGTTTTTTTGGTGTTTTTATTTTTGTCATTTTATATATTTTTTCATTTTCTTTTGAAAACTATTTGTGTTAACGTGCTAAGTCTTTCTTTTTTTTGTTTAAACATTGCTTTGTTGTTGTTGTTGTTCATAATTTAATTTATACAAAGTTTTTACTACGTTGTTAGCTTTAAAAAAGATTAAATACTAATAATAATAATAATTTTCTATATACAAAAGCCAGCAAATTAAAATTTTGTAAAAAATTTCAACCAACAGAAAGAATCGAGGAGGGGTCTGTGCTTTAAGAGTTCTATTTTTCCATTGTTACTTTTTATGAGTTTTTTCTTCATTTGGCGCTGACCTAACGAGCGCTCGTTAAAAAAGAACAACAATGTTAGAGAAAGATATTTAGAAAGAGACAGACAGAGAGAGAGACAGTAGTAGAGTAAAGCAACAGATAATGGAAAGGAATGAATCATGAATGCTAATGCTAATGCTAACCAAAATACTGCATTCAACAATTTTTTTTGCTTTTCAAAATTTTTAAAGTTGCGCTGGTATACAAAAACTATTTTCATATATATATAAATGTAATCAACTTTAACAATTTTTTGTTATTTTTTTTTCGCTTTTTTCTCATTTAACAATATATGCCTTGATCCTTATTTGTAAAAGAAAACCTATAACATGTGCGTGTGTATGTGTGTGTGTGTGGTTCAAAATCGATTAAACCCAAAATTGAAAACCATAAGAACGGGCACAATTTTTGAAAACAAAAATGTAACCGCCGATTTTGTTGGAGTAAAGCTTTTCCAAATATCATATATATACATATGATATATATCTCATCTATATAGTTGTATATATATGTATATGTATGTATATATGCTAATGTACTACGTGTTGCATTTGGTTATATTAAAAATTTCAAAATTTGAAAATTTCAAAATATGCATTAGGGTTATTCCCCCGATCAATTTATATGTATATATAATATATTTTTACAACTACCTTTTATTGCTTCTCGATACACGTTATGTAGTATTTTGTTGTTGTTGTTTTTGTTTTGTTTTTCTCTTCCTGGAGCTCATATATTTGTTGAGCAAAATTAATCAGCTTTTTGAATCAATGTGTGTGTGTGTGTGTGTGTGTGTGTTTGTGTGTGTGTGGGAATATCACAACATTCGAATTGCTTTGCCTATTGACCTGCTCTCAACACAAATAATTGCCACAGGGTATCTATATATATTTAAGAACACTTTTTCAGCTTGAGTTAAGCAAAGAGTCCAGTTGGAAAATCATAAAAGGAAATATATCAAAGAAAATTAAAATAAAAAACCATTTTTGTTTTGTTTTTTGTTGTATTGTGTAAGTATTTATGTATACATATATATATATATGTATATGTATTGTATATTTAAAACATTATAATTGTTTTTGTTTTGTTTAAATACAAGTGTGCTGTGTTTGCTAATTTTAAATAGTTTCAACCTTAGATTTACTTAAATTCTAATAAATTGATTAACCATTATTTTTATTGCTTTCATTCACATAATTAATTATGCATTTAAGTTGTTGTTTTTTGTTTTTCTTTTTTGTTGCTGCTGTTTACATTGTTATACAAAATTGTAATATTATTGCCGGGCTTTAATTAAACATGTTTCGCCTTTTGTAAATCTTAATTTAACTTTAAGCGTACGAATAAAATTAAAAACAAAAAATAATCAATAAATAAAACAAATACCAAATATTCAAATATAAACAACACTGGCCAGCAAGGTGTTCAGTAAGTGCTGAATAGGAATCTTGGATGGAATGTAGAAGTCTCGGGAACAATAAATATACATATTTTAAAAATTGTATTTTTTTCGTTGCATATATTTAAGCAGGAATATTATAAATCCTATAGTTGTTTATTTTCAAGCTGTTTAAAGTAAAAATCTGCAAGATTCCATTTCAAGCTCATGAGAAACCATTTCTTGCTTCTTGGCTACTGTTTTTTGTTGGCCAGTGTAATCTTTGGTAACTATGGCTTTTAAGTAGCTTCTCGCTATTTGTCTAACTTTGATGCACTTTGCACTTTGCCTTTTAGTTATAATTGAATATTTGTTGTTCGCCTTTTTTGTTATTCTTTGATTTTGTTGTTGTTGAGTATTGCTTTGGTACTTTAGCCGATTTCGATATCGATGCCGTTATCGTTATCGATTATTGCATAAAAGTTTTCCGCATGGGAGCATGGGGAAACTCTTCTTAGCGCCTACGTTGTTAACAGTATAAAAATAATTTTGTGATGATTATACTTACTAGGTTAACTTAGGCGTACATGTATACTAGGTCTAAAATATTTATGTATATATTTTATGCATGTGTATATATAATTGTAAATATTACGCAACTACATACGTATGTTCTAATGTTTGTATATAACTATATATATGTATGTATATATAGATTCCTTTTCGCTCGCTTAGACATACCAACAACTGGGTTTTGTTTTTGTTTTGGTTTCAATTTGGTTTTTGACTGAGTTTCGATCAAAACTTTTTGCTACTCTTTAGACTAAGTACTCTACGACAAAGTTCGTTGCACTTTTGTTGTTGTTGTTTTTTTGAGATCGGTCGCTGAAGCTGATTTCAGTTGAGTGATATATTATAGATGTCTATATGGTAGATTAGGTTTAAATACTATTTACATATGTTTGCTTTTGTGCTGGGGTGTAATTGCGTATAAATGAACATATGAGCTACATAATATAAATATAGGTTTAAGTAATATCGTACTAGGTAAGTTGCTTTTCGAAGAGTGCAAAAGTATTTTCTTTGTTTGTTGTTTTTCTTTACGCATGGACGAAGTGTACTGTTAAATGCTTGAGACTAGATCACACTCGATATTCATATAGATTTTCTTCATCTGGCTTTTTGTTGTTCTTGTTTTTGTTTTCTCTCGTTCGGTGAAGGGCGATCGAATACGGATTTGAGTAACTATATGGGTATATAGGCTACAGCAAATCATGTTTGGTCTTATCGTTTTTTGTTTTGGTCACTAATAGAAACACTGGAACTTTCTTAGGGCGCCCTTTAGTGTGGTGTATGATACTAACAGGATCTTATGGAACAGATTCGGAGCTATACACAAAATATCAAATATTTTGCTCTCTCATAGAACATAAAGTTCCCAACTAGCAGAAAAACCCGTTTCATTTTCATCAATCTTCAGCTTTTTTGTTTCTTCTCTGTCATTGATGATAAAACTCCCTTTACGATCATATCATAATTCTCTTTTGGCGATTTCAGTGTATTGTCATTTGGACCACAACAGAATGCAATGCTCTAAAACTAAACACTGGTATTTAAGCGGAAATGTATTGAAACTTTGCCTTCGTAAAAAATTAGAAAAAATTTGCTGTTAGACAGAGACTAGAAATTTTCTTGTTCTATCATTTTATATTCCTTTTATAAATATATACATATATAATTAATATTATTTGGTTTTGAATTGCCTGGAATGCTAATTGACTATATGGCTAAACGCAAATTAGTTGCCCAAATCTCATTGTAATTTTTGTTAGTTAACCCCTCTGATTCTTCTATTCTTCTTCTATTTCCCATGTAACTCTAGCCTTTAAAATCATAAGAAAACTCAAACAAAATCAGAAATTTTCTTATGTGCCAATAATATGCAGATGTTTTATAATATACGATATATCGTAATATTGCTTTGCGTTCTCATTTTGATTAAACTTGTTTTTGAATTAAAATGCTTCTTTTACGTGCTTAAATGTTGCTATGTGACTTAGTTATATAAAATGATGTGAAAAATGTGGAGCTGAATTTTGTATTAGTTATAGTTTTAGTATTTTTTTTTTCGTTTTGTTTTTGTTTATCGTCTACTCTCTGGCGCTACTATATACTGCTTATAGATAGACTGCCCTTAGGATCTAATTCGTTGTTTGAGAAACATTGCATTTGCTTTTCGTATTCGTTGCATTAAATTTGTTTTAATCACTTCGTCTTCGATTAAAGATTAAAGAGAATTTTCTTGGTATTTTTGGTTAGGATATAGAGTTTTAGAGTGTAGAGTTTTAGATTTTAGAGTTTAGAGTTTAGGGAGTAGAGCTAAAGACTATAAGTTTTTTGATAGCTACAGGTTATAGTACACCATTTGTATATATGTATGTGTATGTATGTATGTGTGTAGTTTTGTTTAGATAGTAATAGAGAGAGATACATATATATATATACATATGTATATATAGATATAGAATTGCTCAAGTTCTCAGGTTTTAAGTTTTTGCAATTACTGCAAAAGGCTTTCTGTGTGTGTATGGGTATCAGAAGTTCAGCTTCTTCTCCTTAAGTATTCTATTTTTATTCAATTTGTTTTTTTTTGGGTTCTAGGAATGTTTGTTTTTGTTTTTTGTTCAACTCGCTTAAGACTAAAAGAAGAACGAGATTAGGTTTACGCTAAGTGTATTTAGCTATCATTTTTCTTTCATTTTGTTTTTGTTTTTTTTTTGTTTTTTAATGGTTTTCTAATGCGAATTTCTACAGTCTCTGTGTTACTCTACTACACTTGCTTTTGGACGTATTGTGATCGTATTCTTTATATATATATAGTTGTATATATAAAAACTGCTATCGATAACTGACTTTCAACATTAACGATCAATTAACAAGGGCATTGCTTTTACTTTGTTTTTGTTTTGTTTTTGTTTTTGTTTTGTTGTTTTTGTGTTCTTTTGTTTTTCTGTTTTTTGGCAATGGCACACTTACTCAACATTTAGATGGCATAGGTGATGCCAACACCTGACACTCCGACAGGTGCCTCCACCTTGACCCGTTCGAGGAATTCGTGCGGAGGCGAGGCCAAGCTGGCGCCACTCTCGCTGTTGCTATCGGTATGGCCATGCAACGACATGGCCATCATGAGCTCCTCCTCGTCCTTGAGGCAGGCCGATTCCAGATGCTTGTTTAGGTACGATTTCAATGCGAATGTCTTGTGGCAGCGCTTGCACTCGAAATTCTTGTCCACCGAATGCGTCTGCATGTGAGCTCGCAGATTGGAGCGATCGGCAAAGGCTTTGCCGCAATGCGCACAACCGTAGGGCTTCTCGCCTGTGTGGGAGCGCAGGTGGCCCTGCAGCAGCCACGGCCGTGAGAAGAGTTTGCCGCAAACGCCGCAGCTGTGGGAGAGCTTGTGCGTGAGCACGTGCATGGCCAGGGCGGGCATCGAGACGTACGCCTTGCCGCAGGTGTGACACTTCTTGGCCGACTGCGAGTCGAGGGAGCGATGCGTCTGCTTGTGGCGCGACAGATTGCTGGAGGTGGCGTACTGCTTGCCACACTCGGAGCAGGTGTACTTGGTTTTCTGCTGATCCTGGACAACGACGGCGGCTGGATCGGCCACATGCTTGCGCTTGGACCGTCCGTCGCTCACAAAGAAGGCCTCGTAGGTGTAGGCAACGGTTTTCGCTGCCTGCCCGGTCGCATCGCCATCGGCGTCTGTGTCTGGCTCGGCATGGCAGTCCAGCGAGAGACCCAAGCCCAAGCCCAGGCCCAGGCCATGGCCGCTGTGCAGCTGATTGGTTGTGTTGCTGTTCTCGTTCTGCACATTGCTGCTGCTGCTGTGATTGCTGCTGTTGCTGCTGTGTATGCTGCTGCTGGCACTGGAAGCATTGCTCAAGGGTCGCTGTTCATTCACCACGCTGGCTGCGGCAGCTAGCTCCGCAATCGTTGATGTGGTGCGCAAGTGTTGCTGCTGCAGCGGCAGTGATAGCGGCAACAGTTGCTGCTGTGGCTCATGCTGCAGTTGCAGCTGCTGTGGCTCATGTTGCTGCTGTTGCTGCGGCTGCTGCGGCTGCTGCTGCAGCTGATGTGGCTGCGTGGGCGGATGAAAGGCTGTCGAGGCACTCAGATCGAGTATGGCGTGAGCTGCATGCAAATCCTCCTCGGCCGGCACACGCCGGCGATAGCCATGCGTGGGCTTGTCGTCCAGCGAGTAGGGCCTGTAGATGTCCTTCTTCTTTGGCGGCAGCGACAGTGTGGCACCTGTGCTGCTAAAGCACTTGCGCTCGCTGCTCGTCTGACCAGATTCCATCTTAATGTGCAGCATGCCCGGACTGAATCTATCGCCATTTGGCGAGCACGAAGGCGACGATGTGGTTGACGACGGCGGTGTTTGATAGGCAGCCAAATGTTGCTGCTGTTGCTGTTGTTGCTGTTGCTCACCTGTGTTGTTGCTGCTGCTGTTGGCTGCTGCTGCCACCAGCGCTGTCGCTGCTGCCCGTATGACCGTTATTTCGCTCTCCATGCGAGGCAGGTACGCGGTGTAATGCAGCGGCGACAGCTCACGTGTGTAGCCTGCAAAGGGAGCGAGAAAAGAGGCCGAGATAAGGTGAGAACTGAGTTGGATGAAATATGTTGATGCTGATGTTAAATAATTGTTGCATACGCTCAGGGCATGGAGGTGGCATGGAAATTCGTATATGCTATGGTAGAAAAGGGAGGAAGGGTAGTAAATCTAACGTGTTGCAGCTGGCAAGCAAATGTTGCATATTTAAAGGGACGTTGGACGTGGCCAAGAGGAAGTTTTATGGAATTATTTAGACAACTTTCAATAACAAGGTATGAAGCTCAGGAAAGATTTAAAGGAAACTTAGAATATATATGAGATATTTGTAATAACTCAGAAGAGTTTTAGTTAGAAGATAGATGTTAAAAGATTAAAGGTGAAAGAATGTAAGTAAAGAATGCAATTTGGTTATAGAATAATCTCAGAAAGAGAGAGCGTGAACTTGTTTAATTAATGAATTAAGTTAAAGGCTCTTAAGGTCATGTAAGATCAGGTTGATAATATTTTAAATTTTTATTTTAAAAATCTCCGAAAATTTTATATGAATTATTTTGACCTGAGTTTATTTACTAGGTACTCTTAACACATTTGCTATTTTCATTATCTATATATTCATTATATTATATTCAATATCTATGCAAAATATATTTCTCTCAACAGCTCATTAGTTTAGAGTATGAATAAAATCTAGGTAGTTCCCATTTCAATTCCAAGCAAAAATAATTTGAGTATTTTAAATATATGTGAATTGATTTATATATAATATATATATTCAATATATCAACTATACTAACAACTATTCAATTACATCTTAGATCATATTTGGGATGCCTTTCATCACTTACCATTGTAGACATTGGTTGCGCCACGTGTCGCTGCCTCCGGCGAATGGGGCGGCGGACTTGGAGCTGTGGTGCCCGCCGTTGGGGAGCTGGGGCCCCAGCACTTGGCCGTAGTTGTTGCAGTGGTTGTTGAAGTGGCTGTTGCTGTTGTGCTGTTGTTGCTGTTGTTTGTTGCTTCTGTTGCTGCTGTGGCGGTTGCTGTTGCTGTTGTGCGTTGCTTGTCGGATTTGGTCAATAGCTTGTCGCCCACAACATCGATCTCCTCATCATCGTCCATGGTGGAGCGACGCGACTTCAGATTGGGCAATGGGGATAGTTGCTCCTCCCGTGGAGCTGTTGCTGTTGGTGTGTTGTTGGCATTATCCTCGCTGTTGCGATCCAGCCAAGGATATGCCTTCCATTTCTTGGCAATTAGGCAGCGCGGCATTTTGAGTAAAGTTTAGTTGAGTTGATTGATTGATTCAAGTTGAGTTGAGTTGATTGAGTGATTGAGCGTTGTTTTTGGTGTTTTTCCTTTTAGATTTAGAGGCAAGTTTAGTGTTAAGTGCTGAAGCGAGTGTTTTCTTTCGTACGAGCAAAGACCTTCGTAGTGGGTATTTGGTTTTGGTGGCAAAAGCGGAAAGGAAAATTATTGCTGTTCCTATTTCGCATGTGAAAAATATATATATTTATATAGATTGGCTCGCCGAAATGAATAGAGTTTGTTTTTACAGTTGTCTTAAATAGGGTTTCGCATAGTTGCGCCTCCCTTTCCTTCTCTCTCTCTCTCTCTCTTTGGGTCTCCCTTTATTAAATCATATTTCAATATTTTATATTGCTTTTTATTGTTTCACATATGCAGGTCCATATATACATAAATGTTGTTGATAAATTGGTTTGCGGTTCAGTTTGGGGTCTTCGATTCGGTTTTTGGTTAGGATACTTCGAATTTCACAGCCACTTTACACATTTCTGCGCTTTTATTTCAAGCTCTTCAAACGGCAGAGAGTTTTATAGTTCTCAACTTTTTCTTTTTTGGTCAAGTTTTCGGGTTTTTGTGTGTGTTATTTCTTTTTTTGGGGGGCTTTGCGTTTGCGTTGGCTGCGTGTGGTTTATCGATTTTTACATTTGCGTTTACGTTTACGTTTTTTTTTTTTGTTTTTTTACACAACGAGGGAGAGGGGGTCTTAAAACATAACGGTTCGGTCAACTGTTAGGGGTTTACATGGGTAATTGTATTGCTCCATATATAATATACAGATATCCTTTGGCTTTTGCAGTAAGTTGTTGTTGTTGCTATTGCTTGTTGATTTATTTATGTTTTGTTAAACAATTTTCGAAGCAAAATATTATTATTGTTGCCGAACAAAATGAAATTTTGATATTTGTTTATAGTTTTTAGTTGTAGTTGTAGTTCATAGTTTTTATAAAACAGAGAAAGTATAGACGTTAAAAGTTGTTAAAGTTTAGATTAGTTGACACGAGTTGTTGTTGTTGTTGTTGTTTGTTGGTTGTTGTGAAAAGTTGAGTTGAGTTGTTGTAATTATTATTGTTGTTGGTAGAGTGAAAAAATTGATTTAGGAGAAAATATAATATTATATAAGATAGAGAAGAAATGCGAACGAACCGAACGTAAGCAACTCTTGAATGCTTATGAGAATATAACTGAACGAAACGTTGCTTATAAGGGTTGCCGAACGAAATCGAAACGAAGAGAGCGTAGCGAAACGGAACGTCCTGGCATAGCCATGGAACAGCCCCTAAACAACCCCCAAACAACAACCACAAAAAGCAAAAAACAACGTCGCTGGCGTAGCTGTTGCGTGTCTTTTAGGGCAGCTGCACACGTACCAAAGGGGAAGGCACTTCAAATATTTACATCTTAATTTATTTAATTAAAATTTGTTTAAAATTATTTAATTAGGTAAAAATAATTGAAAAACAAAAATTAATTGCAATTTTTAAATTATTTATTTATGGATCATGCTTGAACGTGTATGGGGCTCCAGCAATAAGGAAATGTGTTTCATTTTACCATTTCGTTTCACTTCGCCTTTTTCCTCCAATTGTTGCGTCGTCCCTCTCTCTCTCGCTCACGCTCCGTGGCTCTGCGGCGCTGTCTCTCTATCTCTCCGTCTTCGGCACGGCTCGTACCTGAATTGTGGAATTGGCTCATGGCTCCTTTTTTGTTATTGAACAAAAATATATTTTTGGGGGTGGATTTTTGCAACAGCGTCTCCTTTCGTATGTGGCAGTTGTGCCGAGTTAATTGCTCTTGCTGTTGCATTGCATTTGTTGCTGAACTTTGATTTTGAACAAATTGCCAAAAATGACGGGCGACCGAAGAGAGTGGCGCAGAGCAGATCGTCGCGAAGAGTGGGTGGGGGTGGGTGGTAAGGCAGTAGGAGGGTCGATAGGTTAGGTGGCAGGGGCGAGGTGTAGCAGCAACAGTCGTTGGATTGTGGCATTGTTGATTGCTAGCAGCCGTAGCAGCAGCAAATGGAAGAGGTAACGAGCGGTAAGCGGGGCAAGCCGCTGATAGTGGGTGGGGCTACACGCTGGCAATACATTAAAGCATTCCTCTTCGGGCGTTGGGCTTTTTTGGTATATCAAAGGTCAGGATATGTTTGAAAATTTACGATTTCACTCAAGCTCGAGTTCAAAGTTAAATTAAAAATATATGAGCAATGTATATATAGACATATATGTATAGACGGTTATATATAGCTTCGCTCTATGTGCGATGGAAAATATCGTTGTAAGCTTTTAATAAATATTAATGGAAAAGCCAGTCGTAATTGGGTTGTTGACTATAAAAAGTCTATGTGTATTTCTATGATTTGTCGGCATTTGTAGCGCTAAAATGCAAGGCAGACGAAACTTTTGTTTGGTCTAAAGATTTGTGACTATATTAATTGAATTTAATAAAACAAAAAAACTACAAAATTAAATTAAATTGAATTACAAAAAGTCCAAATAAAATCGCGATAAAGTAACTAACTGAGTAATGTATCATTAAAATATTGTATTAAAAATAGAAAATTATTTATAAATAATATTTATGTTATTAATACATAAATTATTATTATAAATTATAAAGATGAATTTAAGAAAATATATATATACATATATCTACATATAAGACTCTCCTGGCTCGTCGTTCTTACTCTTTCAGCACGAGACTTGGATAATTAATAAGGACGTAAAGTGCCGAAAAAAGAGAGCAGAATTAAGAGAAACTTTTATTTCCTGCTCTGCTCAACTGTCGCTGCGAATGAGCTTAGCAGGCTATGAAATATGATTTATTCAATTAACATTTTTGTATTTGATTTATTTTTTTCGGCCCCTGCGCGGAGCTGCTTAAAAGTGCTTCAACATTTTAGAACGCATTTGACTCGTTGAAAGGAAATAACATATCGCAGCTTATTTGACAGATGGAAACCCCTTTTTTTTATATGGCCTCTTGAGTATGGGACTATTAAGCATTTGTTGTTGTTTGTTGAGGAAAAAAAAGCCAAGAAATGCCAATCCATCTAGCTGTCAGACCCTAAGGACCTCTTAGCATATACAACATACCATATATTCCTTGAAATGTAACGTACAGACCATCTGTGGAATTTTCGTTGCACTAATTACAATTGGGCACCTCGATGGAAGCCCTAAATATGCCACCAAGTACCAAGTCCTCTTAGTGAAACCCATGAAGCACATTGTAAACTCCCTCTTACGCTCCCTCCCTCTCCCTCCTCTACCTCTCTAACTCTCTCTCTTTCTCTTTCTCGTCGTCCTGCTCTAAATTGTAATCTGCTTTTCCAGCTAAGAGCTGAGGCAAGCTTGTCGGCGACCCTTTGCGACGCCAAAGTTGTTGCGCTTCGCTAGCCGCTTTAGGGGGTGGCAACCGTATGGAAATTGAAAATGGCTATGAAAATATGATCGCGGATCGTTGGGCGAGGCACGCGCAGCCGCAGATGCACTGAGGCGAGCAGCGTACATACATAATGGCCATATGGCCGTCGGCTGGGCTGGGTAGGAGCCACGCGTCACGACAGGAAACCAAATTATGCAGCCGACGCAAAGCGAGATTCGTTCACCTGGAACAAGGAGCAAGAAGCAAGGAGCACAACAGCGTAGTACACAGGACAATATGGTTACAGCTTTTCCTGTTTCCAAAGCGTTATTAGCGTTAGTTTAAGGGTAAAATACACTTATACAAAAGGTGCAATCTAGGGCCCAAACATACAGACTACTAGCGGGGATCCAGTTGAGCGCGTTTGCGAGCGTGCAAAAAACAGGAAATGCTCTACAAGTGCAGCTGCCCAAAAGACTGGCCTAAAGGACACCCAACACTCCGCCTGTGGGTGGGGCGCTGCGCCTGCAGAAATTTGTCAGCTTGCCAAACGCTTTTGTTGCTGTTGCTGCTGTTGTTGCTGTTGCTTGTGCCTTTCGCGTTGCCTAGCGAAATAGAACGAGCTGCCAGACCCCCGCTCACCCCTTAACATGAGTCAACATGGCATATTGTTTTTGTGCAAATGTATGTAACAGGCAGCACAGGGCTCGGCAGACCCTATACAGTATCTATGTATATTATATATTCTTAGTCAGCATAACTGATATGAGGCGATTCAGCAATGTTTTGCATGTCTGTCTGAATATGCGTAATACGAATATCCTATAAAAGCTAGAGAGTTGACAAATAATTGAAATCTTATTGGGTTGTCTAAATCTTTATAGAACTTTAGTTATTAAGCATATCATAAATCATCTTCTGATATATACAGAATAAAAGTATTCCTCTTTCAATACTAGTTTCATCTGAGAGAAGGTAGAATTTACACAGGGTTAGTATATCCCACTCTATCACGTTTATTTCTTATTTCCCAACAATATTTTCAAATTCGAATCAATCTAAGTCTCCCATATCTCTTCAGATATGTCATTCTGGATCTAAGATCTATGTATAAGTACATATTGAACTAATCTCCAATATTGTCCAGGATAACTTCTAGTCGAGCAGTCTCGATTAGAGCGCACTCACACTCCTTTTTTGGCCACTAAAATGCCGCATTCACGTATCGAAGCGAAGTGTGACGCTCGCTTGTGGCACGGGCCACGGAAGTGGCAGCTGTAACAGGAATAGAAACAGCAACAGAAACAGAGGCAGACAGAGCAGAGAGGGAGAGAGAGAGGTGGAGAAAAAAAGGAACTGTTGATCCTGCTGCTGCTGCTGCTGCTGCTGCTGCGCCCATTGTAAAGGGTACCAGGTGTTTGGCATGCTCTTTCTGTTTTCCTTTCTATGATGTATTAAAGTGGAAACAAGCACGAGCTGTATATATCCCTCTCTCTGTCCCTCTGTCTGTCTGCCTCTCTAATTCTCTCCACTTGTCTGACTGTCTGGCAGTTTGAGTTTTTCCCAAATACTATTTGTTCCTGTTTCTGCTATAATTTCATTGTTACTCCTTTTTGAACTGCTTTGCAACCACCCCATCAGCGTTATCATCATCATCATCGTCAGCAACAGCAACGGCAACGGCAACATCATTATCATCGCCATCAGCAACAGCAGCAACAGCGGCAACAGCGGCAGCAGCAACACCACCCAGCAATCAACCCCCTCGCAGCGTTTGCCATTTGGCGTCTACATAGAAACAGCAAACAGGTAAAGCAACAACAGCAAAAATAGCAACAACAACTACAACATCAACTACAACAACAAGTACAACAACAATTGCAGCAGCAACATTTCGTGTGCCTGTTTCATTAGCAATAAAAACAAGAGAAATAAAATACTACAAAAAATATGAATGTTCCAATTGGGTGAAACCGACTAGTAGTTATCCTGATACTACTAGAAACTAGATACTAGATACTAGATACTAGATACTAGATACTAGATACTAGATACTAGATA